>VXBZ01009414.1:143417-163415 GCA_013399135.1 Heliornis fulica
CCAGGAGCTCTTCTCCCAGCCTGTGTCTGTGTCTGGGATTCCTCCTGCCCAAGGTCAAGACCTCACACATTGCAGCGTTAAATCCCATGAGGTTCACCCAGGCCCAGCTTTCCAGTCTGTCCAGATCCCCCTGGATGTCTTCTCCTCCTACTGGGTCAGCTGCACCACTCAGCTTGGTGTCCTCAGCAAACTCCCGGAGGGTGCCCTCAGTTCCCTCCTTGATGACATTGATAAAGATGATAAAGAGCCCAAGTCCTAAGAGAGGCTCTTGGGGGACACTGCTTGTTACTGGTGTCCCCCTGGACATGGAGTCATTGCCCACCACCCTTTGTCTGTGTCCTTTCAACCAATTCCTTACCCCTGGATGGTCCACCCATCAAATCCACATGTCTTCAATATAGAGATATGGATGTGGTGGGGGACTATGTTGAAGGCCAGGTAGATGACATCAGTTGCCTTCCCTTTATCCACTGATGCTGTCACTCCATCATAAAAGGTCACCAGGTTGGTGAGACAGTTGGTCATCACAGATAATAGGAAATACACTGTCATTGTTACATCTGCCCAAATAATAATGATTTGGGTTTTTTTGTCCCCTCCAGAACACCAAATTAATTCCTTTTATTTCCTCTTCCCCTTCTCTTACCTGTGAGCCTCTTCACAAACATTTAGGGAGGTGTGCCCTTCACAGTACATGTTCTTCAGCGTGCTGCTTGCCTTCAAAACCTGCTTTTCAATGCCATTTCAACAAGCACATTGTGACACAAGTTCTGAGGATTTGGTTTTTCTGATCTTGCTGCCTTTCTTACGTGTAGACACAGTGCAATGGCTGCCAGCAGTGCCAGGAGAGGTACCACAACAGAGCTGAGTTCAGCTGTGTCCAGGTGAGACTGGCAGTTTCTCTGTATTTTTTTCCCATGTAACCCATGTAGTCTCCTATCTCTAATAAGAGAGGGTGTTGAGTGAATTCTGTTGCACAAACTGGTTATTGTCTAAAAGCTACAATTTATTGGTGGTTTTTATGTCATACAGGTAAAACTGCCAAAATCTTGTGGGCAGATAAGGCCTTGAAGACTCCAGGATTGAAGCTGGCTCTACCATGGTAACAGAGAATGACCTTGTGGCAAAGAGGGCTCAGAGAAACACCTATGTGCTAAATTAAAAACATCAGTGCCTACTTGGGGTGCAATACCAACACCTAATCAGGTGGGAATTCATCCATTCAGTTGTAACTATGAGACTTTGTGAGGCAAATGTGTAAACAACATCCAGTGTACTCTAGTTTGCCAAAGCCTACCTATACCTTAATGTTGTCTCACAGGATATGCAGCTATATATAAGGCTCTTCTGGTTTTATTCCTACAGTTAATCCATATCTTCATTTCTATCAGCCTTCACCCAGCATTCCCTAAGTGTACTATTAATTCAGCGCTGAACTTTGGGAAATAGAAAGATGTAATTGAAAGTTCTGCATCACCTGCTGCAAGAGGCCCAGGTCCTGTGCTTGGCTAATTGTCAAAGTGCTAATTCATAATGGCAATGTTGTCTAAGCACAATCCAGTCCATGTGAGGGTCTCAAAAGTGGAACTGTGTACATTTTGCCTATTAAACTGCGTTCTCAGGAGAAATATGCTGTTTATTAAGCTTGTGCATGGGGCAGAGGGAAGAGGAGGCTCATAGAAGAGAGACAGCATTTTCCTTAATAAGTAGCAGAAATGGAGAACTAAACATTTGAAACCAGCAAAATCCTGGGCTATATTCTTTAAACTGAAAAGAGATTCTGCCCTCTATATATGAGAGTCATTGAAGATGGGCATATTTTTTTATTAATTAGCACCATACAGTACATGCTGTCTTATAGCATGAACATTTAGTGGTGTTAAGAAATGTATTTGCTTATTTGTGAAAATAAGAATAACACACACACTAGAGGGATAGATTTTCTCAAGTAGAAACTTTCTGTTTTGTAACATAAAATAGCACTCCAAAAGAAAATCATGTTTTCCTTGTGGCAAAAGCATTCAGTGTAAACAGGCTTCTCTCACATGAGCATCAACAATACCGTGACAACAACTTTCACTGCCCACTTGTTACGTTTTCACAAGGTACCCTTATGCCTTGACCTATGATGCCTCTTCTACACTGGAGAATTGTATCTTAAATAGCCACAAAGCTGCTTAATTATCTTCCTTAAAATTCTCTTCTACTATGCAACTCAACAGAGCAAAACCTTACTGATATGGATGAACCACTGTCTTTAATCTCAATTAGTGGCATTTCATTTCTATCTCACCCAGAAACCATTTCTACAGCTAACTAGGAAACTGCAGGTCCAGATTTCTGAAATGTCCATTCTTTTTCACAGGGAGTGTCACCTGTTGTCTCTTGTTTTGTATGTAGGTTGGGAAATCTTTGTGGCAGAAGCTGCTATTCTCGTTGTGTCTGAACATTAGACAGTTGGTTCTTGACTAAGGGTTGTATTCATAAAGACAAAGTGAGTGGTAAATAAATATCTTTTTTATTATTTTCCTGGCAGCTACTTCTTTTCTCTTTACTAACTGAGACACTTAGGTAGCCTTTAAGCACTTTCTGCAGTGCCTTTCATAGAGCTCCCAAAGGCTTTATAAACCTGGAAAATGCTTTGCCCGTAGTTTACCACTAGAGAGAAACAGGAGATGAAAAAGTCATTTGTATATCCAGGAAAGGAATAACAAAGATGGGACTTAAACTCTGTTTTTTCTAGCTTTTTGCATTAACTTTTCTACCACAGTGCCACTCTAATACCCAGTAAAAGCTCATACAGACTCTCACAGTTTACACCTCTAGTGAATAAACCTTAGTGATTTTAGTGCCTACAAAATTATCAAGAAATCTTTCAGTAAATGGGACTGAGGTAAAGGATATGCCTATTCTTGAGAAGAAAACACAAGCTATAAAGATGTTATCTAAACACAGAATAAAGAGCTGTAGGAGTTGAAGGTAGAGAATGATCCTAGACAAAAAGATCCTGGCATAGAAGTTGCTATGGAAAAATCCTGTAAACACATTAAAATCTTCAACATTTTCAGTCAAGCACTTCTCTATTGAGATGAAATTGGACTAAAAAGAGAGTTTAGTACATGGTCCTGCTTTAAACTTGAAGGTTTAGAGGAAAACCTACATAGAAGAAATCCATTGTGCAACCTTTTCATACTTCCTTTTTACAGAAACTACTCTGAGGATCTTCATAAAACACCTGGACACATTCAACAAACTAGAGAAGGTTGGGCAGAACATATTCACACTGTGTCAGTGTTGAGAAATCACCAGTTGAAGGACCCTTCACCTAACTAAGGGCTTGTGGTTTGCACCATAAGTGCCAACCCATTTGAAAAACCTATTCAAGTCCTAAATTAACTCATTCCTGAGGAAGGAGATTTTTTGGGGGAGGAAGGTTTGTTTGTTTGCTTGTTCATTTATTTTTTTCAACATATGTATTTGAAATATTCTTACATTTCAAGGAATGACAGCTGAGCTACTACTTGGTGCCAGTGGTTTCAAGGAATGACAGCATTCAGACTGCTTGATGCCAGTTCCCCATCTGCCATGAGAAATCACCGAGGAAAAAGTGAAACCAGCAAGAGACTGTGTGCCACATGAATGTGGCCCCACAATTTCCACTGCAGTGGTGAGTCCTGAGCAAAGGGAGCTGTGCTAAAAAGCAGTGCACAAATGGGATGAGAGGTACTAGTGCTGGGCTAGCAAAAGAAAGGCAAATTGCTGTTATGGAGTGAGTTACAGTGGTAAAGCTGATTCAGGTGAGCTCTGAGTGCAGCTTCAGATTTGGTTGCATCAGGAGGAGCACATGCAGTAACATTAAAGCTCTGAAGTGTCAGCCTTTGATGATCAGGAGACAGGCTCTCCTTTCAAGTTGAAGTATAGAGCATAGACTTCACGGTAGAACACGGCAAAGCAGCAGACTGGGGATGGCAATGACAGGTATTAAGTGGCACAAACCTTGTTGAGCAGTGAGAGATCACTTAAACACTTTGCCTTGGAAGAAGCTCTGGAACACAGAATCAACATAGCATTGATAGCCTTATATTTATCAGAAAGGCATCTGAAAAAAATAAACAAATAAAACAGGAATCTAACAACAGCTCATTGTTTTTAATGGAATCTGCTGGTTTATAGAAGCTATACATAGTAAGGATGTTTGCCATAAGAAATTGCTTTTTTTATTCTCACAGATCTTTTTTGGATACATATAAATGTGAAGTAATTCCATGGTAATTCCAGGCAGCTGAAAGTTTAACTCTATGATACAGGCTCCTGATAGTTTATTTGTGCTGTTTTACCAGGGTCACCCTGGAATCTTGAATTGTTTTATTAGCTTAGTTTCAAATGCAATTTCCCACTAGCTGCTAGGATCAGTTTAAAAGATTCAGTTTTATTTCTGTGCCTTATTATTTTATGAGCAGCTGAATGTCAAGCATCTCCTGGTGTCACTAACAGAAGCTGCTCCCTTAACTTCGTGAGAAAAGTAATGACCCTGTAAATCAATTTATGGCTGAGCGTGTACCGCTGTGTGTTCACGCTGCTACCTGATTGATTCTCGTTGGGAAAGTCACCATAGAAAATACTTAGCTGTCATTACACATTGACAGGAACAATTGCCATAAACACAAATACCCCCCAGAGCCCCCAGACTGTTTTCAGAAAGCTGCCCTCATCCTTTAAAGGTAAGGCTTTGCATTTTAATATTGGAATGAATGAAAGTGTGTCTTCGCTTTCAAAGCCATGTTGCCTCCAAACTAACATGAATGGAAGCACAGAGTTAATTTAATATGTGGGAAGATATTTGATAGTTAACAGGTATCAGTTAGGAGAGCACATCAGCATTTTTCAGGAATGCTCAGCAACAGCATTCACAGAACACGAGTCTTTTTTCTTCTTTTTTTTTTTTCTATCACAAATTCAGCATTCTTGACATTAAGAACTGCAGAAAAGACACTCAACAAGGGGGAAAAGGGACAGAAAGTAAGCATACTGCTTTCCTGAAGCAATCACAGAATCACAGGATGTCAGGAGTTGGAAGGGACCTTGAAAGATCATCTAATCCAACCCTCCTGCCCAAGCAGGATCATCTCAAAACATATGTCACAGAGAGGGCTGATAGGAGTGAAAGTAGTGTGGTAAAAGTCCTGTTGATGACTGGAAGCCCTGGCACAATTTACCTTGGTTTGGAGGTCATCAAGCTCTTCAGAGGAAGGTAGAGTCATCATAGACTCATAGAATTTGAAGGGACATTTAAAGCCCATCTAGTCCAACCCCCTGCAGTGAGCAGGGACATCTTCTCTAAATCAGGTTGCTCAGAGCCCCATCAAGCCTGACCTGGAATGTCTCCAGGGATGGGGCCTTCACCACCTCTCTGAGCAACCTGTGCCAGTGATCTACCTAATATCCAATCTAAATCTACTCCCTTCCAATTTAAACCCATCATCCCTCATCCTATTGCTACACCCCATTGTGAGCAGATAAAGAGGATAATGTTTGTGACATTCTACGTGCTCTCACCCATCTCTGATGCCAGAAGCCTTCAGGAAAAAATAGATCTTAATCTAAGAAAGATGCAGGGTTTGTGCTAAGCTGTGATTGTGTGCTTTCATGATGAGGGCAGCAAAGAAGACCATGTGCCCAAGGGATCTTTCTTCTTGTTGGTGCACCAGGCCAGAGATTCCCAGAAACAGACAGAAAAGTCTATAAGGAGATGACAGGCCAGCACAAACTTCCTTGCCTCTAATGATGTGGTGGTCCTGGTGCAGACACACAGAAATATTTCTTGTTCCTTTGTGAATCTATAGGAAGGACTAGGGGATCCAGCAGGACCTGTCACAATGGAAAAATCTGGGTTTGGGCTGCACAGGAAGATTTTGCTTGTCACCAGGTATTCCTGGAGTGTGAGTAATATGAGCCTTAAAAGAGTATCTGTGGGGCATCCTGCTAGTAGCTCCTGCTATCTGGGATTTCTCCCATGCACAAGAAGAATGCAAATGATGGTTTACTGACCACCAGAGTAGCAACCATTATGTGTACTCTGGACCTTACATTCTTTGGCTTCATGAGGATGGAAAAGCAGAACATATCCACTGTAAAATGCAACTCAAACCTGCTGACACATGGAAGTGAGCCTTCCTTTCCTAACAACATGATCATCCTGTATAATTCTACTACTATGGGTAAAAGCAGAGTTGTTCAGATTCCTTATATCAAGTGTCAGGTGTTAGTTATTGCTCTAATAACCACTGATGACTCTTGAAAACATTTCCATATAGGAGATTCTCAGAAACTTAATCAAACTGAGAAGTCTGTTTGGCTCTGTCACAATTACTTTGCATACAGAAGAATTATAATTTTTAACAGTCTGTTTTATAATCCCAGATGTGGTGATAGAACCATAGGGAATTAAAGGAGCTCACAATAAATGGATGAAAAGCTAGTTAAACAAAACAATCTCAGAGAATAATTGTGGTGCAAGGTATTGCATGTAGAGTGTGAGTGTTGAGTAGAACAGGAACAGTAAGAGACATAGGATTACTGTATTTTGTGTCCCAAAGAATTCTGTTATGCAGAATTTTTGTCACTGGAGTGGAAGAATGTTTTGAAAATAGGAATCCTGCTAAAATTTCATGTGCCAAAGAAATGGTGAAAAGTGCTAGTGAATGTCCATTCATTTGGAGTTCTTCATACAGGGACATCATCTGTTGAACACTTAAGAGGCCAAATGCAAATTAATATATCTAGTAACATGCACTTGCAACATTTACAGTAGCTTGCAGGCTTTAAGTATTATGTGAAATTAATTTCTATTGCACTGATGTTACTAAAATACTTACATAACAGCCCTAAAAAGAACAAGAGACTTAAAACTAAGAAGATGAGATTTTTTTTCTGATTATGGAAATAAAAAATTATAGCATTGCATATAAACTTTCAGAAAGAAAGTTGAAAATTTTCTTTGTTTCATGAATCCAGGAATTCTTTGAAATTTGAAAGATATTTGCCCTAAAAAGCTAAAAAAAACAGTGGAGTTGATCATAACATGCACTTCCAACTGGAAAAAGAGAAATTTTTTATTACATTTGGCTCTTGGTAGCATTTTACTCAGTTGAAAGTTGCAGTTAGAAAAAATCAGACTCAAAATAATGTTCAGGTTATCCATAACAACATTGGGTTAGTTATCAATTTACTTAGGAAAGTATTGTTCTACCAACACTATCTTGGACCATTAAGAGTAGAAGATCACTAAATAGGATTTCTATACTTCAAAACAGTTTTGAAGAGTTTAGAGCTGATTTGATTATTGTCTCGTATGGCATAAGAAAGGCAGGAGTTTTGATGTTTTCCATGCTGCTTGTTAGCTTTAAGAGTTTCTGACTCTGTGAAAAGGTGGCCAGATTGGCAGCCCTGGAGCACCAACATTCCCCTTTATCTGCACAGCAGGTACCACATCATAAGAACCAGTGCTCCCTAATAAGTCAGAGTCCTTCCTCAGGGGCCCAGTCCTGTGGAAAAGAGGTCGATTTTCTTGAGAGGTACCCGTCCTGAAGGGAGAAAAAAAAAAATATGCAGGGATAGATAACAAAATTTGGGACACTGTCTTCATCTGTGAAAGGAAATCATTTTATTAGGATTTAAACAGAGGACCAATTCATATAGCCACTAATAGTCAGCAGATGGTAATTACTACTGGCTACTAAAAGCTAGGTCAGATTTGAACCCAATGACCCAGAACTAAAATGCTCCATATGCCACCACTGTGGTGCCTGGTATGCTCACTAGTTGTGACCCTCCTGCTGAAATGAGGCCTTCACACACACCCCAAGCAGAGAGCTTTAATATTCTCGGTTAGATGAAACAACTGCCTTGACATTTCTGCTCTGCTGTTGGTTTTAGATCTTGCTACATGCTGTTTGTCACAGTTTAGTTTTAACCTTGGGGTGACAGAGGAAAACAAGACACTTTGTGAAAGAGAGGAAGTCACAGACACAGTAAAGGTTCTCCTAGAAGAGAAGCTCTCCCAAGGTCTCAGTCAGCCCATGAACTAGAAGTTAAGCTGGGCCTTTTTTTTTTATTATTATTTAATTCTCACACTGCCCCTCAAGATCTTCTACAAACCCTCAGGTATTAACCAATTGCTAGATTATGTGTGATACATTTAATTATGAATCTTTTGATTAGTTTATACTGAAATAGGATTTCATCATTTAGGTAGAATCTGATAAACCTTTAGCTGGAAGGTGTTCATTAACCACACAGTGACCAGCAAATGAGGCTTGCTGTGTCTTGGAGAACATTAGGATTGCTTATGACTGAGACATTCAGGAAATAACAGCAAATTTATATACCTAGTCACTGCTCTTCAGCAATATAATGTCTTGTGTTGTATATACATAGCACTCCCAGGTCTCAATTTTCTATAGAATAAGCATTTGGAGGAATTACTGTGTAGCAGGGAATAAAATGCTACTCATTCAGGTCATAACTAATAGGGAGGGAAGTTTTCTCTCTGGTGGGTGTGAACCATTACTCTTCTGCTCTGCAGTTTCCCAGCTAAGAACAGTCTCTGCTGTCTAGTGTCATGTCACAAGGCTGTTAGAAGTCCTGACCTAGGCTGAACAGTCACTCTTGATGTCCTGGGTTTGTCTAGGATAGAGTTAATGTTCTCTCCAGCAGCTGGTGGGATGCCGTGTTTGGGAGTTGGGATGGGGCAGCTGATAACACAACGATGGTTTAGTTGTTGCTAAGCAGTCAAGGACTTCTCAGTTGTTCCTGTTGCCCTGCTAACGAGAAGGGGGGGGCACCCAGGAAGCTGGGAGGGGACACAGCCAGGACAGGTGACCCAAACTGCCCAATGAGGGGATTCCATGCCAATTATGAAATGCTCAGCACAAAGGGTGATTGGTGGGGAGGAGGTTATGACTTCAGGATGTGCAGTTTTGGGGATGATCTGGTTCTGGTACAGCTCTGAGCCATACAACCTGAGGTGTGTGGTTTGGTGAGAAATTGTATCTTGTATGACCATTTTCATATATTTTATTATAAAGTCCTATCATCATTATCTCTCCCTACTGTCCCAGTAAACTATCCTTATCCCAACCTGTGAGATTTGGCTTTCTTTGCTGGGTTTCTTTTCTGTCCCTTTCCCCACCCCCCATTTAGAGAGAGCAGCTGTGTGGTGTTCAGCTCTCATCTGGGGCAAAACCACAACACTTGATCACAGTACAGTACCAAAGCCTGTTTTTTTTTCAGTCTTCTCTGGAACTTAAACTCTGAACTGTTACCATATTTATGATGTACCATCTATACCATTAAGAATTTCCCTTGTGGGAAACCACAACTTTCACTATGACTGCAGAGAGGGGGTTTACTTGGAATTACATTTGCTGAATGCTGATTTTCTGACAAACAAGTATTGAACCTTTTCTATAATTGTGTTTCCTCTACTTATTATTTCTAAGGAAATACCTGAAAAATGCATTAGGTGTCTTCAGAACACTGCTTCTTGCTGTGACTGCTGCATGGTAAGCACTTTTAATTTTCATTACTATGGCCTCTTTCTTTACCATAAACCTCAAAAACTTGCTAAAAACTTGTTAGAAAGTATTTTACAGCAATGCTGCTGTATATTTTGGTTTTACTACATGTAAAATGCTGCAGTCAGGTGGTAATGCTTCCCTGTATCTTTGTGGCAGCTGAATAGATAATGTGAAAACCTTGTTCTTTTTTTTTTTCCTTATGACTCTCTTAAAATAAAAACTAAGAGGCACATATACATGTGTTTAGTAGTGAAACAACATAGTGCTGCATCAACAGACCTTATTTCAGAAATGAAAACAAGGCAAACAATCCAAATAGAACTCTCTTAATACCCATTCAGTTTTAAGTAATGCTGCACATGATAAAGAGCAAGCAGACTGGAAAATCTTCAGCTTTATGAATGAGAAAGACAGCAACAGTAAGTAAGTGGCAGCAGTATTGAGAAAAAAAAATAAAATAAAGAAAACCAGAAAAAAAAACCCAGAAAAATATTTTCACAAGTAGGTAACTCGAGTCTGTAAGAAGATGAATCAAGACTTAAAGTTTCCAATAAATTGCCCTAAAGGTGTATTGGCTGATATATATTGCAGAAAACTCAAATATATTTATGACTGTCTTCCTCAACTGCCAGACATTCAATCTTCTCTTGAGTATGAGACACAAGACCTATGCTACTTGAACTTCTCTTGTTGCTTTTTCCATACAGGAAAACGTCACTTACCTCAGTGATTCTATTTTATGACATATTGTCCACCTGCTCAGTGGTAAAATATCTGGGACAAACCCCCCACTCAATTGATATCAATTAAATACATGTTTTTAGAGGGTAGGCCTAATGTTTGCTTTTCCTTTTATTTGACAGTTCCTTTTGTTTTACCATGTTCAGTACTTGGGAACCTACAGCAGTCTATACTTGCCATGGAAAGGTCTTGCTAGGGTTTCTTTTCTTGAAGAAAAGTAACTCCTGAGTAAGACTGATTTGTGTGTCTGGTTATAATTCTTCACTGGAGCATATCACATGGGATCTGAAAGCACCATTTCAGACAATAGAATTATGTATGATACTGTGTTTTGCTGCAAGGTTGGAGTCTGTTGAAATGAAGCAGGGTTTTTCAGCTGAGTTATTTTCACCTTCCTTCTCTTAGAACAGTTAAGGGCAGTAAGTGTCCCTCCTGCAATCTGTGGCATCACTTAGTATCCCACCACAAGCCAGAAAGTCTTAAGAGTGGTGAAGGAAAGTGTTTAATTCTTTGCAAGTAGTTTAAACATGCAGTCACTCAGGAGAGAATAGAGTAATTAGAAAAAGCAAAAAAAATCCAAACCCAACTAACTACATGTGGCACTTTGAATGACACACAAAAGATTTTGCAGTACATGGGAGACTTTTCTGACTCTTCTGCCATTTTTCTTCCTTTCTTTCTTCTATTTTTTTACAAACTAACCTTTTAACTAATGTTAAATCAATTAATAAGAATGTCAAAGCAATTGTTCTCTATCTGTGAGTAGTACCCAAACATGCACAAAAGACCTGGCTGTCAGTCAGCACAAGTAAAACACTAATGGATATCATGTCTAATCTTCATGAGCTACAGATGGGTCAAGTGCTTGGGCACAAATTGATGGTTAGGCTGGTG
Source organism: Heliornis fulica (assembly GCA_013399135.1). NCBI lineage: Eukaryota > Metazoa > Chordata > Aves > Gruiformes > Heliornithidae > Heliornis > Heliornis fulica. The sequence continues at coordinate 154,631 of VXBZ01009414.1, forward strand.
CTGGATTTCCAGGCTTCGACTTTGGTCTTAATTCCTCATGCAGACTATGTCTGGAAGATAATTACTCTTTCTCATGTCAGTTCATTCCAAAGCTGCCCTGAATTCTGGGGCTGGAGAAAACAGAGAGAGAAAAAGGAGGGGGGCGGCGTCAGGGGGAGGATTTGGGGGTTGCTGTGACTGCCCTGGAAATGCAAAGGTGCTGAGTTGGATTTGGGCATCCACAATGGGGAAAAATATGAACAGAGAATAATTGAAGGTGGCATTTTGGGGTTACAACTGTGGAGTGTCTGTTCTAACAAAAAAAAAAAAATAAAATGAAATTAAAGCTGAAAGAAACAGCTGCACGTTAAGCCCTATTTAATATTGATGATAACTGAAGTATGGATTTAAGTGAGTTTCTTGCTCAAGGTCTTTGCTTTGTATCATCACTGCCTTATTGTACAATAAAAAGGGTTTCTAGCAGTCACTCATGTATACTTGCTCACTGTATTTTGGGAAGGAAAACAATATTTTACCCCTTTATCCGCCTCTTTCAGTGATGACAAAATTTTCTGAGCCTATGCCAAAACTTAAAGTGTAGCCCCCAATAGGGAAAAATCCCCAGTGTTTAAAGCAGGAGAACAAATCTCCATAGTTTGCTCACACCTGATGCTTAAAAATGTAAAGAATTATGTTAAAAAATGCTTTGAACCAAAGCTGTTTTCTCAGACATATAGCTTTACTCCACAAGCTAATATATATAACTTGCTATATACTATATAAGTATATATATATATATAAGTTATATAGTTATAAACTATATAACTTGCTCGTGGAGACACTGTTCTCTTTCATTTAATCCACTGTTAGTCCATTGAGGTGGTGAAGAATCCTGTCCTGACCACCTTTCATACTGGAAGTCTGATACCTGGCTTGCTAGCAAGAACTGTTCTCCCCAGTAGTTGCTTCACTTACCGTGGGGTGTCTATTTAAACCAGATATTGATTATCAGAGAGCTGTGCATCTTCCTGAAAATAAATGAAGCAGAAAACACCTTGTGCTGATCACAATAGAGGAGCTTGTTATGGCAGCAATAGGAGAGGAAATCCTGCACCCTCTTCATTTACTTCCAGGCTTCCTGCAACATCATCTTTGCCTTGTGCTATGGTCTGATCACTGCCTAAAATCCTGAAGACATCCCCCACCCTCCCTTGTCTTTCAAGTTTCACAAAGAAATGTTGAGAACTGCTTGCACGCAGAAACGGTAATATTTGATCCCTTAAGGCAAAAATACAAAGTTATTCAATTTTATTTAATTTTCACTAAGGCTAAACTCTTACAGGACTGCCAGAGAGAATAAGGAGTTTGAGATTTGATTCATAGGGTGTTCTTTCAAGGATATATAGATGGCTTTGAATTAACCTGGAATATTAAGCAATAAAAAAGGTAGTGTGATCTATGTCTTATGAATGTATTAATTGCAATTCAAAGAAGGTCTATATAAGTTTACACAGCTGTAAAGGAACAGGGTTAGGATATACTATGAGTCCTTTCTTTGATCTCTAGGAAGCAGTTCTTTTTCATCATCATTCCTATGACTAGTGAAAACATTTTGTAGCAGTTTTTCAAACTGAAATATTAACATTGTTTTGCTGTTGGAATTGTTGCTGTTTGACTTCTCATTGAAAAGATGGAAATTCGTGTGAGGCTACAATGAAAAAGTTATATTTTGGATGTAAGATTATATTTATATTCATTGAGATTGTTGTTTTGGTTTGTATTTTCTATGGTTTTCCCATTATTTTGATGTTAGTATTCTGATAGGACAGCACTGACTGCATCACAGCTTTAGGTATGACCTAGACTACTCTTCTGCTAGACCAGTTGCCTTTGTAATGATGATGATGATGAAACACATAAGAGTATTGCCTGTAGCAGTTGTGTGTAGATTAGGGTCACACTTTGAAAGCTTGCCCCTTGATCAGCCCCACAACCCATGCTGTGCCATTACACCAGGGAGAGGTGGTGAGCTGCCCAAATTAGATAGTTTTCAGAGGAAAATACACACAAAGTGCTTGTAGGGCAAACCAGGCACATTCTGAAAGTTAACGAGCATTCGATCCCCAATTTAGGCCAGAGCCTAAATGTGCATAGCTGACACCATTGTTACCACCAGGTCTTAGCTCTTCAGATCCCACCCTGATGGGCTACAGCTCCCATAACTATGTCCTGGTTATTGCTGGCATGTCCACAGATTATGTAATTCAGATAAAGTTGTCAAGAGATGGAAAGGATCCCTCTATCAGTGAGGTGTGGGGATCCATCAGAGGGCAAATAAAAAACCTTCATAACATACACATCTATTCCCATGCTAGAAAAAGGAAGAATAACCCAAAAAAATTGTTTCAAATTTAGCCTAAACATTATTTGGCTCAAATAGTGGAAATCATTATAACAATACTTTGAGTCTGCATTAATGACAGGCTGTGGATTTTTTTTTTTTTCAGGAAAGCAAAGTGGACTGTGGACTAAAAAAAAGGTTAAGAGATACTGTCCTTGCAAGTCCTTCCAGATAAGTGTCCCATCTTTGCCTGTTCAACATGACTGTGAAATCACTATGATGATTATTAAGGATGACATTAGCTGAATTTAATGGGAAAGTGAGACACTCTCTGTGTGAGAAAAAAAACCCAAATGAGGGTTAAGTGTCTGAGGAGGCTTTACTCAAAGTACATTTCAATAAAAATGGTACATTGAAATTAAAACAAAAGATGTAAAAAAAAAACAAAGGGGATCACAGCATTTTTCTTACCTCTTGTGATCAAGAAAATGAGCATGCTATTTTTGTAGGAGTTAGGAGCATACATGTCACCACATGCTTGGTTACACATAGACAAGCATGTGGGTGTACCCTGCCATGCACAGCTAAAAGAAAAGCACAGAAAGATTTACTGTGTCTTCTATATGTCTGTGTCTTGTCAGAGACTTCTCTTTTTTGTTTTAGTCTTCTTCAGTTCATCTACATTTTGTTAATCCCTAAAGTAGGTTTTGCACATGAATTGGTGTGGATTAAAATGTTAAATTTTGATTGCTATGCTTAGGGTACCAATTTATGTATGGCTTCAATTTCAGCGGTGACGTGAAAATTAACAAAACTGCCTAAAAAAATTTAGTTTAAATTTGATTTTTGAAGGTAAAATTTGTCATTTAAGAAAGTGGCTTTAGGTTAAAATTCCTTGGCTACCTACTCCTTGAAGAATCTTTCAGAATCTTGTGTGAGGTGCGAAGATACATCGTAGTGCTGCACGTTGAGGACTGAACATCTTTGGGATGTGATTCCCAAACTACCACCCTGTTGTGTTGAGTCATCAGGAACATGAGGACAGGGAATGCTGAAAAGATGGAATAGCTTTAGCTCCACATACAGCTGTCACTCATGGGTTCTGTGATAGCATGGTTTTGCACTTGCACACTTAAAAAATTTGATCTGCCATGCCTACAACATCTGACTTCCATCTAGCAGGCAGCAGTGATAAAAAATATATATATTTAACTAGTAATTATTGTGAATGCTGCGATTCACTGAACAAGCAAGCAACTCACTTTACAAAAGGCTTGAGTTTCATATGCCCAGGTAAGTCATTTAGAAATCAAAACCATATTCATTCATAACTCACATATGTTTCAGAAAGCTCAGTTAAGAAGTGCTCTATACTTTTAGGAACATTGATCTCCAGTCATAATCTTAAACTTCAGTTCCTTCTGTCTCTGGTTATTGTCCCAGGGGAGTTGTACTATGCCAGAAGAAGATAATTTCTGAATTATCGTCAGTACACTCCATCTTGTGAAATTGGTTGTAATGTCTTGGGCTGTATGATTTAAACTATGTGTGGTTGCATTTTCCTACATCTATCCCTGACTGATATTAACATAATTCAATGTTTTGCACAGCAGAGTGTTTCTATGATAAATGGTACAATACATAAGGTATGTTCTGCCATTGTTGGTCTCTGGAAAGCCTTTTCTGTGATAAATTGAACACCATACTGTATCTCAGTATAGCTAATCTCAATTCCACAATCACCAGTGATGTGGTTTACCATTTGTCTATTGTTTACAATGGTGAATTAGGTCCTAGGATATTATCCCGTTCTTCATTAACACTTGTACAGACTATACTGAGCTTTAAATCAGCTGTCTCCTATATGTTTATTTTTGAGGCATTATAATTTCAAGCTGGGAAGCTCCTAGGGTATACAGCATGCTTCCCACTCCCAACACCTTCACCTTATAGTCCTTTTAGACAGCAGCCAATTAACCTGAATTTTAACTGAATGTGAAAACACTTTCAGTTATCTTTCTAGCCACAAGACTAAATATAAATAAAATCTATTATTATTCTAGAACACTGATCTGAAACAGTTTGGGAATGGGGAGTGAAACATTCTTTTTTCCTGACTGATTGAAACCCTGAGCTTGGAAATGCAAGTCAGATTTCATCTTCTGGAGGTACAGACAAAATTGTGGGGTTAGATTTGCCTGTTGCATTTTGAAAGCCTCTCACGATGTACCAGCAGAATGCTTGTGTTTGGATGTAGTAGCACAGCATGGATGAAACTGGGCTCCAAGGGCAAGGAATGAAATGCTGTACCCCTGTTCAACGGTGTTGGGTGCTGATTTGTGTCATTTTCACAGCTTGTCAGCAGACTGAGAGGGGAGTTGTATGGCATATTCACTTCTGAAGGTTTATGCAAAGGTGAAGGTATAAGGTGCATTCGAGAGTGGATTTTTCCTCTAAAACAATTTACTTGAAGTTTAGGAGGAGAAAGGAGGAAATTGATAATTGGTATAAATTATTATTGCTAGAAGGACTGTTATCTGTTCATTTCTGGAAAGAATTTTGGGGTTCAGCAGTGCTGGGATGCCACAGAGTGAAGAACAAGAGCAGTGCAAGAACACAAATGGTAGGAAACCCCAAAATCTTGCTGAGAAAACAGCTGTCATTTCCTTTCTAACACAATGTATATACTGTGACATATTTCACCTTAGTTTATTTTTTGAGTCACTTACCATTTTCATTTGGCTGGACCTAGAATCAGCCCCTTGTCTACTGGTGCTGTCACTGCTGATGGTTTCTCTTACAACCAGAATTCCCAGTCATCATCAATTCAAATATGAACATTCTCTCCCTCAGAGAGTCTATATTTCCTTTCCACATCAAGACAAAGACAATCACTGACCCAGGATACCTATACAGAAATGCAGGCAGAGACCATAATATCAGTGTGTGGGACAAGAATGAGGGTACAACACAGAACCTTAGTTGCTTTTTTTAATCTGAAGTTGAATGGATAGTGTTATATTGTGTGGTATATTTCACACCCATGCTGTGTAGAAAAGATAGGACTCCTTCTTTCCTGCCTGCATTAAAAAAAAAAAAGCTAGGTTCCATTTAAGCAGCAAAGTTGAATTGTCCAGTTTGGCATTTACAAATCGAGGTGTCTGCTGTACATTGAAGATAGGGCTGTCCTTTAATGTATGTGTACAGAAACCATCGGCCCTGAACATTTTGTTCATTAGCATTTGCCTCTGGGTAGTGGTCAAAAGCAACTAACATGCCAGAAAGGGTGTATCCTGCAAACTTTTAAAAATATATATTTTTAACACTTTGGGCATTTTGGAATATTTTTTTTTCAAATGTCCTGAAAACTGGATTTTCTGCATATGAAAAGATAACTACAGAGGTTCTCTCAAAAATATCTTTCCCCTCCTAATAAAATCCAGCTGTATTCATCATAATTTTGACAGAAAAGGTGAAATGTTTACCAAATGGCAACTCACCATTGATGTTAATTAAATGATACTGAGAATATAATTACAAATATCCACACTAATGTATTGTCTGCTATTATAATAGCAAATATTTACATTAAACAACCCAGAATAATTTTTCCAAGGAAATTCAACTTATGAAATGTCATCATAATAATGCTAATGTACTTCATATCATCCAGGAAGGCAGCTATATAGTCTAAAGCAACATAATGTATCAGTAGAGGGCAAGATTTTCTCTGATAATATCACTTGACCACTGCATTCTGTACAACTCTTCTGTGAGATTGATTTAAAGGAGACACTTTTCAGTCTTACACTGAAGATGAGTTTGATTTATTGGGCACTCTTCTGTCAGGGTAGAAATGATCTTCTATCTCATGAAGGTGAAATGAAACTTAGAGCATTTTGCTCTTATATCATAGGAGAGCTGTCCTGATTTTTTCCAGCTACATTTTCTTTTTAAATGATCTGTTTTCTTATCATTTTTGCCATTCCTTTCAGATAGTTTTGAAAACTGCTTTCACACACTTTTCAAAGGTTTTTCTCTCTGTTCTCTTTTATCTTTACCCAAGATAGACATTTAGTTACACTTAAACTTAATGAATTTATCCATACTCTTAAAGCAAAGATAGGCAGAGTATCTTAAAAGAATATTAGTTTACCTGTATAAAACTGTGACTGTTGCTGCTAAAATTGCTCTTATTTAATTAAATAAAGAGGACCTTGCAAATCATAGAATCATTTAATAATTTTGGTTGGGAAAGATCATCATCAAGATCATCATCATCAAGATCATCATCAAGTCCAACCTTTAAATGTGAAGATGCAATTTATTTATTTTTTCCCCTAGAGGTATAACAAAATCCTTGCTGCATTCTTATTTAAGGAATTATATTCAGGAGTTAGAAACGTAAATGGAACTCTGATAAATTGGAGTCATGAGTTTTAGGCATAAGTAATATAAATGCTAGAAGTGGATTTTTTTTTTTTTGTTATTTTTAGAAAACAGAAACAGTAGATATTTGCCTGGACAATCAAGTTATGTTACAGACAGCAATTGCACAGTTGTCTTCTACATTCTCACTGATATGCAGGTCAATGGCTACATGAGTTTTAATTTTTTTACACCTGCCATGACTTCTTGGGAAATATCTAGAGTCACAGATCATAAGAATAAGCTTATCAACAGAAAAAAAAAATGAGTTCCCAATTAATATTTAAAATGTTTATAGTTTGCCAACTTTGTCCATCTGGCCATTTCTGATTTGCTGTCTTTAAAAAACTCACTTCTAACAAAATCACCGTGTAATCACATGACTGTTGTAAAAATAATTGCAATATTTGAATCAAGTTTTACCTGCTGGTACTAAATTTTTTTCAGGAGTCAAAAAGAAACTTCATGAGGTTTCTTTTTGACTCCTGAAAAAAAATTTTAGAGCATAAGTTAGTAAAATATACTCCTCTCTATTTTTTTTTAGCAGTTGCCATGACCTATATGATCAAATGGAACTGCTGAAAGTCAAGATTTACAACGTGGTACAGGTGAGGCCAATTCAATGTAATCTGGCTGTTTCTTTGAAGAATATGCATGAGTTATAAAGCTGTTGAAGCATAGAAAGTAGGAGCAATATTTTCATCATGAATCTGCTAGTCTTTTATTTCCAATTTTACTCTGAAGCAGGTTTCCATTACTGGCATTAAAGATATTAAATCAGCGTATCGAGGACAAGTTTAATTATACAGTCAGAAAGAACTTGAGAAACTGTAATTCATATGTTCTTTTTATGTATATGTGGCATGTTAATTTCTGTAGTTATGTATTTTTCATAAAGACAAGGTGTCTGAAGAGATGCTTCTCTTATTTGAAAAAATTAACATATAAACCCACTAATAAAACTTTGATACTACTGAAACTACAAAGATTTAGCACTGTGCCTCTGAACAGTGGCAGTCTTACACCTCTAAATTCAACAATTAATAGACTTCTCAAATATACCTGTGACAGATGCCAAATTCTGATTTTAGTGATATTGCCATAAGCCATGATGAACTTGTGATCTGATAAATATGCACATCAGATTTTTCCAGACAATTTTTTAAAAACTAATTGGACATGGAAATGAGCTGTATCTATTGATTATCTTTTATTTCTCTTGATACCCTTTTTCTATCCACTTTAGGAAATTATCTTTAATGCATAGTATTTGATTACCTCATCTGGTTCCAGATAGATAAAATAAAAATAACTTAGTAGGTCTGTGCTCATTATTGCTTGATAGCTGACTGACATTTGAGGTACAACACCAGTGCTCATTCTTTGCTCATTTCTGACAAGCTCTGATGCTTGTTTCTAGCAGCGTTCTATTTCACAGAATCCCTGTAGCGGTCATCAGGCAAGGTAGGCTTCTTTTGTACATCTTTCTGGACTTCAAATAACTACTTCAAGATGTGCTTAATGTTCTGTAAAAAAGCTGCAGAGAGGTTCTTTGTTAAGCTATTTCTGCTCAATCTAGAGAGAGTACAAATGGAAAAAAAAATACTGCTGTAGTTGTATATGGGGTGGATGACATCAACAGTCTCTGACCAGAATATGAAATCATATGATCCATGAGTATGTATTTCATCACATAGAAGAAACCAGATAGTTCTGATATTAGTCATCCTTTTGTAATCCTTCTTTACTGAACACATTAAATGGAAAGGTCCTACTAGATGAAAAGGTTTGATAACATATAGCCTGTCAGAATCTCTCTGGAGTACTGCACAAGCATCCTGAAGTACACAGGTGTGTTCCCCACTCAAGACAGGCAGGCTAAGGATCATACAATCATAGAAATTTTAAGGCTGGAAATGACCCCTAAGATCATCCAGTCCAACCATTAACCTACCGCCACCAAGTCTACCCTTAGACCATGTCCTCAAGCACCGCATCTCCCCGTCTGTTAAACCCCTCCAGGGATGGGGACTCAAC
>VXBZ01009414.1:163955-240984 GCA_013399135.1 Heliornis fulica
CTGAGGACCCCCACGGGTGACCGGCCGCCAGCTGGATTTGGCTCCATTCCCCACCACTCTCTGGGCTCGGCCATCCAGCCAGTTTGTAACCCAGCACAGAGTGTCCAAGCCCAGACTTGTGTCTGGCTGGCACAGAGTGTCCAGCACAGACTTGTCCAAGCCGTGAGCAGCAGCTTCTGCAGGAGAATGCTGTGGGAGACGGTGTCAAAGGCCTTGCTGAAGTCCAAGTACAAACATCCACAGCCTTCCCCTCATCCACTAAACAGGTCGCCTTTTCCATCTGGCCCCATAGACTTGTGGGTATCCAGGTGGAGGAGCAGGTCAGTGACTGCCACTTCTTCAACTGCTGGGACTTTGTTCTGTGTCCTATAAGGATATGTAGCTTCAACCATTAGTATTTATTCTTTGTGTGCTGTTTGTACTGTTGTGCTTTCTGGGTGATTTATAGGATTATAAATCTTGTAGATAAAACCTTGTAGATAAAAAAAAAACATACATTGGAGGCAAGCACAAAGTCACTGTGGTAGCTTTATTTGTGACAAAGATATCATATCTTCATTGGAAACCTGGCAGGAGACACACTGGTGATGTGTCAGTTCTAACCACTTCTAATTTTATCCCTTTCCCTTAAATCTGCATTATAATTTACATTCCCTTTCCACTCAGTAAACAGTGTTTCCTTTTCCATTTGAGTGGATATCACTAAAAGGAAATAAAGAACATGTAAATCTTCTGTGCTCTGTTGTCTGAGGTTCTTCAAGTGCAGAACAAACCCAATTGTTATTGCTCTGCTAATTGCACTGGAAACATTTACAGTGTTTGTTTTAGCTGAGGAAAAGTTGACTGAAGGAAAATAGTTAAGAGGGAGCATATTTTGTAGAGCTCCTCCAGAATATCTGTATTTGCTAGCTCCCCTCCTAGCCCTCATTTAACACATATGGAATTTAATCAAAGTTCTCTGGATTAAAAAATAAGCATGGATGAATCTGTTCCAAATATAAGATTCTAAAAGTTTTCCTCATCTGTAATTATGACAACTTTTTTTTTTTTTCCCTATTCTCAGTTCTTTCTCTGGGATTATATCCATCATTAGATTGTCTTTACCACCTTTAAAAGATCTTGCCCTCACCACGAGCCTCTAAAATCACTAGGCAAAATGTTGAAATGTGTGAGCCTTGGTCCATCCTGTTTTTGTGACACCACTACTGCATGGTTTAGAAGCTGTTGTGGTAAAGCTTCTGCTAAGGCTTTAGTTCTGATCTTGGAAAGATGTTCATCTCAGTGCAGCTCCTTATGAGTTGAGACCAACTTTGAAGGTAAGTTTAGAAAGGTGACTTGGCTTTTAACTGGATCTTTGCGGGTTTGCTTCCATGTTTCAGTTATTTCTGATGGTTGTATGACCTCTGTGAAGCTGCTGTCTGAGATTAGTATTCAGATCTGGTTTGAGTGATGAAGTTCTCTCAGTGGACTCCTATCTACCTTCTGCTAGCTGTGCGCTACACGTCTGGAGCCACGTAGCTTTAGATCCTGTTGAGAATGTAGGACAACACCAAACAAGAGTTTTAGAAGCCTTTTTTTTTATTTTTTGGACTCCAGATATGAATCCAGAAACCTGGTGCTATGCTTGTCCTGATGCTCATGTGCTGTCAGCAGGCTACTCAGTACGATGCCTGCCGTAGATTCTCTTTGCAGTCCTCAGCCCTAAAATAAATGGGCATGTCAGAATGCTCATTTCTCTTCCCATTCCTTTTTCTTACCTTTCCTCTTCTTTCTCCTGGAGGACTACAGGACCCAGGCAAACTAGTTTAGCTGTGGAAGAGTAGTGAATTCCTTCTTATCTCAAAATATAGATATGGAAATGGAGTCATGAAGGCACTAACTAGCAAACGTTGTTTACTCCGTTTTCCTAGAAAAGAGAGGGCCATATTGCAGTAACTTTCCACTCTGGAATAAGATTTCCAACATTACAATGGAACAGGTAAGGGAAGCAGTTTTATCCTGAGCCAGGAACAGAACAAACATTTTGCAGAAATACACCATAATTGCAGGAAGGTGATTTATTCTGTTTTTCATTTCCCCCTTTTCCAGTTTTCCTTTGCTATTTTCCATCTGAATTGCATTAGTTACTATGGAAACAGTAATGTCATTGGCATTGGTCTAAGTGTACTGATGTCCACTAGAGCAGTAACAAGCCAATTTCTTTAATAATTTAGAATGTACAATGTGGTTTGGGAAACACAGAATTTTAGATGGTAGAATGCAATGAAAAGATGGAAAGGGTCATAATTTTCCTCTTGCAAAGAAAAAAAAAGTAATGGTCATTCCATAATAGAGATGCTTTGCCTGAAATTAAACATTGGTTGGAAATAAACACTTGCATATTTTACTATTTCCACAGGTATTGTAGCAATAATCAATTTAGCCTGAATTCTGTTTTTGTAGTTTCCATAATTATAATGTAGAACAACTTCTGATGTGGATGTTTGGGAAGAGGTCATGTTATTTTCATGATCTCGTGTCAAGAAGCTGTGCTCTTGACAATCTCCCTCATGAATGTTCTTCCTAAGAGCTTTCTTCAGGTTTTCAAAATAATTTAAACAGTCAGCTCTGCGTTGGCCTGTTGCTTTGAGTTGCAGGTGGCCTTGGTATCTTCTTAATGCTTGGGGGGGGAGAGATATAAATGGTAAAAAACCCCATTACTTCCCAAATCACCTGTAAAAGGATTCTACAAAGAATCCTTATTTGGTTTGTGATCAGACTGTATCATTTTTCAATATATGAATTTTCCTTTCTTTCATAAATGATAAAATTCTGTCTGTTGATAAGAACATGAAAATGCCTCTGAAATATAAAGAGTCATGTTGTGTGTCAAAATAACCCTGCCAGACATGCNACCTCTGAAATATAAAGAGTCACTAAGCAGAATGTCATGTTGTGTATCAAAATAACCCTGCCAGACATGCCATGGGCCGAGAATTTTTGAAAAATTTAATTATATGTGTATGTAAGCAGGTTCTTGAGATATGAGCAGTTAGATCTTATGCATGTTTTTGCATGCAAACCATTCATTTAAAAACCTTTAATGTTGTTTAGGTTTATTTCTGTTAGCAGATACTGCCCACATTGTTAGATTCTCTGCCTTTTGATAATAAAACCATTAAGTTCCTATGAATTCTGAGTTGTCTGACAGATTATGTACAAAAAACATGGTATGATTCAATTTCAAACTTACTAAACCAGTAAGAACTTCCTCAGAGAATAATGCATTTACACTGCAACAAGTGTGTGCTAGTCATTCAATATAAAGAGACAGTGTAGTACAAAATTCCACTGCAAAGTTAACTTTTATAGGAATAAAAGTATATAGGTTCATTAGACATAAAATACCAGATTTAGAAACAGGATGAATTTTCCATTCTTGAAGTGATGTCCAGATGTAAACTCATTATGTCTTGTTAAAGAATAATTACAGGACTCATCATTTATGCGATGAACTTTGGCTTCATAACTGTTTCCAGGATTTGAGTGATTAACACCGTGGCCTTTAGTCTTTGCTTCATTTGGATAAAATGCATTTGAAATAACAATCTATTTGCATTTCACTTAAAAGGTTACCATTTGGTGGCCTGGTAAGTGACACAGTTCTGCTTTTCCAACTGTTGGTCTATTTCAAGTACATTAGCTTCTGATGTTGATCTGTTTGTAGAATGCATTCAGATTATTTACATATCCACTCTTATGTGAGACAGGGTAAGATATATGCAGGGCAACTCCCTTAAGCTTTGGAATACAGATTTGAGTTGGTTTTATACTACACTGTGTCAACTGGAGAGGATGCTAATATAAAATTTAAAAAAAAAAATAATTGAAGAATGAGTAAGCTTGGAGAAACCATGGAAAGTTAAAACCAAAATAAAGCCATAGACTGTGTTTTAGACTATGTGCATAATGCAACAAAAGTTCTGCTTACTTTAACCTGAAGTGCCCTCCAGCGATTGATCTCATTCTGTACTCCTTAATTTATAGTCCTGTAAGCCCAGAAATGTTCTTCACTTTCCCAGCTACATCTCTGCCAGTTTTTGTTGTCCTCATCAGAGCTCCTATTGTATTCTCTCTCACCTCCTCATCTCTTCCAATAGTGCCTTAAATAGTAATTCCAGTATCTTGTTTCCATTGTGCCTTATTCTATTCCATACTGTAACAAGGCTGTTAAGCCTTTCTCTGTGGAAGAACGCATTTACACAGAAAGGCTAGCATCAACTCTTAACTTCTGATTAGATCTCCTATAATTAATTGCATTGCCTGAGGCTCATTGAGCAGTTGGAAGTCCCTTCCAGGCTGTTATTTACAGAATAATTCTGTATTAGGACTGCATTAACAGTTTTAGATCGGAAAATCTACATGAGGGCAGTTTTCATTTCCATCATCAGTGGCACTGAACAGTTGGTCATTTTGGTAAATAATGAGGATGTATAAGAAAACAGCAAACTTTTGCTGGGTAAAACTTTATATGAAGAGCAGCTGCTGCAGCTGCTATTAGGAAAAGAACATAACAAGCCCTTCTATGGTCAAAGATCAACTAGAAAAATCACTTTGAATGTTAGCACTGGAAGTCCAGGTAAGCAAATTTTAAGAAGCAGAAAACTGTTCTTCCCATCTTCACCATGATATTTTTTTTTTTTGTTTTTCCTGGCAAGGTAAATTGCTTGTTTTTCACTTGTCTGGACAGGGATATTTTGAGTCAGACTCTTGGGTTTTGCTTGAAGAGAATAAAGAAAAAACCCTGTGTCTGTAACATCTTGAACCAGTCAGTAGGCTTTTGAGACAATCCATTTTATATGGGGATTTCTTTAGAGTTTTTTTCTTTTCTGCACCATTTTCAAATTCCTTAAATGTGTGTTATTTTATTAGAGGATGTTATAATGTTATTGTCTCTTTTTTTTTCACATTAACTACTTTTATTGTTGAAAAGCTCTGTTTATTACACTTCAGATTTAAAAAAATACTATTGTGGCAAACATTAAAATCTTGTTATGTTTTATTGGAGCTTTCATTTTACTTTCTTCTTATGTCTATTCTAAAAAAAAAAAAAAGCAGAAGCAATCTAGTAAAGGCCTTTTGTAGAAGGATGGTTCCTACAAGTGGAAATTTTAGACTTTAACTTGGAATTCTTACCTAGGAAACAACTAGAGAAAGCCACTTCTGAAACATACCCTTTAATAAGCCTAGTTGTAATATCAATATTAACCAGTTTAGATTTATTTTTATTTTTGTGATTTGCCTGGCACAGAAAACAGTGCTTTCTGGAATGCTGAAAGAGCAACATCAATATATTTGTAGTGAATTTTGTTCCTCCACAGAATGCACATACCTCTTCCTCACCAGTGAGCTATAGTGCCACACTGACATTTTAGTCTGCTTACATATTTCCCCATGCAATAAATTTGTGTCTCTCTTCTATTCTCTTGATTCAATTACTCCTTTTAGAACAGTGCATCAGCTTTTAACATAAGAAACCTCCACATCAAGGATTATTTCTTTCAGGTACATTGGGTCCCAAAGCAGTAAATTTTCTCCCTTTTTATGCAGTGATACAAAGGAAGCAGTAAAACTACTTGATCCTTGGTAAGGAATCAAGTAGTTTTACCATCATCAGTTGGCATGGAAGGTTGTTTTTTCAGAGACACCATTCTGTACAATTCCTGGGAAGCTTTTTAGCACTACATTTGACCAACTGTGACAGAATCTGGATTGGTGTAGGATTAAAGGGAGTTGGGGTGTTGAAAGGCCTGGACTTTATTGTTCTCAAATAGCAATTTGTGTAACGAAAGATGCTGTTATACTGTTTTCAGTATTTTGCATTTATGTTTTATCATGATAGCTATTTATAGACTACAGTTCTGAGAGAGATTTGCTAAGGGTTATAAAGCAATTAAAAACTTGAGAGTTGATCAGAGCAGCTTGTAGAATGAACTAATTGGCTGTTTTGTTTGGGTTTTTACTGATATCAATCAACATTGGATTTTGTTAGACTAGGAAACTTAAGTAAGAAAGTCTTTGACTATTTTATTCATACTGAAGCCATAGAATCGTGGAATCACAGAATGCTTTGGGTTGGAAGGGACCTCAAAGTTCATCTAGTTCCAAGTTTTCACATCTGCTACAGAATATTGCACTCTCTGTAGAATTTATTCCTGGAACGAATGGACTGTTCAGTGGATAAGGAATTGGTTGGCTGGTTGGTTGCATCCAGAGAATGGTTGTCAATGCTTTGATGTCCAGATGGAGACAAGTATTATTGTCTTTCTTGTGACAAGTGGTGTTTCTCAGAGGTCCGTACTGGGACCAGTATTATTTAATATCTTCAGAAGTGACAATGACAGTGAGGTTGAGTGCACCCTCAGTAAGTTCACAGATAACACCGAGCAAAGTGGAAGGACTTGGGGGTGCTGATGGGTGAGAAGCTTGACATGAGCTGACAGTGTGTGCTCACAGCCTGGAAGGCCAACCATGTCCTGGGCATCCAAAGGAGCATGGCCAGCAGGTCTAAGGAGGTGATACTACCCCTCTACTCCACTCTTGTGAGACCTCACCTGGAGTACTGCATCCAGTTCTGGAGTCCCCAACATAGGAAGGACAAGGACCTGTTGGAACAGATCCAGAGGAGGCCATGGAGATGATTAGAGGGTTGGAGCACCTCTCCTGTGAAGACAGGCTGGGGTGGTTCATCTAGGAGAAGAGAAGGCTCTGAGGAGATCTTATAGTGGCCTTCCAGTACCTGAAAGAGCCTATAAGAAAGCTGGTGAGGGACTTTTTAGAAGGGCAGGGAGTGACAGGAGATGAGGGAAAAGTTTTAAATTGGAAGGGAGTAGATTTGGATGAGGGTGGTGAGGCACAGGAACAGGTTGCCTGGGGAAGTGGTGGCTGCCCCCTCCCTGGAGGTGTTCAAGGCCAGGTTGGATGGCAGCCTTGGGCAGCCTGGTCTAGCAAAAAGTGTCCCTGCCCATGGCAGAGGGGGTGGAACTATGTGATTTTTAAGTTCCCTTCCAGCCCAAACCATTCCATAATTCTGTGATTCTAACCTTTGATCTTTATGTGGCAGCCCTGTCATAAATAACATGACCTGTAATACCCATTTATTGTGTGGCCCTGCAGTGGATCACTACGACATCCTACATTCTTCTGTGGAGCTAGAATTGCATTTTTAATTTCAAGCACAGGGCAAACAAATATATGATTTTGGAAAGCTCTTTGACTCCTGATTTTGAGTTTGCAAACATTTCATTTGGAAAAGTTCTGTGAGTGCCTAGTATTAAAAAAACAGCAAACAATGTTTTTCTGTGGAAATTCCTTGGTCTTGCTGCAGGGAGAGAAGGCAACTTCTTCTCAGCTATAAAAACTGTACTGTGCCAGTGATTCCATGTAGGGTGCTTTCATGTATAATGCATTGACAGAGTACAATCTGCTGCAAAACCCAGCTACACTCATTAGGGACAATGTTTATGAAACAGAGCTCCAAATAACACAGATGCTCAGCACTTCTATGAGAAAGTTGCTGCCTACTAGCAGCTCCACAACACTTCACTTTCATATCCTTTCTTTCCCAGATCATGGTTTCTGTGGAGATTGTGGTTCCATTCTCAAGATAAATTCTTAACTCAGTATTAAGGCTAAGTTCCCCTCAGCCTGTTGTCTTGATCTCTCAAGACAAAAGGCATCAGCAACTTTTACAGAAATAGTGTTGATGTAGATATCTAACCTGAGGAGCAGCTTCTAAGGCTGCTTCTATAGGGTGTCCCACTTCATCTGCCACAGGCAGGAACCAGAGGTGGTTACAGAGAGATTTATGAGCACTGATTCTTTCCCCAAAGCTTTCCTCCAACTGTACAGAAACACATCCCTGGCTCTTTCTTTCTCACTATGCCCTAACAACTGCTGGCAGAACAATATTGCACTCTCTCAACAACCCTCCCAATCACTGTAACAATTACCAAACCTCAGCATCACCCAGTGAGGTGAATTCAATGAACCCCACCTGCAAACTTTCAGGAAACCCACCAGGTGGAAGGTATGGCTACCCTAAGGACTTATTGACTATGTAATGAGACAACACTGTAAAAAGGAGCGTTTCCACCTACCAAGGGGACACACACAAGAGAAGGCAACACTGGAAGGCCTCACTGGATGGGAGACAAACCAAAAGACATCAGGAAGAGACCCTTGTGACCAGAGACGCCAGAAGGATTCACTGGATAGGAGGACCTATTGTAACACAAGGAGGAACAAACCACCACTGGACCTGAAGATATCAAGCTGATAGGACATCACAGATTCATGGTAGTAGATATTACAACCTCTCCCTCTCTCTCTTCCTCTTTCCTGATCCCTCCCACACTTCTTCTCTCTTCCCTTCTTTCTTTCCCCCTTGTCTTGCATGCTTGTTGTGGGCCAAATAAAGTGACTTGACTCTGTTTTGAGCCTTAATTCTGTTCCAGAGAATTGTGAATACCTGGTCACAGTAAAACACCTGACTGGGGTTAAGCTCAGCTGCCTCCAATGACCCAGAGCAATCTGAGGCTGGTTGGAATACAAGAAGGTTTAACCTCTGCCAAACTGGTTTTATCTAGTCCTGGATTGAGACTGTCCTGCAGAATTTCTGTTAGTTTCAGATGTTGTTACCTGTACAGGTGTGCTGGCCTGAGCTCTGGCACTAGCATGAGGTCAGCCCCTTGCAATAGTCATGGTCATGCTTTATTTTGACTGGCTGCTAACACATTCCTGATAAATCCTGATGTGAAAGAGAATGGACAGCAAAAATGTGAACAAAATGTGAACAAAGATAAAGCATTTGCTTAGTCTGAAAGTTTTCCCTTTGCTTGGATTGAAAACCTTGCTCTAAAGAATGGTATTGTTATTAAGCTCCACTCTAGAAAGTTAAAAAAAAAGACCATATATAATAAAAATGTAAGTATGGTTAAGGCATACCAGTAAGCCCCAGTAATATGCTTATACCATAGTGCTGGAATGGCCAAGATTGGAACGATCATTAATGGATTGCTAAAGTCCTCATTCAAAAGATAAAGATTACATTTAGCTAATAACCTTTTGAATAAAGATTTTTTTTTCTGTGTTCATATATAGGCTGAATTTAAATTGAAAAGAAATGGAGATTGTCACAAAAACCAATTTAGAGGCCCAGAATTGTATATTCCATTTAATATTAAATTTTAAACTTTCCAAGATATTTGTACCTCAGAGATAGTTATCTCTTCCTATTTCACCCTTTGCTCCTATCAAAAGTAATAAAAATGTAAATAAGTGTACAGTGCTATCAGCTTTTTCAGTTAGGCTCTTTGTAAGTCAAGATAATCAAGACTAGATTGAATAACCAGTTGAAGTCTTTGAATCTTTCTGTCTCCACCATAAGAAGGAAAGAGAACTATCAAGGTAATTCCAGTTTGTTTTTATAGTGCTCATGACTTTTTCCTCTGAAATATCAAATGGGAATGTAAAATGAAATGCATTCCTGCACTCAACCTTTATTTGCTATATAAATCTTCAGCAATAATGTTTTCCTCTTTCACTCTACTTGAGTTGATTGAAAAGTTTTACATATTTACCAAGCTCACACTTTGCCTGAGCTCATGAATTATGCAATTAACCATGAATGCAATTTCCTGCATTTTACAGTAATAGCTTTAATTGTGCAGTGTAATACTATATAGTGAGCTCATTCATAAACTATCGAACATGTTAGAACAATTTCTTACACGGGTGAGTATTCTTGGGCAAACAACTCAGATGAATATGGTAATTCACCTAATAAGCTGTTTCTGGGCAGTTTTATGCAGAGGCAATATTCCTTAGCTACAAAATTTTCAGGAGCACTTTCACCAGGTTACATATGAGAAGGAGACCAATAATATTTTTGGATGTATACTGAAAAGATTCTAGTAACTTCATTTTTCCTTCTTTACAATAGGTTTAGAAATGCACACAGACATGCATAATATGTGGTAAGAGTATGATGTCAGTAAGTGTTTATCCCTTGTAATTCTACTGTGGATCATTTAATGTAGTTATCCTCAGTAATGTCCAGATTATTGTACTGACACCATTTTATGCTGCGCATTTTAAGCTGCAAACTAAATGAGAAGGAAGTTAAAGAACTGTTTATTACTGAAAATCCTAATGCAGTAATATAATTAGAAATCATTAGTACTTTGCTTCCCATTACATTTAGTTTGAAAAAACTCTGTGATCCCCAAAAGCTTAATAGTGCTGGGCATGCTGTTTTTACCAAGAAAACAGTAGGACTTCTACAGAATTCGAGAGAGAAGAGAGCTAGGCCATCACACAACACTAAGGAAAAACCTTTCATCTTTTTTCTTTTTTATTTGCAGACTTTAAAAGAAAATATTGCCATATTAATTTCAGACAGGCAACATTATTTACCTTTAGCTGACTTTCATTTATTCAGATTCAGTGCATAATTTGTATTTTGAACTTCAAGAGGTTACCTAACTTGCAAAGTTGCTCTTGAGAATATTATCTACAACGGGCTTCTTTTTACATCATAGTGCTTATACACTCAGTTCTTAGGTTGTATTTTACTGATTCAGAAGGTCTTTGTATGTATTGTGTGATTGAGAATATTTGGTTAGGAGGGGTTAAAAGACATTTAGAAGTACTCGTGCGCCTGTACTTGGAGTGGTCAAACAGACATTTCAATTCTGCTTGTAATATTAGGAACAGTCATCTCAAACCATAGAATCACAGACTGGTTTGGGTTGGAAGGGACCCCAAAGATCATCTAGTCCCAACCCCCTGCAGTGGGCAGGGACACCTTCACTAGCCCAGGGTGCACAGAGCTCCATCCAACCTGGCCNAGCCCAGCTCTCTCAGCCTGTCTCCATGGGAGAGGTGCTCCAGCCCCTGATCATCTCTGTGGCCTCTTCTGGACTTGTTCCAACAGCTCCCGAAATAGTCTTTGCAGATGCCTAAGCAGAGACTTTTGGTGCCATTTACTGTGTTTGGTGCCTGGCAAAAGCCAGCCGGTGCATCTCTGGTGACCCTGCTTACTTATCTGTGGGCAACTGAATCACATACATCATCTCCCCGTGAAATGCACACAGGGACAATTTATAAACCAAGTGAAAGAGCAGCTGAAGGAACAAATAGTAAAGGAGTTTGTAAGGTGGTAGTTAGCTAAAACCTAGCAACTGCAGACCCCCCATTGCAGGCTTTTTTGACACCCTATTTAATTAGAAAACTAGTTCCAACTGACATTTCTTTTCCTTGAGCTACAAACTTTATTTTAATATTGCCCATTATGTTTTAGGTTATTTCACTTTGCAGCACACCATTTAAGTTGGAAGCACAAAATTTGCATTAGAAACGCATCGTCTTTTGTTTATTTTTTTATGTGAAGTAATTTCTGAAAAATTCCACCTTATTTTTTTCACCAACCCATATCCTGCTTCAGTAATGAAACAGCACTTACCAAGGAATTTTCTGGCAATTATTGGTTTATTATTTAATGCCCTGGGGCAAGACTGAGGCTAGAAAACCTTCTAAAGGAGTGAGGAACTGCAGTAATTGTAAATCTCTCTGGTATTATTACTGTTATGAACCATTTTCAAAACTTTATGATTCAGACATGAAGGCTTGAATGCATTCAGATTCACATTAAAGTATTCAGTTATTTTCAAATTAACAGTCTTTTGTAAAGCAGTAATACTCTCCAGACTACATTTCACAACAATTGTTGAACTATCTCATTTATAGAATCATAGAAGAGCAGGTCAGACGGGACCCCAAGGATCATCTGATCCAACCTTTCTTGGCAAAAGCTCCATCTAGAGAAAAGCACTGTCTGGACAGGGTGGCCCAGCACCCCATCAGGCCAAATCCTGTAAGTGTCCAATGTTGGGGAATTCACTGCTTCCCTGGGGAGATTATTCCAATGGCTGATCTCACTCTGAAAGATGTTCATCTTGTGTCCAATCAGAATCTTTTTGCTCTTCTAAAACCTTTCTCTTAGTACTAACCTTCAGCATACTTAGGAGGAGCCAAAAGTTTACATGTATATTAAGTCTTGTGTTCTTAAATATAACCTTGGTTTTATTTTTATACTGGACACAACTTTGGTTTTTCTTACTACTTAATTTTTGTTGATGACTTTTACTTTAACTGTCCTTATGCAGTAGTTGTGTCTCAATGTGTGTTCATATTTTCTCATTTTAAGATGCATTTTGAGGTTTGTTCAGTGTTAATGGTACTGTTAGGTCATTCTGAGCCCAGCTTGATTTAGAATTTTCCTCTATTTTTGATTCATGGCAACTACGAACTGTTCTAGGTTAAAGTACCTTTTAGCAGCAGGAATGCATTTCCTACAGGCAGTAACTAAGAATTTGTTCTGAGCTAAGGAATTCAGTAAGAAGTCTATACTGGACTGAGTATAGAGTTGTGTCTTCAGTTATTTGCATCCCTGTGTTTAGTTCCTATGTCCACCTTCTTCATTTTAGTTTGTGACTTCTATGGATGCCTGACTGACTATACATTAATTTCTAAAATGTTCAGACTTCCAAAATACAAAATCCAAAAATATCACCCTGCAATGTGAAGATACTTCTTAGACATGCCCTTTTCACTTGCTTGTCTTTATAAATTCTCTCCTTTGTGCTTATCTCATGTGGTGTTTGGAAACATCAGAAGTTATTAGAGAAAAGATGCAGCACAGTTGAAACTGTAATAAATCACTGAAGACTCTAATGCTTTTAACACAAGTCCCATCAAGCTAAATTGTATCGAATCCTCGCTGGATTGTGATTCGACACAACCTACTAATACTAGAAGGTCTGAGCATCATGAGTGTTCTGTCAGTCTGGGACTGCCTAATTTAGCCCTAGATGAAAGATCATCAGGGAAATATGCTGCTGCTGGAAGTGATTTGAATATGGGGAGGGACTTAAGCTGGAGTGTTTGACAGGTTACACTTAAGGTATGCCTTAGCATTGCAAGCAGGCTCTTGGTAGTCTAAAGTTTCCCAGTTATTATTATACTGCCAAGAAACTTCCACAAAGTACTGCAGGGAACAAGCCTACATTTGATTATATACCTTAATGTAACTGACTTACGATTACATATGACAGATGAGATACTGTTCCCAGCACAGAGACTGTTTTATAAGTCATTAAAGTAATTTTTTATGAGTTGGTTAACAGGATGTTAGTGTTCAATATTTTCTGGGTATGAAAGAACATACTGCATGAGTTTTATGTGAGTCACTGTTACCGTAGTAGTCATATTTAGTACAAGTTGTAATATACCATAGGTTATTTTTTTCAGGAGTATTGTAAAGAATGTATTTTAACAAGCCCCCAACATCTGCTGCGGTGCAGTGTTGATACTGGCTATCAAGAGTGCTGAAACCAACCACTTGCAAAGGAGCAAATACAATCAAAAGAGGGAGTCAAACAGTTAAACATAGGAAGACTGATCAGAGGTCTTAGAAGAAAGAGGTCAGTGTGTCCTTAAACAGATTCTGCTCTTACCTATGCTATAATTCCTGACACATGTATGTAAGCAGACCCCACTGAGACTGGGTGAGAGTGCAGAGAAAAGGGAATGCAAAGATCAATGAGAATAGGGAATGCACCTGAGAACTGAATGTTCAAGAATGGTTGGAGTTTTAAAACCTTGATAGACGAGTTAGATGTGCATGCTGTGGACAAATTTCATTATGTTCAAATGAACCAACTAGATATTAAAACAGCTAAGTAATTCTAGAAAATCTTCAGAAAAACATTACCAGTGTCTTTCATTCTTGGGGTCAAGGAACAGAAGTGATCAGAAATGCTCTGACGTGCTCTGACTTAGCTGGAACCAGGCATTGGATTCCATTAGCCTTATGGGTCCCTTCCAATTCAGGGGAATCTGTGATTCTATGAAATGGAAGAAGAAAGAGAGTTGTGAAAAAGCACAACACTGAAAAGCATAACTACACCGTGGATTGGACTATCAGGAACAGTGTGGCCAGCAGGAGCAGGGAGGTGATAATCCCACTGTATTCTGCACTGGTGAGGCCTCACCTCGAGTACTGTGTCTAGTTTTGGGCCCCTCACTTCAAGAAGGACGTTGAGGTGCTGGAGCGTGTCCAGAGAAGGGCAACGAGGATGGTGAAGGGTCTGGAGAACAGGCCCTACGAGGAGGCTGAGGGAGCTGGGGAAGGGTCTGGAGAACAGGCCCTACGAGGAGGCTGAGGGAGCTGGGGAAGGGTCTGGAGAACAGGCCCTACGAGGAGGCTGAGGGAGCTGNGTAGACTTGGTGGCGGTGGGTTAATGGTTGGGCTGGATGATCTTAGGGGTCATTTCCAGCCTTAAAAATTTTATGATTCTATGATTCTATGATTACAGTCTGACCCACACTTCAATTTAATATGTGGGGTAGATCACGTCTCCAAAATGCTTGATTGAAGGGCTTTACAACAGGGAAAGATGATATGATATAGCTTAAATGCGTGTAAATCATTCACTTCAAATAAGACTCTGTACACAAGACAGGGAAATGCATATGAATGCTGTAAAACTGTCAGTGATGTGGGTAAAGGGGCTCAGAACCAGAGGGAGGAATACTTGCTTGTTAGGAAAAAGCAACAACCAACTATTGGTTAAGGGAGTTTTGGGTAGGATGTAGTAAGGATATACAAAGATTTGGCAGTATGGTAACTGACTTACTATTAGAATGACAAATGGAAATCCAATTCTTTTCTCATTTTTATGTATCATGGAAAGCAGTCCTGGGAATGAGATGGAGGGGGGATTTGACCTTAAGACTGCAGGCAACCTAAATCAGGTTACTCAACCCTGACTTCCAGCTTGCTTTAGTGGAAAAAAAAAAAGCTTCTGATTCTATCAGTTACTTAGTGGGATTTGTTCAAAACCAAAATGTCCAATTTTCACAGGTTGTCAGGAACAACCTTTTTGATTATTTTTATTACTGCAATCACATGTGGGAGGAGTCAAAGCACCACAACTTGCAGTCTGGTGCTGGAAGGTGTCTAAGTTTGGCCTCGCTTGTCTCTGTAGTGCCTTGGATGGCAAGGAGGAAGATTGAATTACACTGCTAGTTTCATGTTCAGGATGGTGAAAATCCCAAAATACTAGAAACTGGTACAAAAACAAGTATTATTGATTCTGTGTAAGTGGTCTGTGAAGCAGACTGGTGTTAGGTGTTCTGGCACTCTGATAGTTAACGGTATGGAAAGCACCACTGCGTGAAAATCCAACCTAATGTACTGCTTAGAGTACAGAGTACTAGTAGTAGTAGTATGAGGGGAAACACTGCACAGTGAGCAGCACCATAATCACCACACAGGCCTTCAGTTAAAAGGGCCAGTGAAGTGTTAGCACACTAACAGCAATGCTGCCATACTAAAATCGTTACACTTTAGTCATGATTTCTCCATTAGACTAATTCTTAGAAGTAGGCAATGCATCAAATAGCACCATTTCCTTCAACTTATAATTTCAATATTTATGAGTGAATTTGAATCCCAAATCAAGGAAGAAATTCACTTGTGCAGCTGTAGAAAACAACTTATTTGATGCATAACTAATTGCTTGGAAAGTTTCATGTGATTTCCTTGCCTCTCCTTCCCCCCCTCTCCACAATCCCTTCATTCCATATGCATAGAAGTTGGTAGAAAAGTTTCTAAAACATAAGCAAGCCTCATAAAAACTTCTAAATATCCATCATTCCATTTCATCTTTAAGAAAACTTGAGATACAGGAAAAACTAAAACTAGCTCTTTTCTCCTTCCAAACCCAATGATTTCTGTTTTAGCAGCAGCAGGTTGTCCCAGGCTTTGTTCTTGGATGTGTGCATTTCCCATTCTTAGGAGAAGTGATGTTTGTGATTGGTTCTGTTTCTGTTGTGGCTTTTTTATTTTTCTAGCTACATCTCTTTAACTATTTAAAATCATGTTTACATCCCATACACAACACAGGTTCTCTTGTTGCTTGGTAAATAGAAACAGCTCTGTTGGGGATGTTGAGGGGGAAAAATGGCAACTCTAAATATCTCAAGAATTTTGGATTTCAAAGAGACTTGTAGAAGAACAGTGGAAAATTGGTCATGTGGGTGGAAATACACAATAGCAAAAGAAGACAGACAGAGGAATAATCACTCTGATTTGACACAGTTCTGCAGAAATATGTTTTAACATGCATGGACCTGAATGAGATTTTATTCTTGGATATACAGAGTTAATTTCTAGCATGCTGTACTTCCAACACACTGTAAAGTTCTAACTAGGTAATTAAAGAAGTTGATTGATTATTTGACTAACTGGTAAATGCAGAAGAATTTTATTTCCACTCTTCTACTGCCTTAACACCTCCCTCCCCCCCTTCATTAACTTAAACAGTACTTTACATTAACTGCCTGTCTAGCCTACTTGTTTGTAACTCATTGTATTACTGTTCAAGTAGAATTTTTAATTCATGTGGTTGGAATATGAAGTTACAGATAGTATGAGTTCCCAATCCCAGGCATTCTTACTAGTGATGCTTAAGAGAAAAGTCACTGTGGTGGCCTTCCCTTGACCAAGAAAGTATTTTTTTCACTTTGGAATGAAAAAGAAGGAAAGGTTTGTGGGGTTATTAGCACTAAATCAGTGCCAATTCTCTCCTCTTCCTCACTGAGAAAAAGAATATATTTAACAGAGCTTAACTGATCAATAACTATATTTATTTTTCTCTATATATACTATATATATTTATTTTTCTGTATAAAATGTTATAGATAAAATTTCTTGGATATGGTTGGGATTTTTTAAGGATTCAGATGCTCTTATTTCAGTTCCAAGCATATCTGTAAAGAAAGAATAGGAGAAAAGAAAACATTTATAGTACATCTCACTTTCTATCTCAGAGACCAAATTTTGTCAGAAAAGGATGTTGCTAATCTTGAGGGAGAAGCAGCCCAGAAGTGTTAAGGTCCTGCCAGCATGTACCCAGACCTTACTGTCAAAACACCAAATGGTAGATGCACTTGATAGCAATGACAAAGAGTTATTAATAATAAAAAAATAAGATTAATTGTGTGAATTTGCCTAAGCAGGCAGTTCCTTCCCACTTTCTGCAGGAGCAATTTCGATTTGTGCTTGAGGGTTTGTGCCAAATTGAAGATTGTTCCTGGTTTGTGTTCAGGTCTGTTTTCTTTTACAAAAACCAGAATTTGCAGGCATGGAATGTTTTTTACATATTAAAGGAAGGGTCCTGCTGCCAGTCCAACTGGTCCATCACACCAACTAGTGATTTCTGTAGTTGTTTTGCTATGAAAGTTTTTAGGGCTCGATAAAGCTAATTCAACCACGTGAGAAAGAATAAGCTCCTTTATTTTTGCCTCAACTGTTAAGTCAGAAGGATAATTCATTAAACACCAAATCAAGTCTTTTTTAACCCCTCCTTTAAAGTTACATATTTCTATTCAATCCTTTTGATGTTGGTTTTGTCTGGGAGCAGTTACACAGAGCCAGGGTTTTTTTTCTGCTGCTCACCCCACCTCACCAGCGAGGAGGCTGGGGGCACACAAGGAGTGTGTGTTAACACTTGTTAAACTGTCTGTCTCAACCCATGAGTTTTCTCACTTTTACCCTTCCAATTCCCTCACCCATCCTGCTGTGGGGGTGGGGAGAGAGAGAGGCTGTGTGGTGCTTAGTTGCCAGCTGGGGTTAAACCATGACTTTTTCATCCTTGGCAACTTTTGGAGTAATAGAGTTATTTAAACTCTTTTTACATGTTTAACTCTGGAGAGAAATCTCCAGTATACTTGAGTTTCTGACAACATCAGTGTTTTCATGAGATCAGACTCTGGTGCTGTAACATGAGACATTTTACCTGGTGCCAGCAAGCTGTGTAACCTGGGGGCAAATTTGTATTTTAGCATTAGTAGGAAAGCATTTTCATGACATAAGACCTCATATCCACACGTTCTGAAGATGAAGAGAATCTGCTTTTGAACTGTTATTTAACTTTACAAACCTATGTCTAGTTTATATTTAAACCCAAAGCATTCACCTAGTAGATTTTAGATTTGATTGGAGATTGGTTTGCAGACTATATTTTGGAAGAAAATAGGTCTGTACTGCCACAGGTGACTGGATTTCTGATGAATGTTGGTCAATTAAAATGTTAAAATTTGGCCAATATAGCCAAGCAATAAATTCCTTCTCTAATATGTGATCAAGTATGCAATTCTAGTTGTTTTTCAGATTATCCTCAGAAAGACTATATTTAAAGGAATGTGTAGTTCAAAGTCACACTTTCACCAGTTTCATGGAAAAGAATGGGGTTTCAGTGTCTTTGGGTTTGGTTGCTTTGTTTGTTTTTTTAATAGTGGGATTATTTTCACATATAATGATTTAAGAAAGGAGAAATCCTTTCCTAAATCATCAGCATTTCAATAATTGCTCAAGACTTCACTGAATTGCTCATTAATGCCAAGAAATAGAAATTCCCAGGCCCTACAAGTAGAGACATCTGTTTTCGTCAGAAAGAATGTAAAGATGGGGAAGTCCTGACCTCTATTTTTAACAATATTGATTTGCAGGTTGGATTTTTCTTGTGTTCTTATTTTTATGTACCATGACAGACATGCACTAGAACATAAATAATCTAGGTTTTTCTACTGTTTTCTGTTGAATGGTGTTTTAGGATTCTTTGGATGCTGTATTTCAACCACTCAGATTAACGAAGAGCACTCTTTGTCATGCAGAAGTGATGTGTTTTAGGTCAGTGGATTTGTGAACTAAAGCTAAGCTACTCTGAAAGGTCAGAAAAGAATTGCACTTTTCTTAGTCATTAATACTTATATGTAAGTATAGAATTTTGAAGTTGCATTTCTGTTACCTTGGCAGTGAGTACGTACAGGACTCTGGGACAGCCTTCGTGTGCCGCAAGGTCTGCAAAGTGGTCCCAAGCTCTTTTTTTCCAATAACATTTTCCTAACCTTTCATTTGCCCTTATGGCCTTCCCAGGTCTCTTGTACTAGCAGTAAAAATCCTTTTGGTTTAAGCTCTGTGTTTCTCTGAACTCGAGGGGCTCATTAATTTTGTCCGCAGTCTTTTGAAATTGGTTTCTGTGTTTAAGAGGCATTGGCAACTCTATTTCACTGGGCTTCCTCTTCTGGCAAGAGGTGAGTGTAAATATTTTGAATATGGTTCTAGGAACAAATGGGGTTTCTTTTTAAATTGCTTCATTCTTCTCTGAATGTAAAACAGCCTTTTAATGTTAGCTGTTTTGCATCTCTCTTGAGTAAACCTGATTTAATTTATGCTAAACATAATGGAACACCTGTGTGTGCTGGATAAAACTAGAGTATGTAATATTAGATGGAGAAATGTCACATCCTAAGTATGGAAAACAAGCAGCAAAGCTCTGGAGTGTCTTTTAACCTTTTTTTTTTCTCACTTTGCAACTCTGAAAACAAAAATCTATATAACAGCTTTAAAAGTTAGTGAGCAAGCAGTCAAAAAAAAAACCCAACCCAAAAGTATAAAGATTTTTCTATGCTGTTTTGCCAAAGCACAGGAGAAGTTTTTAACTGGTTCTCATGTAAACTGAATTCAAATCTGTACTATGAGAATTAATGGATAGACTGAAAAATTAAAAATTAAAGTAACTGGTTTCCTGTTACTTTGTCACTCAGAGAAGTAGTAAGCTGGAAATGTGCACTGTTACACTGCCCATGTTTCAAAGAAATAATGTATGAGAACTATCTGATGGGTTTTGATTCTTTGCACTTTTAAGAGTACAATATTTGATGTAATTCCATTTGGAAAATTCTTAGCTAAGCTGGAGCAGGAAGGGATGAGTGTAGGACCTACAGCTAAGGAGTCAGCTACATGTTGTGCCAATTATGCATTTGTTGAAGACAGATCTCAGTTTCAACTTTGTGTTCATTGGATGTTGCATACTCTATGTAATTATATGTTATCTTTATTGGGGGACCAGAATATACTGTACAAGAACTATGTGAAAAAAATGTTGATGGAATAAAATTTCACATCTTAAATATGAGAATTTATTTAAGAGGGGATGCCTTATTGACAAGGAAAGAAACCAGACTTTCCTACTGTAACCATGGGTCAGCAATTTGATCTAGCCTGAGAAAAAGCAAATATTACCCTAAAATGTAAAGCATCTCCATTGAAGGCTGAAGACTACTACTCCTGTTAAATATGGAATTAATAATTTCCATGTACTATTCATTTCTTGGAAGGAAGAATGCATTAAATCATCGGGTGAAATTCAAAGCACTAGAGAAACATGTTTGAAGAATTCTAAAGGAGTGCAAATAGATACACACCATCGAGAGAAAAGAACAAGATAGGGTAAGGAACAAAGACTACACCAGACCAAATAAGGGGGCCTACAAGAAAGATGGGGAGAGGCTGTTCAGTAGGGCCTGTTGTGACAGGACAAGGGGTGATGGTTTCAAAACAGAGGGAGGGAGATTTAGATTGGAGATTAGGAAAAAGTTCTTTCCTGTGAGAGTGGTGGAGCACTGGAACAGGTTGCCCAGGGAGGTGGTGGATGCCCCTGGATCCCTGGAGACGTTCAAGGCCAGGTTGGATG
This sequence comes from Heliornis fulica, assembly GCA_013399135.1. Lineage (NCBI taxonomy): Eukaryota > Metazoa > Chordata > Aves > Gruiformes > Heliornithidae > Heliornis > Heliornis fulica. Next base: position 184,598 of record VXBZ01009414.1, read on the forward strand.
AGGCCCTGAGCAACCTGATCTAGTTGGGGGTGTCCTTGCTTCTTGCAGGGGGGTTGGACTAGATGACCTCTGGGAGTCCCTTCCAACTCTAAGCATTCTATGATTCTATGAAATAAGCATAACGTGTGTGAACACATATAGGCTGAAACCTGCATGAATTTCCTAACCACCAGAGAGAGGTTGTAGTCTGGAGAAGAGAAGACAGAGAGGGGATCTAATCAATACTTTTAAATATGTAAAGGGTGAGTGTCTAGAAGATGGGGTTAGACTCTTCTCAAGGGTTCCTAGGGACAGGACAAGGGGCAATCTGCACAAATGGGAATCTAGGGAGTTTCAGGTGAACACGAGAAGGAACTTCTTTAGTGGGAGGGTGGCAGAGCCCTGGGATAGGCTGCCCAGATAGGTTGTGGAGTCTCCTTCTCTGGAGACATTCCAACCCCGTGATCCTGGACACTGTCCTGTGCAGCCTGCTCGAGGTGATGCTGCTCTGGCAGGGGGTTGGACTGAATGATCTCCAGAAGTCCCTTCCAATGCCAACCATTCTGTGGAATAAGAGAAGCGAAGGCCGTAATAGCTATTTTAAGGAGGAGTGAAACAGATTTACAACAGCCAGTATGTGATGTGGGTCCCTGTGACAGAATTTGTCTGAGCCCAATGCAGGGGAGGTGCCTTCTGGTCCCGTTGCAATAGGTCTATGTGGTCTCCAGGCTGCTCTGTATTCCCCCAAAAGAGGGTCATTATAATAACACCTATGCAACAGATATTGCAGTTACAGAGATTTAATGGTGTCAGGAGAACAAATGCAACATGTTTCTTGTGGACTGTTCTCAGCATTATTATGAGGAAGAGAATATTTTCTATTTATGTAGGTTGGAATTTAAACTATCTGATGTCTTCATTTTTTACCACTGCTTTTCAGAGTCCTATTGTTGGCAGAGGTGGCAGATGATGTGATTCAAATCTGCTGTTACAGTGAGTATGCAGACCTTGGTGCAGGGGAAGGGATTAAAAAAACTGAGTTTCTCATAGGAAAAGCTGTAATTGCATCTCCCCTTACCCTCTCATCCAGAGCAAGGTTTTATTGTCAACTTCAGTGACAAGCAGGTGGATAGCAAGATCATTAAAAGCGGGACAGCATACAGCTGCTTTGGAAGGGAAATAGAGAAAAGAAAATAGTGTTAAGAACAGCAAGCTGGCAATGTTAAGGAGAAACACTGAGATTTCACTTCATAAATTATAATAGTTCCTCATTCATTTTTACTTCCAAGTAGTAGGAATGGATTGAGCAACTTCACTTGGAAAGATGGACAGAAATGAGCTGGCCTAGACCAACTACAGCTGTAGGCAGTGGCAGCGATGAGAATGGGAATCTACTCAAAAGGTCTGGTCTCTCTCACCATCTGGCCCTTTGGTTGTCTAATGTGCTGACACTACAGCATCTCTGTGAAGCAGCTGGCAGGCATTGCTTTGGCCTCTACTTTCCTCTCAGGAACAGTCAGTTTGCAGCAATGACAGCAAAATACAGAACTATGATGTGAAGCCGTTAAGGTGTGTTAGGACAATTTGGTTATACCTCCCAGAGCTCTTGAAATAAGACCTACTTACTCACACAGTTCAGCATGTGTTGTCAACAAATATATTAGAACCATGCAAAACTATAGTATGAAGAGAGGGTAAGTTTTCAAGTTAAAACAAAGAGCTGAGGCTGAGCCTGGGGCTTTTTTTTTTGTTGGTTTTCATTTCTGCTGGTAAGTCAATGTATGACTCAGAGATAGACATGAAGGCCAAAATCCTCATATCCACTTCAGGCATCAATAGAAATTATCTCATTTTCAAGGTTAAGAGCATCTATAGATCCAGTTAACATTAAGATGAGCAGCACACTTCCAATTCCCCAGTAATAAATACGAAAACTCTCATGGGAACATTATAAAGCTTGCAAGAGTAAAATTTCCTTCTGTACACCCTCTTGCTTCTTCAAAAGAACTTTACAATCTGTTACAAAACATGTGATATTCAAATATTTTAGTCCTCATGTTTTCATTGGAACCCAAATTAGCTGAAATGTTCAAATAAGAAATGTATTTTATGTCAGACTAAAGGACGACTCTATTCAGTCTCATCTATGGTTCATGTAGAAATCTGCCCAATTGAGAGTAGTTCTGGTTTTAGAGGATTTTTTTTTCAGGTCAAGACCAGCATTCAAGTTTCACAGAGTCTCTTCTGATTGTTATTTATTGTGGTCAGTTTAACTGACCATCATGAACAATATGCCACTCTATATACTTTGCAAATACAGATCATCATTATATGTAATTTTTCTGCTTGATGGTAACTAAGTACACAGTGTAAACATTTTAGCTGTTAAGATAAATCACAAATCAAATTATTCTGAAGTCTTGAAGTTAGTGGTTGCTGAAAAGCAATGATTGCTTGAGGAGGCTGGCATTGATGAGTGATTTTAACTCATTAGCACGTAGGAACAAGTACAATATTAGAACTGATTAAACTTGACCATGACAAAATACCTTGACCATGTCTGCAATTCCCACATTAGTGGGAAACTGTTTCTGTTGACCTTAGTGAATGAACCCTCTATTCACTCTTGGTGTCTGTGATAATAAGTAATCTTATTTTTTATAGACCACACAAATTCCATGCTCCAGTGGATGATACACACTCAAAGCTCTGTGCTGTGTTACAGTGGGGAAATATACCTTTCTGGAAAATAACCTTTCTGGAAAAAAAAACCAAAACCAAACCTCAAACCCAACCACAAACAACCCAAACCAAACAAACTATAGCCTGATGTTATGTATAATGAAGTAAAGGATAAATGCAATGTACCAGCATTCTATGGTACTCCTGGAAAAAAAGTGCTACCCTAATACATGTCATGTGAAGAGGATGTTAGTAAAATTGCCCAAGTAAGTAGATGTGGGAACTTTTCAGCCTAGCTGCATCAACATTTGGATAGTTGGGATTTAGATAGGAAAGCCCACGCTCTTGGCAAGGCTTGAGTGTTTTGATGAATGTGTCACAGGTAGGAGCTAGGAGTATGAGGACCAAAAGAGATATTTTGAGAGTTTAATTGACCTCTGAAAAAACAGTCCTGCATATTGAAAACAAGGGCAGGTGTTTATGCAGCGAGCTTTCTCAGGAGATGTACAATAAAAGGGGAGCCTTGCTGCAGGAAAGGAAGAAGAGAGGGGAGAGAAAAAACCAAATGAAAGATGAACAGAGAGGATGGATAACAAGATGGATGGATAAATGAACTAAAGGTTCTCCTGAACTCATCTTGGTGTGCTGTAGTAGATCTCTGTAATTCAGGTAATCTGGCAGGCACAGTAGAGATATGCTTGATATGATTAGTTTAGAACAGATTAAAAGTATTTAAAGGAAGAGAAGAGAGATTTCCCTCTGTCTGTGGAATAGACAAACTTCTTACATTGCAATGGTAAATACACTGGCATCACTGGAGAAGGTTGCTCAGAGAGGTGGTGGAGGCCCCATCCCTGGAGACATTCCAGGGCTTGATGTGGCTCTGAGCAACCTGATCTAGTGAAGATGTCCCTGCTCACTGCAGGGGATGGACTAGATGGCCTTGAAGTTCCCTCCCAGCCTAACACAATCTGTGATTCTGTGACATAATATTAGGCTAAATTTCATCCACATCTGGACATGGATAGCTACAGAGCAAGGCTCTGTAAGCACTGGATAAAGCAACACAAAAACCCATGGGAAAAATAGCTCTCAGTCACAATGACAATGTTTGCCCTTACTAATGACTAAACAGGTTGTAAAGTGTGTGATATGGAGGCAATAATCCACAGCCACAGCAGGACATGCAGTTATTTAATATTGACAAAAACTACCCCCAAACAGAGCACTTTTTAAAATTATTTTTCCTTTTAATTAATGAAGGTTGTTCTCACCTACTATCCCCTACTTCTTTTCCACAGAGTGGCAGATCTGACTTCTTCTTTTAGAATTTATATTTTTTAACCCTAAAGCCTTTAAAAATGTTGTCCAAATTTTATAAAAAAAAAAAAACAAGAATTGCAATATATTAAGTTTGCTTTTACTTTCTAGCTATTTCAGTTATTCCAGAGATAAATATTTCATGATAGATTCTATTTTTGCAGTTCTGTTTGCCGTTTTTAGATGTTAATTAAGGCAGTTGTGATGCTGTTGCTGTAGAAGACACCTTTAGGCTTTTCTATGGCTCTGTCCATGTAGTATATGTATTTATACTTTTAATTGTTGCTGTTGAGGATCTTAATCAGACCTAATCTATGTGTATTGGTAATGTATACGTTATATGAGGAAATACAGGTGTTTTCATGAGCATATATTTTTTTAGTCTGTTTCAGTCCACACTTCCTTTATAACTTTTTGCAGCTTGTTTACACATTGTACTCCCTAAACCCAAGAGATTCTCTACATTTGCTTAAATATGAAACAGTTTTGAAGTCCTAGAAAACAAGGAGGGTTTTTTTATAGATCTATACTTAGAACTCTATGCAGTATCCCAGCGAGGACTTTACCTGGAGCTTGTTGATTTCTACTAAGACCAAAAAAGAAAGTAAAAAAAAATAAAATAAAAAGGAAGTAAGTGCAATCCACAGTGCTTTCCCAAAATATTCATAAAAACACACAGCAACACATCTCATCAGAATCAATTCTATACCTCAGATCCTCCTATTGCTGGAGACTACATGAGGAACGAGCATGGCTTGAGGGGCTCATGCTGATAAATTATAGATGGCTTGAGAACAGAGAAAGAGCAGCAGATGTTATGCTGAGAAACTGTTTTCTCTCTCAGTGTTGTGAGGCTGGCAGTGGGGTGTTTTTCTTGTTCTTGCTTGAAAGGAACAGTTTTGAATAGCCTGCACTTAAATAAATTCACTGCAACACACAATCCTTCTCATCTATTAGGTGTATTATTACACCTCGTCTATTAGGTGTAATTACCCTATAATTATTAGGCTAGAGTTATTAAAAAGTGAGCAGCATTGTGTGTTAAAGGAAATCTATACACTCTTTCCTGGAGAGTGGAGGGCAGTTTTAGGGGAAATAGAATAAGTATATGCAAAAGTATATGGTGTTAAAGAGCCTCTGTAGGGTTCCTGCATGGGGAGGAAGAGAAGCAGGGACAGAAGGAGACAGCAAGCAGGCAATACTCCTCAAAGCACACGTTGGAGCAGGCAGATAATGTATTCCCTGCTTCTGCATTGCTTGGGGTATAAACTGATCAGAATAAGTAATGTGTTCGTTTTAATGTGAGGTTTTTGAAGCGAGAATGGATCGAAAAGTATTCAAGTGAGTTCAAACTAATGGTTGTCCTCTTGGAAAATGTTTCCTTCCCTTTGCTGATATATTTAATCACATGAGGCATGTAATTTGGTTACTTATGTGTTTGCCATAATGTTTAGACAAATTTAATTCAAATGGATACAATTATGTCTAGTAAACTTTTGTCTACTGGCAAAATAATTTTGTAAGAGTAAGCATAGTTATTGGTGGACCCCTTCATTAAAGAGAAGACAAAAATTAAGTACAATAAAAACAGTCCCAGTCCCTGTATGTAGAAAAGAGAGAATTTGTCATAAAAAAAAGCACACATCTCTGGGGAAATTAGTTATAGCACTTCATTTCTTAATAGAGGATTTCCATCAAACTCTTAAGTATGTGTAGGGAGATGGCAGCAGATCCAGCAGATATTTGCACCTCCCTGAAGCATCTGACCCTGCTTTCTGCTTGGTTACTATGAACTGATTTGTACTGACTTCAATAACAACATTGCTGGAGAATGAATCGGATTTTTATGCTTTTGAGAAAGTGAAACAACTCCATTAATTACTGAAAATCTTCCTATAACATCCTTTTTTCCCCTTTTGTTTTTTCTTCTTTCCCCACCCTGCCTCCTCCCCNTGTAATTTGTATCAGCAAAGGCTCTACTACTGGCTTGTAGTTGTCAGCCTCTTTCTGCTCTGCTGGTATACATCTTTCCCATAAATGGTAATATATCCAAAGGTTTTTTAAAACTGAAGTTATGGCCTGAGAAAGAAAATGTAGCAACAAGCTACCACAATCGAATTAAATGCTCCAATTCAGGTGCACTCAGTCTTCCCTCTAGGTAGCAAAAATTATATCATCCCAAATTTGTTCTGAAGTACCATTTTACACTAGTAAAATGGTGTCTCTCTTCTCCTGGTAGGTATCCTCTGACTTGTAGGAAAATTGATGGACAAACCTCGACAAAGGGCCCTGAAAAAGTGTCATGCAAGTCAAACTTGATACACCCTGGGGGTACACATGGACAATCTTCTAATCCTAAATGAGATCTGCTTTCTTTCTATTTAAGGGAGGTACCACAATATTTTGTTGTAAAGGAAAAGGGCTCATTTAAAAAATATTTATATGGTTTACTAATATTCCTAATGTCTCATAACAAAACACCTTTAAATGATACAGACTCATAAATCCATCAGTTTGGCTATCCCTGTTGTGCAGCTGCCCAGCAGTATGTTAATAGTCCTGTACAGGGACAAGACCAGGGAAAAGGCACTTTATAGTAGAAGGACATCTGAGAAACCATGAAAGAACCAATTTGATTGTCTGGCCCAACAACTGGTATTGTTTGTTCATGACACTGAAATATTGTATGTATATCTCTTGCTACTTTTGCACCATAATTTCTCATGGCTGAAACAATACATTAACTGTGAGACCTGGTAAGAAATCTTTACCAGAATGTCTGACCTCTTTCTAGCTCATCCTTCAGCAATCTTCAGAATGGCCCAGCTCAGATAAAGGTTGAGACTGAAGGGAAGTTCAGAAGACCTGCATATGGATGATCTGTTTTGAGGAGCTGCTGAGGAAACTGGGCTTCTTTAATCTGGAAATAAAGGAGGTTTGGGGGAACCCTACTTGCTCTCTACAACTACCTGAAAGGAGGAGGTTGTGGAGAGGTGGGGACTGACCTGTTCTCCCCAATGACAAAAGTGATAGGTGACTAGGAAATAGTATCAAGATACACCAGGGGAGATTTAGATTGCATATTAGGAAAAACTTCTTCCTGGAGAGGGTTTTTCAGGTATTGGAATAGGCTGCCCAGGGAGGCGGTGGAGTCTCCATCCCTGGAGGGATTTAACAGTTAGATGTGGTGCTGAGGGACGTGGGTTGGTGGTGGTTGGCAGGTTTGGGTGATGGTTGGACTTGGTGCTCTAAAGAGTCCCTTCCCACCAAGACAATTCTCTGATTCTACAGATCCCCACACTGTTCCACGTGCAGTAAGCTATCTCCTGTCATGGCTGACATATGTCTGCAAGGAGGTTATGGTATTATTAGAACAGTGAGTTAAACATGATCTTCAAACTGATTTCAGGATGTTTTCCACTCTAAAGATAAAAGAAAATGGGCTTATGTTCCCTTAAGCATTTGAAAGAGATAAATGCATACGCTTAGTGTACCTGAAAAAGCCCCGTTGCCACAGATATTAAAAGAAAAAATAGCTAAAAAAGACATAATGTGCACACTTTTCTTGTACAGTTACTGCCAGAGCTTATTTCTCTGTTCCTATTCAAGTCTCATTTAGCTGAGTAGTATACTACTCTCTTCAAGCTGCTTTTTACAAAGTGATTTTCAGACTGCAGTCTGAAGTACTGACAGAAAAAAACCCCAATAAAAATAATAGAAACATTTTGCCAATTGCAGGCAATATTTTAATGTTAAGTTTGGTGGGTTGGTTTTCTTCGGTTTGTTTGGTTTTTTCTAAGTTGCTGTTTACCAAGTGGCACCATGAAAAGCTGTTAACAGAGTGAATTAAAGACATATGGTGTCCCTGTCATATTTAACACGCTCATCTGTCATCATGTTCTGCCATCATTTTATCATGTTTTTAAAGTCAGCACAAATTTTTCTATAAATGTATATATTTCTCTATTAAATGTAATGTTCATGTCTCTTAACCAGTCAGAATACAGTTCCTTTATATTATATTTTTGTTTCCTAAATATTGTTTACTCTGTTATCAATAGAGAAGTCATCATCTAGTTGTTGGAAGTTCATAGTGTATTTAATGTATGTTCCACCAGGACAACAAAAGCTTTAGAGGCAGAAATATTTTTTAGACTTGTATGTTGTTATAAAAAGCAGTAACACTGAGTTTATTAACAATGCAAGTTTATTAACTGTTCAAATTAGCTATGTTAGCCTCTACAATAAGTCCATGAGGCAGAGGTGTTTCTTAATATGTAATCCTTTTCCACCAGTGAAAAAACAAATCTAAAAACATTATTTACATAAAAATTAAGGTAAGTTTACTTCATATGTATGGACATAGTGACTAAAGAAAATCAAATTAAGCAATAAAATATTTCTTTCTACTCAGACCCACGTAAAAATAATTTCAATAATAAATAAGAATTCAAGATTTTAAGCTCTTATTTTTCAAAAATGCTTTTCCATTTGCTTCCTTTGTCTTCAAACTTTGCTTGAGTCCAGCCATTGAAACATTTGGCACAAAAGAACTGAATAACTGTTATGGCAGCAAAAAATTGTTAACCAAGATTCCAATGCTGCCATTAAGTTCCTTCCTTACTTGGTTCTTGTACTTTGTACAGTTCCTTATGGCTGTGTTTCTCAGAGTTCAGTAGTGCATCATGGCAATAAACTAAGTCATTATAACACTGAAACCAGATTTTCTCTGTTTTCTCAGATTTCTCTATACTAAATTTCTCTATTTATTTTTCTCTATATTCTGTAGACAATATACAGGCAATGCAAATTTCTCTCTCTGTCACAGTGTATTATTAATTTCCAATGCAGATTTGGCTGGGGTTTTCAAGTGAGACTGCCAAACTTGATATGTATTGGCAGCAGAAGCAATTTTTTTTCTAATCATGAAAATCTCACAAACGCAGCAGAGTNAAAATAAGTACAGAAAAAGGGCAAGAAAGTTACACAGACAGTGATGCAAAGTACTTTCTCTGATGTTTTTGAACTGTTAAGAGTAAAGAGTTTTGCTTTTATATTCTGTTAGTTCTACATTATACTGAAGGACATTGATAAAAAAATCCTCAAATGTTTCTTTTCTCCAGGAAAAGTTCATTTTCCAAATTATATTTTTATGCCAAAAGCAGCACAAAACTTATTTTTAACTTATGAGGTTGTCCTGTTTTCAGCTATATTAATAACACACTGATGGTTTAATTGTTGCTATAAGACTGCTTAAACTATATCAAGGACTTTTCAGCTTCTCCTACTAGTCTTCCAGTGAGGAAGCTGAGGATGCACAAGGAGCTGGGGGAGTGGAACACAGCCAAGACAGCTGACCCAGACTGGCCAAAAGGATATTCCATGCCAAGCTTGCCATGGGGACACTGCTTGAGAATTGGCTGAGCATCAGTCAGATGGTGGTGAGCAATTGCATTGCATATCACTTTTTTTGTGTGTGTGTGTATTTATTATCACTATTACTATTATTCCTTCCTTTTCTATTAATCTTTCTTTATCTTAACCCACAAACTTAACTTTTCCAACCCCTCTGATTGTCCTCCCCATGCCACTGAGATGGTGGGGTGTTCAGCTGCCCACCAGATTAAGCCACATCATAATACATCATTAGATACATTTGAGAGGTTAAACAAAGACCCCATGACACTCTCCCCCAAAAATATGAGATCCAGCACCAAGCATAATAAAAATCACTCTTTGTTTTTCAGATGCATTTGTTGCTAGTGATGTCCCTGATAACTGACAGTCTTAAGAGAATTTTTCAGGCTTGTCCTTAATTTTCTTAAAGACAGTCATGTTGTTAGAAAACAAAGATGTTGTGGCCATACAAATTGAATCATAAAGACTTTATGGCTCTCAGCCATAAAGACTGACAAACTCATGCCTTAAGTTTTCCACTTCCAATTCCTCTTCAGTCTAGGCTCCCTCATGTAGGTGATATTGTCTATGAGAAAACAAAACAGTTAAGCTGTGACTCCACCACTTATCTTTGATTTGTCCCTTCGAATGGTACAGGCAGGGAGCACATTCTAATTGATTCAGCACTGAAAGGCAGGAGTAGAAATAAAATTACTTCTGTGTTTCTCCCTGTGAAATAGATGGAAGTCACTTTGGTCTCGTGGTACACCACCACTGTAAAAAATCTATTTAAGCCTGTCTTTTAACTTCAGAGCAGCAATATCTCAGGCCTATTTCTCTGATGGTGTGTCTTGTATGTGAATGCTTGTCAACTTGGTAGCACTAGGTTAGGCTTGGTGATCTTAGAGGTCTTCTACAACTGAAACAATTCTGATTCTGTGATTCTATTCCACAATTCTGCCAATATAGCAAAGATAAAAATTAGAAAGTGCTGTATGAACCTCATCAAATAAGGATGACCATCCTTAGAGAGGTCAGGCTGTTACTTTCAGGTTGAGTCACATCTTTACCCAATATCAAATTCAGTTCAAAGCACCACTGACACTTCAACTAAAGTAGCCACCATCTGAAGGTAAACAAAATCCTAAATTTTGTTTAGAACTACACTTCTTCTGTCATCACTGCACAGGATCCTGCAATACTGAATGTTGTGTTCTTCTTGTACAGAATTTAATAGGAGTAATGCAACTTGTTCCACTTGGTGTGTTTCTGTTACCCAAGCTTCTTCCTCTATGAATTTAACAGTGGAATTCTTCCCCAAAATCCTGCTGTTCATTGCACTTCATTCCAAGCAACTGCCCAGGTAATCTGCATGTATTTAATAGATGCAGGTATGTATGCATACCTATTGATGGATATATAATATGTATAACTGCAATATAGCTGATTTTAGAAAGAATGTATAGCTCCATTCTGATTTTCTCCCTCTGTTACAATTTCTTCCTTATCCATTTTGCCAATCAGTGATCTGCTCTGTTTCATTCCAGCTCTTAGAGGCAAATCTGTGGTTGTTTGATATGAAAATAAAGAGTTACAGATCTCTTCCCTCAGTTCTGTCCCCTGGGCTATTTATGTCAGGCAGGTGGACAGCAGTATAGATGCATCTGAAGCACCAGGCAGAGAAGAAAGAGTTCCTATGCAGTCAGGGAGAGTCACACAAGGGAGTCTGACCTGTATCATTTTATCTGTTTCAGCATAAGCCATAAATTCTTTATTCAACAGTATTTAAATAATGTAGAATACATCCTCTCTTCCTGTACTTGTCAGGACATCCTCCATTTAAAATTTATTTTTTAAACCCTAAGTAAGAAGCTGCAGAGAAGCCACAAACGTATTTTTTATGGGTTTTCTCCAAACTTTATGGAAAACAGGTGGGGGAAGTGCAAGCTTAGACACTCCATTCCACCCTCAAGTAGGAGAAAAAAAAAAAAGAACTTATCATCTCTTACTTTCTATCTTGAACCCCACACCTCAGAAGAATTTATGCATGTCTAGAACTTTTTCCAACACAGTAAATTGATGTTCAGTATGAAGATGATAATAGATGTGCATGTGTATGGTCTGAATCCTGCAAATACTGTGATCTGCACTATTTTTAACTTCAGTCTTCCAGTCTACTTAGGGACTAAAGTATCTCAGCATCACAGATAACGTGTGTGGAAAAGTAATTTTAACAAGTTTCCTTACTAATTGGGATCTCTGCAATTCCCCCAGCAATTGGGATCTCTGGACTGGTAATGCATTTACAGATAGAAAATAAGTAGGGCATAACTGAAAAAGACTGTGAAAATTAATACAGTGCAGTAAAATGAAAATTTGTGCATACATCTCCTCCCTTCAACTCCCCTCGCTTTGAAGCTGTCAAAAGAATTTATTGCTCCGTCCTCTGATCTCATAATTCCTTCCCTTTGAATTCCCTTTACTACACCAACTGCCATCTTTTCTCCTTGCCTTTCAGGCTCAGCCCTACAAGTATTAACTAAGTTTCCAGCTAACAGTATCTGTCTTATTTTAGTTGTGTGCTAGAACCTTTTAATCTTGCTCTCGTGCTGTCCTTGGTGGCTGTAAGGCTGTCTTGATAATAAAATACAATGCCACACACTTTCTTCCTGCAAAATTAACTTAAAATTCCTTTTCATTGTAATGTATCCAATAAGTGACTTATGAGTAGACAGGTGGTGAACGAAAACATTTACCATTATATATTTAACAAGGAAATATCTATGAAGCAAGAGAAACACTTGATGGAGTTAAAACACTCAATGTGCTTCCATGTGAAATTCTTTCCAGGTTTTCTTACTTTCTCTATTTCCTCCAAGTTGATAAGAAGGAAATCAAACTAGTATTTGTTTTCATCAAGGGTCCTTCAAGGAGGAGAAAGCCAGCAGGAAATCCTCCACCTTAAAGAGTCATATTCATGATCAGTATTTTGCAGAAAGCATCACTTACTTCCATGACTTTTGTGCTCCTAACCCCGCGTGACCCTGCCCACTGTGACACTTCTTCAGTTTCTGAGAAGGTGAAAGCAGTCCATGAAGCCACTGCTGGGAACCTCTGGCTACTTGATGACTGCCTATGTTACACATCAGACTCTCTCAAAGCCAAAGAGGCTGCTATCTCACTGAAGATGAAGAATAAGACATCCTTCTTTGCCTGATGTGCCTCTTTGCTTTACGCTTTATTTCTGCCACAGGCAGACTACTCACTTTTGAAACAGCCCTCTAGTGAGGACACAGCAAAAATATGAATCACAGACTGGTCAGAGCTGGAGGGGACCTTAAAGATCATCAAGTCTCTCACCAGACCAGGCTGCTCGAAGGCCCAATCCAACCTGGCCTTGAACACCTCCAGGGAGGGGGCAGCCACCACTGCCCTGGGCACCCTGTGCCAGGGCCTCACCACCCTCAGAGAGAATAATTTCTCCCTAAAATCCAATCTAAATCTACCTCTTTCCAATTTAAAATCATCCCCTATATCCTATCACTCCAGGCCCTTCTAAAAGTCCCTCCACAGCTTTCTTGTAGCCCCTTCAGGGACTGGAAGGCTGCTGTAAGGTCTCCCCAGAGCCCTCTCTTCTCCAGGCTGAACAAGCCCAACTCTCTCAGCCTGAGTGAATATCACTTGAAAAACATGAGTTCTTGTATTTGTAACATGCTATAGTATGTTTGCTCTCTAGAAGGACTTTTATTTTTTCTTGTTTAAAATTATGGCCTCCTACTAAAGTAAAATGTAAAATATATTGTAAATTTCACATATTGCCATATGTAAAACCTATTATTTCTAAGTATTTTTTAAATATTTAGAAGTTGTCAGTTGTCATCTTAGATTTTTTTTTTTAACAGAAAGGTAATATCTGAGAATAATGTCCTTACTAAAAACAGATGGATATTTTCTTGGTATTTACAAATTGTTATTTCATAGAATCATAGAATCATAGAATGATTAGGGTTAGAAGTGACTCCCAGAGGTCATGTAGTCCAACCCCCCTGCAAGAAGCAGGGACACCCCCAACTAGATCAGGTTGCTCAAGAAAAAAAAAATTAAAAAAAAAGGAAAAAAATACTTCTACTCCAATCCTGTTGATAAATGATTGTTAATGATAAATATGCTCTGCTAATGATCAATAAACAGAACAACAAATTATTTTGATTTAATCGCTGAAAGAGATTTTTCACTGTAAAACTGTAACATTTTGATTTAAAAGTTTTACCATCTGCCTTGCAAAAGGCTGAATAACAGAGAAAGAAATAACAATGCAGAATTACAAAGGAAAAATATAAGTGGGTATTAATAGGCTTGAAATACACTGCTGTAGCTGTTTTTCTCCATAAATCCCAGGGTAGTCTTTTAAGATGTAATTAATTTTCCACAAGTGTCATTGTAGGTTTTGTTTTTTATTTTAAATTGAAAGAAACCTGTGTGGTGTGTTGACCCTGGCTGGAGGCCAGATGCCCACTGAAGCCATTTCTATCATTCCCATCCTCAGCTAGACAAAGGAAAAAATACATAAACAGGGGTCCTATTGTGAAAGTATTTTACAAATTGTGTTGCAAAAAATAATGCCTTGATGACATTTTTTTGTTGTTCCTCTGTTAGATTAAGCACACTGCAGCATAAGGGCACACCAAAGAGGAGTGAAGAGGCTGTCAATAATAATGATCCATGGCACCTGTCCTGAGGAAAAGGGCACAGTATCTGTGTTGTTGGTAAGAGTCATCTCAAAGGGTTCTTGAGCAGATCTAGATATTTGGTAGTTGTTCCTTATTAGAAATGTCAGGCCAACATCTGACTGCTGCACCAGTGGTTCAGCTTGCCAGCCAAGTGGTGAGGTGGCTGTTTCTTTTTTCCTAATTCATCTTTTTCCATGCTTTGACTATGGAATAAGAAAGATTAGCTCCAGTTGCACCCTCTCCCATCGTGGTGTGACACCAAGGCAACCTGGCTCCTTTCTGCATAGAGGTGGCTTCCACAGGGACCTCAGGCAACCTCCCCCTGGATTTACCTGGAACTTGGATAATGATCATGGAATTTTGCAAGAAAAAAAGCCATGACAAAGAGATTGCATTTGTCTAGGCAAAAGGGCTACTTATTCAACAGGCCATGACAAATATAGGGGGTTTTTTTCTATAGTATTTTCATGCATATATTGATTGCAGCCTTTATATAGTGATCATCAAGTTTATTCTAGGAAGTGAGAGCAAGTTTATATGATGTATCTCACTTACATATAGGAAATAGTCAAAATCACATCTCTAGAGAAATTTACTTATAGTAAAATCATCTTTCCAGTGAATCTTTTTTATTCCCCCTGTAGAATAACGTCAGTTTAAAAATTTTCTGATGCAGTACTCAAATTTCAGTCATATTCTAGCTTCTCCTTTTGGGGGAATATTTTCTCATGCAGAAACTGATCTCAGTCGAGCATGACTTTCTGCGACAGTTTGGTTGAGCTCAGAGGTGAAGGACAGACACACAGACAGAGCAGACTTTGCAGGTGGGTTGCCCCTAGGCTTGCAGAAGAAAACCTCAGGTCTGCTGAAGAATGTGTGTGGGGTGAAGATGTCTGATTTTGGCAGGGATGATGAATGAAACTCTGTTTCAGCAGAGATTGCCGAGCCTGGCTGTGGGCGTAGCAGGGAAGCAGGGAATCTGAGCATTCAGATGGTGGCAGCCTTACCAGAAGTGAAGACTATTGCTCATCTTTTTCTTTTTTATTCTTTTTTTTTTTTAAATAACATGCTTATTTCAAAAGTAGCTGGTAAGTCAATATGCGTCAGCTCAGCATCCCGGAAGCAAAAGTTTCAGGGGATACGTATTTGTTTTGCTATTGTACATTACTCTGTCAGAGAAATTAGTGTTTCAGAAAAGAGCAGTTATTTTCTGACTATCCCTGCCTCATACCCAACAACTGGTTTACTTTGTTTTCTACTTTTAAAGGAGTTAAATATAAATATCTATAAAGTCCTTATATCGTGATTTGAAAATGCGATCTTTTTTGTGGCACTCATTCCACTAGCAAGGTATAAAATATTAAGAGTCTGAGTAGTTTCCAATCACTTTCTTGGCTTTAAAATCATGTTTTTAATTCCTGAGTAAGGTAAAGAAAATGAGTGCAAGGGAGAGGGTTTGGATTTTTTTGTTGGTTTTTACTATTTTAAAAAGGGTCAAGATAGGGATGGGAGGATCCAAATATGATTATTCTGACAAATTATTTTTCCTCATAATCTATTAGCACTGTCTACTGGTTGTTCATTCACTTCTTGCAACTTGAAAGTGTCCTTGAGATCTATAACTTTTTCTAGATGCCAGTCTGCCAAATCTGTGCTCTTTAAAGTAAAAAAGTCTTAAGCACAGTTTTCATTTATGTGAAGAGCTGAGCTGCATGGGGAGTAAAAGTCAGGAAAAAAACAGAACTTGACATGAAAGAAAAAAATTATCTTTGATTTTAGACTAAAAATTAGGACTTGAGCTTTGTATGATCTGGGATCCATGGTAAAAGGGTGGGCATTGGGGTTCAGGTCAGAAGAATAAGAATAAGCTTTTTATTTCTACAAAAAGTATGTAGCAGGAAAAAAAAAAAGAACATCCATACTGGGATTGCCTTATGCTTTCCAAAGAGCTCAATCCTGTATGAGCAGCTTTGGGAATGACAGGTCTGGGAGCAGAGAGGTGAAAAGCAGCAAGAGGTCCCCTGCAGACCTTCAGCTGGGGTGTGAGAAGGAGTTGTGAGAAACTGGGAAGGGACTACAAAGGCTTTACTTGTACTTGTTCACTCCATGTCACTCTGACCTTTGAAAAAATGGCTTTCCTTATGTAGCCTGACTTAAATGAAAAACTGAATGGCCCATCTAGAGCTCAGACTGCCTACAGACAAATTATCAACTGAGGTTTATCAACCCAAATGCAACGTGATTGATAGAATTGTATTATTGTTACAGGTCCTGTTTCTGGAGCCTGGGTCACGTTAAAATTGACATGACTTGGGACTGGTGTCAAGGAAATATGTGGGAATACTTGTATAGAAAATGTTTGCAGACTGAGATTTACAATATTGTTCTGATTTTCTAACCATCAGAAAGGACAGTCATGTCTTTGAAATTACTGATACACTCACTGAAATTCAACTCTGATGCCATCTTGACAAGGATGTGTTTAAGATGTTCTCATTCTCACCAGCTTATTGCAAAAGCCTGGTTACTGTCATCTGACATATGTAGAAAGGTCAGTCAATGTTTGTAATAAAGAGAGATAAGCATTTATCAAAGTAGATTACTTGCAACTTGTTTACAGTAGGAAGGTAAAAGAGGTTCCCAGAAGGAACCAAAAGAGGTTCCCAGAGGTTCCGGGGAGACCTTCTAGCGGTCTGCCAGTACCTCAAGGGGGCCTACAAGAAAGATGGGGAGAGGCTGTTCAGTAGGGCCTGTTGTGACAGGACAAGGGCTGATGGTTTCAAAATAGAGGGAGGGAGATTTAGACTGGATATTAGGAAAAAGTTCTTTCCTGTGAGAGTGGTGGAGCACTGGAACAGGTTGCCCAGAGAGGTGGTGGATGCCCCTGGATCCCTGGAGACGTTCAAGGCCAGGTTGGATGAGGCCCTGAGCAACCTGATCTAGTTGGGGGTGTCCCTGCTTCTTGCAGTGGGGTTGGACTGTATGACCTCTGGGAGTCCCTTCCAACTCTAATCATTCTATGATTCTATGATTCTATGACAAAAAAAGAACCTTCCCACCCCCTCCAAAAAACCAACCCCACCGAAACACTAGACTGTAAAATGTTTCTCTCTCCTACAACTGCCATTGACTGGTTATCAAGAAAATTGACATGGTCATTGCCATATAACGAGGCAGTACCTGATTAAAGAGTGGTTTTTCTCTCAGACATTACTAATCTTATAGGAGCCACTTACAGACTTAAACAAATGAAAAGTGTCAAATATTTCCTTAGGCTGTATTTTATTTAAAGAACCTTCAGAAATGGCTTGCTTTCTTTACCATACCAAAACTGCTGAGTCATTTTCCCCATTGTGCAGTAATAAATGAAAACTCTGATGTGACCTTTGAGACACTCAAACGCCTGTGCGCAGGCAGCGACCGAGATGAGCTGTTCCCACTGCGTGGTGTGGAGGAGGAGGAGTTCATTGACTCAGCATCACTTTGCTCATGTAGGTGGAAGAAACCATTACAGATGTCACTGAAGACAACTTGAACATAGCTCATACTGGGAGTAGGTTATGTATACATATATGCAGTCACATGAAAATATACGTGCACGTTACTATCTTACACAAGCTTGTGTAAGATAGTAACTTGGGGTTGTCTCCACTGCTCTTCTCTAATGAGGCTTCATCTGGAATACTGTGTCCAGCTCTGGAGCCCTCAGGACAAGAAGGACATGGACCTGTTGGAGCATGTCCAGAGGAGGCCTTAAAAATTGTCTGAGGGTGGGAGCACCTCTCCTATGGAGACAGGCTGAGAGAGTTGGTCTTGTTCAGCCTAGAGAAGGCTCTGGAGGGACCTCAGAGTGGCCTTGCAGTACCTGAACACTGCCTCTAAGAAGGCTGGGAAGAACTGTTCATGAGGGCACAGAGTGATAGGACGTGGGGTGATGGTTTTAAACTGGAAATGGGGAGATTTAGGTCGGATATTAGGAAAATATTCTTCACTCTGAGGGTGGTGAAGAAGTGGCTCAGACTGCCCAGAGAGGTGGTGGAGGCCCCATCCCTGGGGACATTCAAGGTCAGGCTTGATGGGGCTCTGAGGAACCTGATCTAGTGAAGATGTCCCTGCTCACTGCAGGGGGTTGGACCAGATGGCCTTTGAAGGTCTTTTCCAACCTAATGCATCCTATAGGTCTATGAAGAGTGAAATAACTCATAATAAACAATACAGTAACAACTACATAAAAACCAGACACTTTCCTTGTTCGATTTTCACATGTAGTATCTTTAAATCTAGGGTGTAAGGAAAGAACCTCACTGTCCAGAAAGTTAAAAAGAAATAAATCTCTATTTTAGACCAGGGCATAAGCTTTCACTTGCATTTTGTTGCCACAATATAATTTAGAAGATTCAGATTTACTAAAACATTTTTCAACACATAGCTGAATCACTGTAAATAATAAAAAAACCCTATTAAAACCTCAAAACTTACATTTGATTTTCTTAGTTTGAGATTACTTTTAAAATTTACTATATTCTTCTTTTTTAAACAGTTTAACAAATGAAAACAAAAATGACATTTTCAACATATGAAACATTTTAATTTTGATTGGTGGAACGATTTGATGAGTAGACTGATTTCTACATTTCTCTCCTTGGTCTTTGCGAATTTTTTTCATCTTGGTTTGTTTAAATTCCAATTTCTTAGATGATAAAAAGCATTTTCTTCAGAAAGATATCAGAGTTGGACATACTATTACGTATGAAACCTTGTAGACTCTGTATGATGCACAAAAGACAGTAGAAGACTTGCACTGGAATAGATGCAGTAAGTTTTATTGTGCTGGGTTACACAAACTCTGCCAAACCCACATTCTAATGGGAAAAAAAATAAATGAAAAAAGCAAAAAAAGGAAAATCTGAAAGAGACAGAAGTGCTGTAACATATTGGCTGAACAAAGAGAGCAAACCGACTTGTCTTTTTGTCGTGTTCACAGAGAAGTGCTGGGAGCCAGAGCTGCCCTGTGCATCCAGGGCAGTGTCCTGAACACACAGAAGTTTCCAGGTTCTGTGTTTCTGTGCTTCCATACACCATAATTTATTTTGGTTTTAAACCAGGGGACTTGTGAATAACCTTGATTCGTGTTCTTATGTCCCGGTGAACTACAGTCTGTTCTGTTGTCTTCGATCCTTGCTGAGTTGTTTTACCCTTCCCAGAGAACTGCAAATCGATGAGTATTGGTTAAGCAATTGATCATTTTGCAGATACCATTTGTGATAAGACAGAATCAGACCTACAGATCTGTCAGGGGAACAGTAGGCAATTCATTCAGAGTACCCAATGGACTGACTCTATCTCTTAACAACTCTGGTTGCCAAATTCCTTATTTTCTGACTGACCTCACTGAACAACCGTGAATATTTCCTGCTTTAAGGCAGTTTTAAATGGTCAACTGTAGACCAGGTCTTTGCTAGCTGCAACTTGATATGACAGACCTGTCTTGGTCTGGATGGAGTTTTATCATTTATATCAACCGAGGATCTGATGGCTTCAAGTCAGTAACAGTCATCCTGCCCCTCTGAGTGCTGCTATGACAAGAGGGCACATAGAAGAATGTTATTTATTGCTAATAATGCTCCCTTTCTCCCTCAAGTAAAACTGCAAACTTGCAAAATCACAGTGGCTAACATAACAAGGAAAAAAAGAAGGTACAGTCTCAGAACTTTTTATTAGCCAAAAGAAAGGGATAGTTTACATTCCTATCTCTTAATCAGACAAGACTTCAGATCATTTATAGGAGCACAGATGACCTCAAGTTATTCTTAAGGTAGGTCAGACTATAGCATAAATATTTATACACCCACAGTCTGTTATCTCCTATAAGAGTCTCCAGGGGTTACTATTAAAAGTTGACAGGGAGGATGACTGCAGGAAGCTCTTTGACTTTAATTCTAGTATGTCTGCTAAGTCCATCAGGGTGCAAAAAATGTGAATGACATGGAGTGTTGGAGCAAGTCCACAGGAGGCCATGAAGATGATCAGCTCCTCTCCTGTGGAGACAGGCTGAGAGAGCTGGGCTGGTTCAGCCTGGAGAGGAGAAGGCTCCAGGGAGGTCTAACTGTGGCCTACCAGTACTTCAAGGGGTCCTACAGGGCCGTGGCAGAGGGGCTGTTCCCCAGGGACTGCAGGGACAGCACAAGGGGCAATGGCTTCAAGCTGAAAGAGGGCAGGGGGAGATGAGGCCTTAGGAAGAAATTCTTCCCTCTGAGGGTGGGGAGGCCCTGGCACAGGGTGCCCAGAGAGGCTGGGGAAGCCCCTGGATCCCTGGCAGTGTTCAAGGCCAGGTTGGATGGGGCTTTGGGCACCCTGGGCTAGTGAAGGTGTCTCTGCCCATGGCAGGGGGTTGAAACTAAATGATCTTTGAGGTCCCTTCCAACCCAAACCAGTCTGTGATTCTGTGACTCAATTTGTCCTGTAAATTTCAATGGGCTATGCGCAACATGGAGATGCTTGAGGATAATCCCACCATAGAGACTGGTTTCAGCCTCAGAAATAGCATGGATTATATATCATCTCAATATCTCTGTGGACAAACTCAAGTAATCACTTTTTTTTTTAAAGACAAGTAGTTCTAGTTGTTGTGCACAGCTTTGGAAAGTAGTAGACTATGAGCTATGGTTGTGGTTATGAATCATCAGCAGAGGTAAACAGGTATTTTCTGAGATACTTCTTACAAGTGAGGCATAGAAAACACTAATACCCTGTTCAGGCTGTTTTATACCTTTGTGGTCTCTGTACTTCAGTGCCTATATTTCCCTGTGCAGAGAAGTGATTGATACATTTATGCATAGTATCTCCATGTCTCAAGGTAGTTTCTTGTCCACTGAATAGGTCTGGAATGAGGAGTTGGAAATAAAGGGAGAAATCATTTGAGATGAAAAGGGCTTCTGTAGGACCTAGCGGTGGATTAAGGCATCATCTTGACCTAGCTCATCAAACCAGACTTTAGTGATTATTTCTTTGTAGATTTTTCTATTCCTATATTTTATTTATTTATTCCTATACGATATTTCCTATACTTTATTTTTAGTTTCCTATATTTATTTAGAAGTGGATTTTAGTCTTGTATTACACTTCATGACGATAGAAAAATCTTGGAACTTTGAGCCCTATAGAAAAGAGACTCCCTTTAGGAGAGAATACTTTTTTGTTATAGAGAAGCAAAGATACATAGAGATTTCTTTTTGAAATCCCTGCTTTTCTAAAGAAAGGCAAATAAGCTACAGGGACACTGTCTATGGATAACGGTGTCTACTAAAAATCCAGGAAAGCCAGGTCAAATTGGATATTTCTGACATTACTGTGGCAGTTGTGATTAAACAGAACACTTGAATATAGTAAGAAAGTTTGATTTATTTTTTTTTTTTTGGTCTCAGGCATTAAAAAACACCAGCACTGCTATGAATGTCTTAAACCACCCTGAGTCAGGGGGATTTAAATTTATCTTCATTTCAGTGCCTTCCTGCGTCTACGGCTTTGCTGCTGGGGATACTAATAGGGTGAAAAAAGACTTTAACTGTCTTTAAAAGATTCATCTGGACAAATCTTATCCTCTCCAAAATCAATTACTACATTCCCTATTGTCTACTGAATAATGCATAAGTGCACCAAATGGAAATCCATTGATGTCTGGTGATTTCTTCATTCCCATGAAGGAGATTTTATTTTTTTTTTTTTGCTCCTTTAACAGCTCATGATTTATATTAACAAATAGATTGCTTCTTAGTCCCCAACGAGTATTTATAAAAAACTCTGGCCTCTCTGACCACACACTTCTACCCTTATCTATTGCTGCAGCAACACATTAACATTCTCAAACAATGGTTCCTAGACACTGTGTCACAGCAGAAGTGCTTTTATGTGTTTGGTGGAAGGCTTTTCTCTGAGGGATAATCATATTCCTAGCCATTAAGAAGAAGGAAAAAGAAATTAAATTCTTTGCAGCTGTATTGAGATACAAATGAAAAAACTGAAGAGGGTGGCTGTTCAATTTTAGTAGGTATTTTTTCTCCAATAATATGTAAATTCTGCCTCACTGAAGCCCACATTTTTCATAAATTACTACCTCATCCTGTGGCAGAAGTAGATTCTTCAGGCTTTTCCTGATTAATCCATTCTGTCTCACGGCAACTGCTAAGGATATCACTGAGTCTCCTTTTGTTTTTAATGGTGAAAAACCCTGAATAACCACAATCTGAGCACCCAACACTGAGTGAGAGGTTAATGGGTTTTAAGTGGGAATCAGCTGTCATTATGCTGGTGACATGGTATTTGAAATAGGTGCCACAACATCCAAGTTCAACACCTCACTAACTCTGCAGTGATACCTACTGACACCAAAATGATGCTGAAAACATCACACCAGTCAGGGAGTTCTGCTCCTAAAGAAAAACAGAGAAGACAGGAGTGCCTCAAATCCCTGCTTGTCCCAGGGTTTCAACACCCATCTCTAGCCTTTGGGACTGCTATATCCTCTAAGAGGATGTCAATGCACATCCTCTTCCAATCCACACTTTGTCATTGAAAGCTCAATTAAAAAAAAATTGGAGCACTCTTTGGTATAAAAGATGGGAATAAGAAGAATAAAGCTGTCATTCTAACACAATTAATAATCATCTATCTATAGACAATCTTAAGAATGTGTATGTACTGGAATTTCACCAAGGCTTCGTTAAAACATTAGTAGAGAGTGTGGAAGAATAATCTTGTCAATGTGATTCAGTTTAAAAGAAGTAAAGGGTGGTTAAATTATTTCTGAGAAATGATTTCTAAAAATTCTTCTGTGTTAATCCTCCTCATGGCCTGATACCAAGTTTCTGATGGGAACTATTTTATATATAATGAGCATTTTTTTTTAAAAGTTTTGTTTCTGTAGAATTTTACATCTGCTTAAGAAAGGTACAAATAATGTAAAGAGCCAGAGAGTGTAATTTTAGTCACACATGCTTTATAAAATTGTGAACATTTTTTCATTTGTACCTAGCACATTTCCCTTTGTGCACAAAATATTTACAAATATTTTAACTTTTAGAAATCAGTGTTTTATAATAGAAGTTAAAACTACAGTGGAAGACTTTTTCTTCTTTCTCAAATTCTATTTTACATATATATTTATACAGACATGCAGAGAAAATATGTATATATACACACAGAAAGATGTTTGGGAAAGAGTTCTGAGTACAGCTTTCTATAACTCTACACTGTAGATGACCTTGTCAAATCTAGGTAAGATTTCCATTTTGAATCATAACTCACTCATAACTTTTGACTCATTGCTCACATAGGTTAGTTCTTAAGGGCTTTTGTGAGCACCACACCCAAATAATTTGACAGATGTCTGGCAGACACATTAAAAAATTATAGAGGCATATAGATGAACAATGTATACTTCCCTTATTTTCTTTCTTTTGTTATCTAAAAGATTAATCCAGATGTTTAAACTGAGGTTTTCAGAATCTGAAAATCATAGTTGGGACTGTCATTTTTCTTTCATATTTCAATATGCTTTTTCTTTGTACAACATTAGGAAAAAATGAACAACTAGTGAGATATGAATCACCTCTCTTAAGAAAATGTTATTTGGCATCCTTTTTCTCTGTTGATAAGCTTCCAGAGAGAACTGCTGAATACAATTCAGCTACTGTTCCAGTGACATAATATTTGTTCAAAAAGTGATTTTATAGTAAGATTTGAAAACAGATCTTGAGCATAAAATAACCATAAATGCAGATTGAAGGAGAATTTTTAGATGTCAAAAGAAGCAGTAAGAAATATTTCTAATTTTTTTTTAATTTACTAGAATGTAAAGTTCTTTTATTTCATGGCTATTGATACTTTTTTCTTGTAATCAGTTATACTTTAGTGAAAATTTTATAGATGCAATAAATTTAGATAAGGGTTATTAAAAAGTCTAAGGAGTCAAGCACCTGAAATGGCCAGTTAGAGTTGTTCATTGTTTTAGAAAAGGCAGCAGTTTGAAGGCAACCACTGCTTATTTTTGAAACCACTGCATCACAATCAGCATCCTATCTTATTTTTTAAAGTATCATGAACTCTCTCAAATAGCCAAGGAAAGGTTGATTCAAAGGTCTATGTTACCCCCAAAACTGGCTTACAGATGGATATTGGTTCTGTTTGACTTTGTCCTTGAGCTCCCTTTTGGACTGAAATGCTAATCTCCCCCAGGGCAAAATCCAGGAGTTGATCTAGTGATGGTTCACTGGAGATCCTCCCAGCACAGAAGAGGGGTGTGATAAATAGCCTGTGGCAGGAGCTTTTTTCCCTCTGACCTTCACATGTCTGCAGAGATAGTGCAACAGAGCTTTGACTCATAGGTGGGTCTACAGAAGCACCTTGTGTCATGCCTGTGGCATGAAATGCAGTAAAGCCTTGATTTCATGCTATACAACAACACTTCCATCCTGTTGATTTAAATACTTTATATAAATCAAACAGGCAGGATATTAGATGGAACTCCCATACCACACATTCATGTAATGACTACAACCTGTCATCTAGGCAGTAAGTACTCAAACAGCTGGAAGAGAGGGGAGCCCAGGGAAGAAATAGATTGACATCTAGTGGTGCCCAGATTGCAAACCAGGCATGGGAACTGCAACTAGAGCTCTGAATCTGGCATCTTCAGTTCCCACGTGTGTTAGGGATGCACAAGGCTGCAGCAAGGCCCTTGGGGCTGTGTTCTCTTTGCATGATTTTTCTCTACTGAGACTTAAAATTGAATTGATGACTGTTGAATCGGTAACTGCTGAATTTATAACTGTTGAAAGCTTGTTCACAGTTCACTAGGAGGATGTTCTATAAGACATGTTATTTATTACAGTGATGAAAAATCCTTAATAATGCAATTTATGAAAGAGTCAAAGCGTTGTCTCTGGGTGGGCTGTAAAAAGAAGTGCCAATAATTAAATCCAAAACACAGCTATTGGAAAACTTAACATGTTGCATAATTTGCAGCTCCTTCTTAAGTGAAACCCTTGATTAACATTTCCCAGTTAGTTGCCAAGAACATTTATTGGGTTTATTAAGAGAGGACATTCAGAATAAGAATACACCGATGAGCAAGTTAGAGAGAGAAGTGCAGAGCATATTTTTAAAAAATTATTTATTTACCCTGAAAACAGGTGCTAGCAACAATGTGGGATGTTTCTGAAAATATGGAGTAACTCCACCCATCCATCAATGCATACATATGAACATACACTTATGTGTTATCCTTATGGGGTTATTTAAGTGCCTTTGTAAAGCATCAATGAGGTGTTGCTGTAAAACATACAAATTTCACTAATTGTTCACTGGAAAAAATTATGCCAATGCAGCTATGGCCTCGGCAACATAAGAGAAGAAGTCTTACTTCTTGGATTAGATGTAGAAAACTGGCCTCCAACCCAATGTGCAGTCTATGAGTTATGTCTATAGTTAGTGTCAATGAATGAGACAGATGGTCTGGTTTTAAAATAAAACATCATAGAACAACTAAGAGTAAATTTCCACTACTTCAACTCTCCTATTGCTGCTGTTAATAATTTCACCTCTTAGCAGATTTCTATTGATTATATCATTCCTAAACATTATATACTTCCTCTATAGTTAGTTAAAAGGAAAAAAAGTTCTTTGTCCTTGCATTCAAAATGCAGAAAGCAGCTTCTATATGCTTATCTGTAGAAAAACTAAAGCATGTTTCTGAATCTCCTCTTTTAAGTATAGTTTGTCTCATTCACCTGTGTGAGTGATTTAATGAAACAGTTTTCATTGATTAAAAGGATGCTAGTAGTTAGAATCATAGAATCATAGACTGGCTAGAGTTGGAAGGGACTCCCAGAGGGCATCCAGTCCACCCCCCCTGCAAGAAGCAGTGACACCCCCAACTAGATCAGGTTGCTCAGGGCCTCATCCAACCTGGCCTTGAACGTCTCCAGGGATCCAGGGGCATCCACTACCTCTCTGGGCAACCTGTTCCAGTGCTCCACCACTCTCACAGCAAAGAACTTTTTCCTAATATCCAATCTAAATCTCCCTCCCTCTATTTTGAAACCATCACCCCTTGTCCTGTCACAACAGGCCCTACTGAACAGCCTCTCCCCATCTTTCTTGTATTTTTCTTTATTAGTTTTAGTATTTTTCTTTGAAAACCTTAAGTCATAAACCCATTTGTGCCATAAATGAGTGCAGTCATCCAGTGAGTTGCTTATGTGATAAGGAAATGGTTTTAGCCCAGAGCCTGTCTGAACTAAGATCTAAGAAAACAAGTTTTTCTTCCATAGCAAAATTAATTAAAACCTGTAATGTGAAGAGATGCTTTGCCATAGTTCTGTTTTCTTTCTTTAATGCATGGAAATATTTCTTACAGAAAACATGAATAACATAAAATAGCCTTCTGAGATGGTGTTTTACCAGCCACCACTGTGTCTGTTGAAGGAGTTAGGCACAAACACGGGTTTTCACCACACACAACTGTTTTATCTGCAGGTTTTCTGAACGAGGGCAGTGGTTCTTTGGAAATATCTATTAAAGCTGGGCTTAACTGAGCAGAGTAACACTTATTCCATCATGTGACAAGTTTTGTTTAACTGGGCTAAATATCAGAGAGCTAAATATGAATCCTGCATATTATTCCATATTGTTGCATATTTTCATGAGATGTTTTCAACTCAAACTGAACTACAAGCTGGGTGGAAAATAGATTGAGAGCAGTCCTGAAGAGAAGGACTTGGGGATGCTGATCCATGATAAGCTCGGATGTGAGCCAGCAGTGACCTACCAATACTTAAAGGCCAAAATCCCCTACAGGGATGCGGGAGAGGGGCTGTTCCCCTGGGAGTGCAGGGACAGGACAAGGGGCAGATGGGAGTAACTGTGAATGAGAGGTGGTTTAAGTAACTGCTGCTTCTGAATTACAAACTCCCTGGGTTTGTAATTCAGAAACTGAGATTAGCACATGCTGTTAATGCAGTTAAATGTAGATTCATCCCATGGAAAAGTCTGGGAGCAAAACTCTCCCAGCCACAAAGCCAAGCTTTGGGGTTCTAGGAAAGCCATTACAAATTAAACATTCTGCTGTGAGGAAATGTGGTTTACACAACGGTTACATGCATAAAATTCAGCTGTGGAAATGGAAAAAAAACACAGCTTTATAAAATCCAGATGTGGAAATCATCATTTGAGAGTACACAGGCAAGGTGTCACATAAAAAAACTGAGGTTTGAGCAGGACACGAAGACAATATGGCTGTTGTGTGACGCACACTCCCCGTCTCCAAGGACATAATTAAACAGTTGTATAACAGAACTGAAAGTCTTGTAAAACACAGACAGAGCTCGAATTTGTGGATAATTGCCATCACTGTGGAGGACCTATGCAGCAGAATGATTTGCTATGTAACAGAGATTTTACAAGGCTTGTTTGGAGCAGTAACTTCTCCCAACCCTATTGGAACAAGGAACAAACACATGTCTCTCCTATGCTTGCAGCCATAAAGTACTGGTAAACAGTTCCTCAATTATTTATATTAGGACTGAATCTTGACTGTGCACCTTGGGTGAGAGGAAGAAAATACCCCCAGGTTCAAGCCTGTGAATCTTTCCCATGTCTAAATGTGAGGTTTTGTGCAGCAGTCTGAAAGAGGCACTGTCTTGAAGCTGTTGAAGTGCAGAGAGAAAGGATTCACTTCCTATGTATCTAGGAGCTAAATCCAACCAGTAATTATTTTGAAAGCTTGAAAGTATCTGGTATATAATTCTGTTAAAGAGAATATGATGGAATTCAAAATGCTAAAGCATTCTTTTTTTTTCACTGCATGCTAAGGGAGGAATCACAGACATCAAATACTACAAACCTCAGTGAATACTTATGGGAAGTGACCGAAATCTGGGAAGAGTATGATGAGAAAACAATAAATGTGCAAGGATTTGATTCACATATCTGGATACTGGTAAAAAATTAACCTGTTGGCTTAATTATTACATACTGCTTTTGCATATTTTCATTTGTGGAGCTGAAAGTATATTTCTATATTTATACAGATAAACATTAATATGGATGTATATAAAAATTGAATTATGTGAATGTTTATAAAAATACATACATATATAAACCAACTTAGATTTAAAGAGTAATTTTTATCAAGACATTATTTTGATTCATTAATATTTTAACTTAAAACTAAGTTACAATATAAAAAATCCTGAAAAATTACTAATTTGTTCAAAACCATTTTGTTAAAAACTATGACCTTCAATAAAAAATGGATATATTCATTGAACAATGCATTATATTTAGCTAAGTGTGCTAAATCATATCCTAACACCAGGTTGTCTTCAATAAATTTAGATAGGTCATTTCCCCCACTGAGATTTCATGAGCCCTCTAAATCTATTTTTGGTGTGAAATCATACAGTAAAATTCCAGGGAATACAGGGAAATTTTCATCTTTGCATTTTCTCTCAGTACAGTTTTGGGTGTTTTTAAAAATCTTTCAGAAATCACTCTTTCCATCAGCATTAGTGCAGCTCCCATAATCTTTTGGTAGTTCTTGGCAGTAGAGAATGAAAGACTGTTACTTGTATTGCTGTATGCATTTGTAAAAGAAGTATTTCAAATAATAAACACCACATTTATCTACTTTTCACTGTCAGTTAATAGTAGCTACATTGACTGGTTAGTAAACTTTCAGGGTATGAGGTAAAGAGATCATTCTGTGTTTATGAACCCATTTGTAGAGCTCATGTAGAGTCAATTTTACCTAGATATCAATGTGGAGATATTAATAATGTTCAGTGAGAATACTGCTTAGTGCAGTGAGATGAACTGCTTAGTGCTACTGAGGGCAGCAAAATTAAGCCATGGAACTGAACTGAAAATCTTACACCGAGAGCCACTCCTGTTCATCAAGTAATCAAATTCTGTTGGATATGAACTCTTTGATTAGTGTGAAGAGCAAGTAAGAACTCCTCATTGAATAGTTGCTTATTTGTGGCAATTACACTATGGATGTTCTAAGGGATTTTTTTTGCTATGTGAGTCTGACTCAAAACATGGCACAAAGGTATGAGCATCTATTTATTTTAAACTCATGTATTATCAACCATGAACCAATATTAATTATGACATCAAGCTGACTTCATAGGAGTAAATGAAAACTTTATCTCAGTGTATCACTACATCCAGAAACAAAGGTTTTAATCTTCAGTATATATTAGAAGGCACCTAAAAGTACTGAGGTACTGCAGTTAAGAGAAATTTTGTCTGAGTGGTACCTGAGCTGCACTATTCTATTGGAGATCAGTATTTAAATCTCTTTTCCAAGAGATGAGTAATATGAGTCTGCATTTCACTATTAAGAAAACAGAATTAAGTGCCAGTCTTCCCCATGCTGGGTGGAAACTAACAATGGAGAATAGACAAGAAGCTTCTGGCTTCTGACTTCTGTGCTCAAACGAGGTACTTTGCTCCCCTTCACTTGAAACTAGGGCCCAGACCTAAGTGTCTTGGTCTGCAACAGTCTGAAGTGGCAGAAACTGCTTTACCACAGAGACTTTAATGCCTGAAGGTTTTGAGAATCACATTTGAGTTTGGCTGGCCAAGGTTCAGGTTAAATGGGACTTAAAAATCATTGAAGAGGACAGGATGGGGGGGGAATATCCCTAGACTACCCAGAACTGAAGGTTCTGGAAGTGGTAATGTGGATGAGTAATTCTAATCATTGTCCTCAGAGAACAATATGGTTTTGTACAGTTGCTTTATGGCTGTGACTTCTTGTATTCTTGTGATTTTAACCAGTCTTCAGATGAAGGTCAGACTTGGGAAAAGGAAAAGCAATGCATATTTTCACCCAAGAGCTAACTCAATCCTTGTTCTAAAATTGTGTGACAGGTCAAATTCCATACTTAATATTTCACATGGCAGTTGCTTTTATCACTTTTTTTTTTCTTCCTTAAAGTGCTATTTTCTATTACCTTCCAGACTAGAAAAGCTTTACAATTAACTGTGTAGCATCTTTCTGCTTTCTTCATTCAGTGATGTCATCATAGAAGAAAAGGATTGGCATCTGTTATGTCATACTTGCTCTTTTATTTCTGCCAAGTGCTACAAAGTCTAACATCTAATAGCTCTGGGTTTATGAGTTTATTCTTCAGTAATTATATATATGTACATACACAATCAACCCTTTATAAGTTGAACACAGCCATTTTGACTCCACACCTACTTGTGGCTCTAAGGAGAGGGAGGAGGGGAGTGCTCTGTCACACCAGCTTTATATGTACATCCTATTTTTTAAGAAGGTAGTTTCACTTGAATTAACTCACCTACTTAAATAGCAATTCTATTTGCTATCTTTTTTGATAAAATGATTACAAAATTGATGACAATCTTTTTTTTTCCCCTTATTTATTTCATGTGTGTGATGATATCTAGCATACAGAATGGTACCCTTTACTGTGCACACTGGCATACACTGAATTACACATACCAGAAATACAATTTCATCATCTTTTCTGGCAGGGAAGCACTTGCATGTGGGTTGGGGTTTTTTCCTGCTCTGCTGGTATACCTCTCTCTAGCCAGATGTTCTGTGGGAAGGTAGTTCTGGTTGTTATGCCAGATGTGATGTCACTACATTTTGAAACTGCAGTGATTTTACAGAGAGGAAGGACACCAACATGTCTTCTTCAAAACAAATTTTCACCTGCAGGGAAAGAAAGCACATGTACCATCAGAAATTTGTGCCCTGCTAATGCAGGAAACCTTTGTGGAAAAGGGAGAACACAATATTTCTTTTACACAGCAAAACCTTTTTTAATCTTTGTGTTTTAACATTAAAAAACAACTATGCTGCCCTTCAATTAAGTATGAAGTCTTTTCTGTCAGAATAAATGAAGGAAAAAGAAAGTGAATTAAAAGACCCTTCAGCACAGATACATATAACTTATCTATATTCACTGTTAGCTTTTCCATCCATGGTCTCTAAATATTACATCTTCCTCCTAAATGTAAATCCTTATACTGGGTTCATCACATTCCCAATGGTCAACATTTTAAAGAGGCATCCCCTGGAGCTAAACCCATCTCTGAAAATCATGAAACCCCTTTGCCAGAAGTTTGTTTTTTTTTTTTTTCTGTTGCCTGCAAAATGAAGTCTCTCTACATAGTTTAATTTTAAATTAAGAACGTGATCCTTTTCTTAAACTCCTACGAACTAAAATGGCTGGGTGCATTATGGATGCTGAGTGTTAGATGGAAACACGTGTTCCAGTGTCAAAAAAAAAAAGCTCCCTGTAATAAGTCACATTCAGACTTCCTGGAACTCAATTATGTTTTCATTCCACTTTCATTATAACAATTTTTTTATGATCTGTCTCTTTACGTGGTTTTTATTTGTCATTATTTTAACGTGTTATACTATTTTCCATTATGTTAATTTCCATTCTTCTTGCCATGCTTAGGAAATATTTGTAATTTTAATCAAATAATTGTAGTCTTAGTCTTGACTAACAGATGATTAATTCATTTCCCTGTCTTTGCAAGAGATGTGGTAAAAGGGAAGGCTTAGGTTGAATCACAGTTCTGACTTTGACTCCAAGCATCAGCAGTATCCCACAGTGACCCTCAGCTTGGTCTTGGATGGTTCTTGGGTCGTGCCTGTGACAGTCTATGGGAAGGATGGAGGGCCTGCCAGTGCTACTGAACCAAGAAGCACTATCCTGGGTTGTTCACCCAAGAAGAGCCATGAAAACAACCAGAACACCACAGGCAGTGACCTGTGCTGCTTTACAAAATATCCTAAATATTTCAAGATCATTACTAAGGTTAAATAAAGTCATTGCCATAACAGAAGAAATAGTCTTTTTTATCTCCTCATGTTGTCTTTTTTTTTCAGCCATGTTGCCTCTTTATCAGAGGAGTTTTCACAGCACTGGAGTGTAGCTGTAATGACCATGTGAGATTCCTAAAAAGCTGTGCACTGACATTTAATCACTTACAAAAAGTCATTTATTGCTCCTCACAGTCCCACAACAAAGTCATAAAGATTAATATTAGCTATTAGTTCTAAAATTTTCATGTACTGACGTTTCTCTCTTGATGTTCATACAAGTGAGAGTTAAATCAGGCAAAAGTCTGAGCTCAAAGTGGGGTTTGTATTTTGGTTTTGGTTTTTCTACTTCATGCCTCTCATATGTGGTTTCAAGGAACAATTAGCTATTATCTGGGCAGACTGGCTTTGTACTGAAAAATTAAGCAAATATTCTCACCTGGGAGATGCAACCCTAATGAATTTAGCATTTTGCTATTGCTTTTAATGAAGCCAGGAGTTTGTGAGCCTGTGCAAATCTGTAGTAGGAGCTGCAATTATTGTCTGCTCTCCAAGCCTCTCCTACTCACATGCTTTTAGAGGCAAATTATTTGCAATTAATATGAAATCTCAAAAAAATTAAGCATTTTAGGAATAGAATTACTAACATTAACGCAGTAGCAACCTTCTACTAAATAAATTCATCCTTCTTGTCTAATAAGAGACCTCTGGCTTTGCTCTGAAGTACTCATGTGAGGGCGGAGCAAGGGGTTACTCCTCTTACCTCCACCCTCACCAGTACAATATTGGAATAGACAGATGCCTGTAGGATTTGCCTCTTCTAACAGAGACCTCTTCAGTTTCTCAATAGCTTTTGTATCTCTGGTATTATGGCTATTCATCAGTAAAACTAGTCCTTTTATCCTTCTGTTTTATTAACCAGCACCACTTTTCTTTCTCTTTGCCAGCCCAGCTCCCTGCATCTTTTCCATTGTACCTGCCCACGAGCTTCCCTTAAATCCCTATTATGACACCAAATACTTTTTTTCCACTTGCATTTGGGTTTTTTTTTTTTCCTTGCATGCCTATTGATGGCATTGACTGCTTCTCTGTCTGACAGCATCTGGGGACCTGTCATCGTGATGTGCCCTGAGAAATGCGTTTTGATGTATATTGGGCATCTGCTCCTTCTTGTTCTTCTGGTCTTCTCCAGAATCCTGTGAGAACTTTTGACCTCAGAAACACATTCATAATTTTATACATTTTTTCCTTGTAGAAAGTAACCTCAATTCAGTACACCTGGGACAGCCTGCTTAAAATTCCATAGAAATATATATATTTCTATATAGAAATATATATAGAAATATGGAGAACAGTGCAATGATGTTAGCATGGGCTAGTAAGATTGCACTGGGAAAGCAACCCAGTACCTGTTTCTGGCATAAGGCCTAAGTGGCAGTGAATAATGTTATACAAAGCATTAGAGCTACAGCTGTTCAGCTTGGTGACTTTCCTACCTTGTCTCATGACCAAGGTGATGATCCCATGTGATCCTGCTCCAGCTGAAATTAACACCAAAACCCAGAGTTCAGAGAGGGAACAATTCATACTTTGGGGTTTTCTTTTGCCCTCCACTCCCCAACTCCCCCCACCCAGTCATGGATTTTTGAAGAGTCTTGTTTAGTACTTCAGCTAACTTGAAAGACAAGGGGCACTGTAACTTCTTCAGGACATTGCTAGTTTTAAAAGATTGGACTAGTCTGGAGGTTTATATACCAAATAATAGTTTATACAACAGTGTTTTAAGAGCAATTAAAGCATCACCATTATCTTGCTGCTTCTGGTTTTCTTACTAGTGTTTATAATTGTATTAGCTATCAAAGACTGTGTGTACAAGCAATTTTAGAAAGCAGTCTTTTCTTTACAGCATCTGACACTCAGCAAAAAGTTACAGCTTGAATATAGCAATTTTTGTGATTTCATGTTGTTTCTGTTCTTCTCAGAAAGACACAAAGGAAGCTCAGCCAAGGAGCACTTAGACCAAAAACCTCTGTGTGAATTCCTAAGCATTCCACTTGTAGGCATGGGAAAACCTCCATCAGCTACACATTCACCCAACAGAGGACACCTCAAGAGGCCAGTTAGTGGATCATCCCACACTGGATGAAGCATAAACTGAAGGGTGTTTACAGATGAATGTCACTTGAGGTAACCTGCAAGGGGTATCTCCAGGTACTACCAACGAACACCATACGTGAGGAGTCAGAGATGAAGCAGTCTAACAGTGAGAGTGGGCTGGTTAGAGCTTTCCATGGGGTTTTTGTTTGTTTTTTTGGTTTATTTTGTTGCTGTTGTTTACCTAGCACTTTGCTAGATTTCTCTGGTTGCAGTTTGTAATAGCTCCTATTGTAAAACCTGACAGATTTTGACAAGCTCTGTGAAGTTTTTGTGAGCACAATTCCTGGCTTTGATCACAGCCTGGTGGGAGGTGATAATCAGCAGCCTGAATAAAGGGAAGGGGCTTCTTGGAGCGTGGAAAACAAACAAACCATCAAAACCCAACCAACCAAAAAACCAACCAATAAAAAAAAATTAAAAAAAAAAAAACAACTTTAAAAAAAAGTAATAGATTGGTATCTTGTCCTGGGTGTGGATGAAGCTTCACTTTTCTGGTACTGATGTAAATGTGCTGGCTGTGGGATGGCAGTGTCTGGCTGAGGCTTACAGAGGCTGGATTTTGTGACAGGGCAGAGGACTAGTTGAAGGAAGACTCAGATTGTAGTTGATGGACAGTTAATAGTTCCTGCTGCTCATAAAGGAAAAAAAAAAGACTAAGCTAAGCAGAAAGTTTCACAGAAGTGTCATCCAGCACAAGGCAAGTGTTAATAAAGAGAGCTTCCAGGACTACCTTTTCTTCTTTTGGACAAGGTACATAAAAAGGAAGGTGACATTAACTACTGAGGCAACAACAGAAATGAAAAGGAGCCAAAAATGCTGCACTATGTTTGGGTGACATCTAACAGCAGTTACTCAAGCATTAAGTATCCTTTGATAGATCTCATGGACAAGTGGGCCTGAAGATTACTGATTGCAGGGATGAGATTTAACTATAGGAGCAAAATTGTTGCTCCAGCAATTCCCCACTGGTAAATATTTTTGCAACATGATGGGCAGATCTTAATATGGCAGGGAGGAATATGTGTCCTCAGAGCCAAGGCAAGAAGTCTGCTGGGGTTAAATACAGACAGAAGAGAAATGATCTTACTATACTGAAATAAGTGGGGGGAAAGTACAGAAATAGAATGCAGACTCACAATGAAGCAGAAAAGGGCAGGTGATCCCATGGGAAGGAGAAAAGAGGCAAAAAGACAAAAATATCAAGATACAAAATTGATAAATGCAGAGAAAAAAAATATTGTTACCCATCCAGGTTATGTGGGTGTCCACTGATGGAGTTTGTAGTGTTTTTCTGCAGCAGCCCTCTTGAGTCTTGCAGTCCTCTAGCAGGATTAGATATAATCCCATTTTCTCATTTTTTCCTTTATAAAAGTCCAGTCTTCATTAGAAAACATGAGAAAGAAGAATGGCAGAGATGCATGGGAGTGCCATCTAGATTTAGGCCTATGGAATAGGTAAGTGTTCAGAAAAAAAAAAAGACAAGATTGTCAGTAAAGCAGATGCAGGAAATTAATTGCCAGAAACAGGTAGAACTGGGAGATGGGGGGACTGAAATCATACTGATGGGAGATGATATATACATATGTATAAGATATTTCAGGTGCTGTAAGAACAGACAGCAAAATCAGGCTAAGGAAAATGCTGGTAACCACAGAAAGTGGAAGTAATTAAAAGAAAAAAAAAAAGAAGAGGGGAAATTAAAACATGTAGGATGAGTCGAGGTGCTTTGTGGGATATTTGACTACTGGGATAAACACACAGAATATGAGATTTGGTCTCCTTGTGGATGGTGAGCTCAATTATGGAAATACTTGAATCAAGATGGGCATGAATGCTGTGAAAAATTCAAAGACACGAGGCAATAATGTAAAAAAAAAATAAAATCATAATATCCAGAAACAGCATAATTACTTGTCATGTAAATTAATGACCTTTTTTTCCTATTTACATAAAAAAACTCAAGTGGTAAGATATAATTTTACTATATGGTATTAAAAAAAATATATATAAATTGATGCAAGTGTATTGCAGTGATGAAAGAGACAACACTTTATGCTGTATTTTCAGATTTTTCTTTGGATTATATTGAAATAAAGCACCCTCAGTAGTTACATAGGTGAATGTTGAAAATGTTCATCATTCTAACACAGGCCAGGGCTTAGGGTAGATCCAAAATGGGGCTTTGTTACACCCAGCTGCTGGAACACAAAGGTGATTAATCCCAAACCACTGTTGATGACACCACTCAGTCCATGGGTGAAGGTGGGTGCTTCAAACTGAATGTGTGGCTACCTAAAATTAGTGTAGCTAGAGGCAGGATTTGAAGACTGAACTGAAGTTTTTCCACTAATTCAGGGAGGCAGGAGTGACCTTTCCTTTTGAAACTGAAATGGAAGATAAAATAGACAAGCTCCTCTAGCTCCATAGTGGAGTATTTATTGCTGTCAACTGCTCTGTTTCAGTTGCCCTTTTATAAAAGTTTTGACCCTATCCCTTTTCTCCACAGATTTCCACTGGTTATTCTAAAGTTGGAGAGGAGATGGTAGCGTCCCTAGTCCTCCTTCAAAGTTGTGTTATTTCAGATAAATAAATTACAGGATTTACTGGGGCTGAAATATGAATCAACACAATTCATCCTATAGCCAGGCAGCTAAAGTTGGGAACCATACTGCTGTCTATGACAACTTTTTTTTGTACTCTGTCCAAGAGCTCCTGATTACATCTGAATTTATGTTTCCCACACTGAAGAAAAAAATATTTGGTGCATTTATATTTAAAGAAGTTGCAACTTCAAACTAGAGAATAACATTATAACTCTGTGTTTCTTCACAGTCGCAGCCTTTTGTGTGAATCTGTGCTACAAAAACAATCTGTAGCATATTAGACAGATGGACTTGGTTGGTTTGGACTCAACTGTGGCTTTGCCCCAAGCAAAGAACTGCTGCTTTGCTGCCCCAAACATAAATGGTAGCATCAAAGATTCCACAATCTGCCTTCCCTGCTGTGTCCCACTCATCACCAGGCCAGTATCTCTCCAGGTAATTTCACCCTGTCCTGGCTTTGGCTAGGACAGAGTTAACCTCAAGGAGCCAGCTTAGGTGAGCAGAGGGTGTTTTCCACACCACTTGAGGTCGGGGTGGGTCTGAGATGGGCTGAGAGTCGGTTGGGTTGATAAAGTGCTCTGTGTTATCACCCTCAGTGTGTTCTGTCACTTCTGCTGTTGGTTCCCTCTCCCTGTGCTCTGTCAGGGGATTGTCCTTATCCTCACCCTTTGCAAAGGGGTTTGGGGTTTCTCCACTCCAGGGAGGGATGTGCACAGTGCTCAGCTGGGGCTGAACCACAACAACCCCTTGACATATGGCCAGAGCTAAGGACTCACCCCTGTCACTGCTTTCCTCACTGTACTGCTCCTTCGGTCCTTAGGTGGAGGAGAAGGTGAGATTGTTGTTGGTCTCCATATATTCTGACTCACAGCCAGACCAAACTACATTTTAAACAATTTCTTGATGATGTTTGAAAAAAAAAAACTTGGTATGAAGTGCATTTCTTTTACTGCAAATGAAAAATTAACATTTCTGTGGTTTCAGAAGATACCAGTTTGAAAGCTCTCATTTAGCCACATGGAATAAGACATGGAGAACTGTCTGCTGTTAAAGTCTAGAATCTTGACATAAAATCTTGACTGCTTTACTGGTGTTGCCACAGATTCCTTCTTTGTCCTTGGTCTATTCTTGGTGTCTAGGAAGGATATGAGCAGAATTTTGCCCCTCTAAAATGAAAGACTTTGTTTTTCTGGTCTTAACCACCTGATCAGATATCTGAACTTCACTCATACTGCTTGGAGGTCTTTGGCTTCATGTCCTTATGTTGCAGAGAGAACCTATTCTATTCCTCCCCCCAACTTTTCTGGAAAGCTAGGAATTTCTCTTTAAATCAATCAGAAAAGTGAATCTTGGCATTTTACAGCCAAGCTACTGTCACTGTTCAGAGTCCAAGCCAGCAAGGAGCCATGCAAATATCAGTATTTTAGCACTAATCCTGTGCCAATATACCCTCCTACTCAGCTGGTTGTTGGTCTCCTTTCAGGAAACCAAAGAAAACTTATAGTTGATCATGTCATGGGCAGCTCAAGTCTCCTCTGTGACTGCTTCACCTCCACAAGTGCTCTTGCATTACAAGTATGAGGCTCTGCCAGGGGAACCAAACAAAAATGAGGACACTTATAGACAAATAACCCCAGGTGCCAGGACAGGTTTGACATGCTGGTAGTTTCAGTTTGAATGAATTTATGTGAAGTCTCCAGAAATACTTTTAGAATATGTTTTCAAGATGTTTAAGAAGGGTCCTTCAAAGCACTGGGCCCTAAAATTTTTGAAATATGGCTCTTAAAGGGAAAAAGAGGTGTTGTGTTGTTTCTCCCTGGAAACAGACAGCGAGCTCAGGAGGTCTGAGGTGGAAGCAAAATGCTAGTGGGAATTTTGACAGTTTGTCAGTGGAAGGCAGAGCATGCTCAGATTTGCACTTGTAAATATCTGTGTAAGAATATAGTGTGTATATATAAGAGTGTATATAAGGGAAATTTATGCAATTTAGAATTAGTATTTCTCTTTCAAATCAAGTAAATAGTTTAGACCCAAAGTATGAAAGTGATTGCAAGATATCCCTAGCTGGAATGTAGCACTGGATCACACAATAAGCAGCATGGTTAATTAATACTGGTTATGTAGCTGCACAACCCTTTCAATCCTAGATGCATTTCTACACCAGAATATCACTCAGTGTAATCTTATAGCTACATGTGCAGCATCACTCAAGAAAAATCTCTTTTACACTAGTTAGTACTCAAGCAAATATATTTTCAATTTTTATCAACAGCAAACCAAAAGAAATCATTCCTAATTAGTTGATGCTTGATGCTTTCAGTCATAAGCAGCAGCTTTATACCACAGAATAGCCATAGTGAGCCCATTGCCTGAAAAAAAAAATAGATTTTATCCCAGGGAAGAGACAAACTTTAAAACTCATTTGATTTTACAAATGGCACATTTATGAATAAATTATTTGCTTAAGTTCTACAGCTCTTCAAGGATTTCTCTGTAATTTTATATTTCTCCTTGGTATAATTGCAGAAACTAATTAAATCTACCTCTGATCAGGCAAGCTACACGGGCTCATACTTGACATAAGGAGACATGTTTTGTAATGGAAGATCGAGACTGGATGGGATGTTCCTGTACATTACATGGCAGCTGTATATTTGTCACTTGAATTTTCAGACACAGGTCCATAATTTAGCAATTCCTGATTTGCTGGCCCTTTTAGACACCTGTCTGTTCACAGCTGGTGAATTATGTTCTTATTACTATACCCCACTTCCTTACAGCCATTTTTAAGACTGTTGTGCCACGTAAGTGTACAGAGCCCTGGGGTGTTGATCCTCACAACTCATGTACTATCACATCCAGTGGCAAGTTCTCATAATAACTGCTTTAAAAGAGAGATTATTTCTTCATTCAGTACATTATCAACCATAAAGAAACAGGGGGTGTGGGGGGGAAAGCCAAGTTGCCAAGTTAGTACAGCTTGATTCAGTTTTGTTCATTTAAATTATATTGAAAAAAACTGCTCAGCGTGAAAGTAGTTTTCTTAAGAGTTCATTATTTCCAGACACAGTTTTTTTTGCCTTTCCTATGAATACAGCAAAGCCATTCTGAAATGTAAATGTATATCTATACACCTGCTAGTGAATAGTTGGCAATATGATGTGAGGAGGCTTTTCTTCCACTGAATTTCTATTCTTTTTGGTTTTTTTTCCTTTTGAAAACTCCTTCATAATTCTAATGTGCACGGTACACTGCAGATAAATCCATTTTCTTCTGCTTTCTAAACTGTTATGTATATGTAAATAATAGTTCCATTCTCTGTCAAGAGACCAAAGGTTTCAACTGTATCAGAAACTGTGTTTTATATATCCATGGGAAGTAGTGGGATATAATAGCTAGTGTGCTAATGGCAGTACCTAAGTAAATAACAAGGTAGGGGTTTTTTTAGTTTCCCACCCATTCAGTTTAAAATGATGAAGATTTATCAGAATATGCTAAAAATAATTTTCACTATTGAAAGGGGGAAAAAAATGTTCTTTAGGAATTTTTAAGAAGTTAATTATTTTCATACATTTGCAAATTTCAGTGTAATAAAATGGAATGAAATTTTAGAACAGTAAATTCCTTTAAAATGTGCACTGAAAAGCATCATGTATAACACCATTATTGCTTAAACTCTGATGTCACAACCCTAAGCCAAATGAGCTCAGAATTGAACTGCTTTTTCCTTATGGGTCTTGGCTCTGCTTCCTCTAACAGTACTGATAGAGCAGAGTTGTCACATGTAATAGTGTCCTACAACATCTGGTGCTGGTGAAACTGTCCCTTGCTGACCTCAAAGAGAGTCATCAGCTCGTAGGCTTCCAGAGAGTTCAATAGATTATGATGCTGAGGATACTGCTGGAGTGTTGGCCTGTCATTCAGGAGTACAAAATGCCATCCTGCAGCCAGGCATGACAGTAAAACTCTGCCCTTGGTGTGAGCTCATAGTCTGACTGAAGTGACCATGCCCAGGTAACAGCACCAAGGACCAGCAATGGGACCGAGGGGTCTGAGCCTGCAATGTAAGAGAAAGAAACACTCCTGTGTGCAACCAGATAAACACAGGCAGTTAAACACCTAGGAGAGGGGAGAAAAGGTTAGAGGGGAGGGTTACAGTCAAAGGAGGTCATTAGCTGGTCAGGGCAATTAGGTCCTGTTGGTACATTCTGGTAGTTTTGCTATTGCCTGAAAGGATGAATATTAGCAAGGAGCTTGCAGATTCCATAGGTTACTGTCTCCATTCCAGAGTGATCATGCTGTGTATAGGACAGACCATGCCACTTGAGGGAACTGTAGCTTTACTTGACTTATTCACAGAGTCACAGAACTGTAGAGGTTAGAAGGGACCTCCAGAGATCACCCAGTCCAACCCCCTGCCAGAGCAGGTTCCCCAGAGAAGGTCACACAGGTCGGTGTTCAGACGGGTCTGGAATGTCTCCAGAGAAGGAGACTCCACAACCCCCCTGGGCAGCCTGTCCCAGGGCTCCCTCACCCTCACCATGAAGAAGTTCTTCCTCACATCGGTGTGGAACCTCCTGTGGTCCAACTTGTGGCCATTTCCCCTTGTCCTGTCCCCACAGGCCACTGAGAAGAGGTTGGGGCCATCTCCCTTTGCCACACTTCAGATATTGATAAACATGAATGAGATCCCCTCTCAGTCTTCTCCAGGCTGAACAGCCCCAGCTCACTCAGCCTTTCCTCAAGAAAGAGATAGAGAGCAGCTCAGCAATCACCTCTGCCAGCTCTGTGGATGCATCCCATCAGGGCCCATGGATTTTTGGGCACTGATCCCACCTAGACTCTCCCAGACCACCTCCTCCATGACCAGAGGGAAGTTCTCGGTTTTCTGAACTCTCTTTCTTCCTACCAGGGTCCAGGAGACCCAAGGGGGAGACTTTGAAGTGAATAATGGATAATAGAGATGCTGAGAGGGGAATAGAAGATATGAAGATGGAAGCTGTCTGAGAGGACATAAAAATAAGCAGATACAAAAACATAAACTGAAAATAAAAAATTATTTATGGCCATCTTTCCAGTCAGCATTTAAAAGGTTTTTGAATTAATTACTGTCTGAAATGAGTTGCTGCAGAAAAAGCTGTTTGAAGGAATATGGTTGGTGGAACATTTACTGGTGTTTATCCTTTTGTACACCTGCAACATGAGCTCTTTCATAACAAATTAATTAAACAACTCCACATTTTAGTGGCATAGTATGTTGAGAAATCAGGAGCATCTCCTGGTCTTGGTCTGGCACCTTAACACAGTTGAGATTTTGGAAAGTACTGTTGAAGACCACCTGAAAAGTTTTCTGAGGAGGTCATAGGAAGAAATCATAGAGCATCATACCTTTTAACACCTTCAATGGTTTTCAATACATATATTAAGAGATTGGTGTGCCTCTCCATTTTCTCTACAAAGTTAAGAGGTTTGGAACTGTAGTATTTTGCTGGAGACCTAACTGCCACTTTTTCAATCAGTTTTAATATATTTTTAAACATTTTAAGCAGTATTATATAATAACTTTTTTTTTTTTAAACAGAGAACTGGTTTGCACCATATGAAGAATCAGAGAATCACAGAATATGCTGGGTTGGAAGGGACCTCCAGAGATCACCCAGTCCAACCCCCTGCCAGAGCAGGTTCCCTAGAGCAGGTCACACAGGTCGGTGTCCAGATGGGTCTGGAATGTCTCCAGAGAAGGAGATTCCACAACCCCCCTGGGCAGCCTGACCCAGGGCTCCATCACCCTCACCGTGAAGAAGTTATTACTCACATTGGTGCAGAACCCCCTGTGGTCCAACTTGTGGCCATTGCCCCTTGTCCTGTCCCCACAGGCCACTGAGAAGACTTTGGGCATCTCCCTTTGTCCCCCACACTTCAGATATTGATAAACTTTGATCCATCCATGAAGCTATTGTCCTGCACACTAAACCAGCAGGGTCACCTGGGTCAAACAAATAGGTGAGCTTCAGTTTGGTTTCAAAATACAGATGTATTCCTAAGTTACTGGACAGATAATTTTGCATATTTTCAAGTATGCTGAATAGCCCAAACCTTTTTAGTCTGTTTATGAGTCGAGCAGAAGCAGATACACAGAAGCAATTAGTCTTGACAACAAACCCTAAGCCTTTTATCTCAGTATTCTATAACGTGTGCCAAGTACTAAACAGCTCAAATACAAAAATGTCAAGTAGTGAATCCAGCTTGAAATACAAATATTAAGTCTGACTTGCCTTAAGCAGTTTGGCACTGGATAACATCACATTTCTCAGTAAGAAATGCATTCAAATGCAGTTTCTCATCATATCCATGGTATGTTTTCATAGCAGTGCTTGTTGAAGGTGTCCTGATTCTTCATGCTGTGCCACTGACACGTGAGGAACCTCCCTCCTGTTCCTCAGTTGAGTGTTTGTGGATCTTGAACTCTTGCTCACACAATGTAAGATGTGTTTACAGGTGTTCTTAAAGAAGTAATTCTGCTTTGTGGTTGAAATGGGCACTGTCCTGCCCCTCACCACCACATTTAAGCCAGAATTGCTGTTCTCTAGAAACCTTTGGCTTTCCTTCTAATCCTTCTGCCATTTTCCCTGTGGACACAGTCACAGAACAATTTGGTGGCCTTGACTGTTGTGCATTGGAAACTGCTACATAACTATTACAAAAACTATTATAAAACTACTGCACTGGCATTTTTTTCCCCCCTTGTGTTAAGCTCTGTTAAGTGCTGCTTCCCTCTTAAGTGCTTTGAACTCGGTGCACATAGCAGTGGGTTATCATGGGTAAGAATAACTTCATGCTGTATATTCAGACCATGGTGTATATTCAGGCTTAAATACAGAAAATATTTATCTGTTGGCCTTTCACATCTTTTCAGTGAATGAAAGTCCTTTATTTTAACCAGATAGGTTTCTTCCTTAGAGCCATCTCTAAAACTTCCACACTGGTGTAACTTTTCTTCTCCACTCATAAATTTCATTCATGCCTGGTGAGACGGAGAACGTTTTTCCACTGAAGGCTTTTCCAAAACTCCTCTGGGTAAAGAAAATTTAGCAAAGAGGTGCCAGCCAATTCAACCCCACCATGCTTCCCATAATTGTCCAGAAGTTTTCTCAGTCTTTACTTTTGTGTTACACTCCTGCACAGATGCAGAATTTATAAAATCCCCTTTTTGGCAAAAGAAGTGTTTTCTTCCAAAGCCCTGATGTTGCAGAAGAATCCCCAAGCTGACACTGCCTTCCCAGAGATCTACCTTGGA
Source organism: Heliornis fulica (assembly GCA_013399135.1). NCBI lineage: Eukaryota > Metazoa > Chordata > Aves > Gruiformes > Heliornithidae > Heliornis > Heliornis fulica. The sequence goes on from VXBZ01009414.1 coordinate 228,638, forward strand.
TGTTGCCTGGAAATTGCATGTTCAGGGACACAAAAACCTGCTGGTGTATTTCTTTTTTCTTTTTCCATTTGTAAATACCTGTCAATATCCATGAGGAGTATCTCAGAAAGCACTGCCAGGTATGGAAGCACCACCCAGCACTAAACATGGGGCACATGTCTCTAAGAATGGTTCATCAGTGAAGTTAACAAACTGTTTCTTCACCAAACAACCAAGTTTACATCTTCAGACAGGCTGTTTGCTTTCTTGATTGTCCTGTGTCTTGATTGCTTCATACTGAAAGTGAGTCATGACCTCACAAGTCATTTAAAACTTGATATTTTTTTCATGATTTACCAACTTCAAATTAGAGCTGAAGACTTTCCATGTGCATGACAAAACTGTAGCCTTCAGCAAAAAGTTTCAACTCTGTCAAATAAGAGACAAACAACTTTGACACATTTAGCACCCCCNAGCACTTGGTAGTTCTCAGTTGTCAGTTTACTCAATACACCTCCCAAATGAACAAGGGGAATGACAGAGCCATGTGCAGACACCTGCAATTCCATTTTCCAATTTAAGGACACATCACAACTCTGCACCTCATCTTGTGAAGGAAACTGGAATCCCTGCAGGGGTCAGGTAAAGAGGAGAAGAGCAAGAAGCCTGGCCAGGCACACAGGGTTGGAACAATGCAGTCAGGATCACATTTACTATCAAAATAAAGATGCATTATGAGTAAAAGAAATACTTGCCCTATCAAGACTTTACCTGCTTGATAAAAAAAAAGTAGTTTTTACAACTTTATTAAAACTAAAGGACAAAAACTGTAGATACACAAAATTTTAGCTTGGGTTTTCCTCCTTTTTTTCTTTTTTGGGTACAAATTTGGTATTTGTGTTAGGCTTAAATTCACTGCATGGTAATTAATCTAAATATGAAATGTATGACAGAATGTGCACCTGGCACAAGTGAATTTTAAGGAGACCACCACTTAGAAAGCCTCTATTCCTTCACATGGAGATTGCCAGAGTGTTTTACCATCACCAGGCTGCAAGTCTGGGGACCAATAACCTGGGACACACACCAGCACATACCTGCCCCGGTTCAGACACATCCAAACCTCACCAAATAAACACACAACAACAAGTGACTGTGCTACCTCAACTCATTTTAAAAAATAACTTAAATAATAGGGCTGAAGAAAAGGTTTGCCATGGTTACCACGTTCACTATGCAAAATGCTCACTGTGTGTGACAGCAGCTTCACAGCAGAGAAAGGCACTGCTGTTTACCACCAAGCTGCCTCCCAGACAGCTTTGGCATGAGGATTCCATAAGGAGAGAAAGGAACAAAGGGAAACCAGTGGTTTCTTTTGGGCAGAGGGTAAGAGGTGGAGATGGAGAAAATCAGAAGAGAACATCGGTAGAGGTGTGTGGTATAACCAAAGTGAGGAATTACTGTAGGTCTGCAGCTCCTGTTGTGCCCAGTGCTCCCAGTATTTTTCTTGAGTATAGCACAGTGATGAAGAAGAAATCCACTAGAATGCATGAGAAGGTCATCTATCTGTTCAGAATTTCGCCTCCTAAACTGACAGTCTCGGGGATTACTCAGAGACCTCCCAGGAGCATTTGTGCCACACAAAGCTGATGTTTCATATTTACATCACAGGCTGCTCTGCCCTGAGAGTTTTCTGTGTTGTTGTAAATGAAGAGAACAGACAAAGGCAGCACTGTAAGTCATATTCCCCTGAAGACAATGTAACTAGGCCAGCTGACAGGCTGAGGTCTGGCTGGCTGGAGACGAGCGCGGCTCCTTCCCGCTGCCACGCTGAAAGCTGTGTCAAATACCTACCAGCTTTGTAATGCCCATGCAGCCTTCATTTAGCTCACATCTATGTGTGTATATCTGTCCTTGAAGAGATAAAATTCAGAAGTTCCAGCTGCTGGAAGGCATCATCAACTTAATCTGCAGACAGGGGTTAGTTTTCCCTGAAAGCTCAAATCTTAATGAAATTTGCTAGAATTTCAAAGAAGTAACTAGGACCACTTTCCTCCTGCAAACATCTCCTTCCTGAGCCTGCCTGCAAAATACCCCACCCATGGTCCTAACCCTGCATCTGCTAGACCCTTCAGGCCAGGTCTGGGAGCAAACAGAACTTGAACAGCAGCCAGGCTGCTGTGGCTGGGTGTACACATGTGTGCAGATGCCCACGTGTGCATTTCTATCATCTCAGCTGACCAGGACCAACTGATGAGTTTTTTTTCCAGGTACCAAACAGAATTATTGTTCCAGGACTAGGGTTGCTGGTGAATTTCTTTGGGAAATAGAATAAACTTTTTCTCTCCAAAATTAATCAAGGAAAACATTCCTTTCATCCCCTTTGCCTGGACATGCTGGCATCCTCTTTCAAGGTCACCCAGAGTAACCTGGATCCCTGGCAGTGTTCAAGGCCAGGTTGGATGGGGCTTTGGGCACCCTGGGCTGGTGAAGGTGTCCCTGCCCATGGCAGGGGGTTGGGACTAGGTGATCTTTTGTTACTAGGTGTAGGCAATTCAGGTAATTTTAGGGAATTTGTGTGTAGATACAGGGAGCCTTGTTAGCCAGACATAACACCAGAGAAAGAGGCAAGGAAGCTCAACTCAGCAGAAGTTAAAAATGGCCAAGTGCTTCAAATACTTGACTAGGCATTCTTTTGGAAACAAAAGGGGAAAACACTCCTGCTTTATAACCTTTCACAGGCTGTGAAGTTTGTTTCCACGAGTCACTTTGAGGACCCTTCCAACCCAAACCAGTCTGTGAGGCTATGAGTCTTACTGGGGTGAATGCAGCAGTCTAGAGCAAGGAGTGTACCCTGCTCAGTTCACTATAGGCATCTGCAAAAACATATGTACTGTAAGGAATACAAATGTACCTTCAGGACTCCTGGGTTCTGGCTAAATTCCTAAAGGGGACAACTGTGTTCCCATTGTGTCTTCCACCAACATCTTTCAAGAGCACACAGTTGACTCGGTCCTCAAGCTTTCCTGACTTGTGCTGAGCCACGTGATCAGAAGCCCTTGGCTGACCTTAGCTCTGACCATAAGTTGGTCCTGGCCAGAAGTTGCAGAACCTGGTGTAAATACCATGTTTAGAGCATAAGTAATGAAAAGCAGTGAGTCTTGGGGTACCAAACCAGAGAAGTGGGGTTTGGTACCGTGGCAGGGAATGAACAGTGTGGTGTAGAGATGAATCCATGCTAAATTCCATGTATCTGTTCATGTACATACTACTGTGTCACTAACAGCTCTGGAAGAGAGGGATTTAAGGAGAGAAAGGGAACTATACATTCAAGGAACTATATATTCAAGGCATGCATTAAAAATATGTAGAAGCTTCTTCCAAAGGTCTTGAGACAGAGCTATAAATACAAATAACAGCAGCAGGTGAGAAGCACTTTAAAATCCAGACTCTTGTTCTCTCTGTGCCTTTAACCAAGCAACTTTAAATGCTGTGCTTGCTGTGGGGTTGGGGAGGGGGGGGGTTGTACATATGTTAAATCTCAGACTACTGTTGCAAACTTTGCAATTTTGAGGGTAATGCACATTTTTGATGCATTTTATTGTTGTACATAAGTGGTCTATTAGGTTTACTGGGCTTTGCAACATACATTTTTGTGCAAGCCACTACTTATTGCCCTTTTCCTCAACATCTATTTTACAGTCTCTCATAGTAGTCTCACATTTTTATTCACTACCAGACTGTCACAGGGCTTGTGTTGGAGTGAAGCAATCTAGGAGAGGAAAACAGCATTGTTAACCTCTGACTGTTATGTAACAATGATATTTCCAGTTGTATTAGTCTAATTTATTTTTACAGTAATGGAATTCTTGAATTTTCTCACTGACAGAAGGCAAGACCTACGTCAACATTTAGTCTGAGATTTAAAAAAAAAAACATAAACAACAAAAAAACCCCCAAAACCCCTAACTAGAGGATAAATATAGGCTCTGATGTATCTTAGGACATTCTAATTCATATCAAATCTTCTCAGCAGTCAAAAATAGCTCCCCTGGAGTACAAGAAGAGGAGCTCCACAGTAGTAGTCAGTATTGCACAGGTTGCTTGTCACCTCCAGCTCTGTGTATATTAAGACTCCTGCCACTGAGACGTGTTTGAATTCAGTAGGTAAATGCACACCTGGCATGTTGATGGAAAAACAAAAGCACGATGTTGTGGCCCTTTTGGGGGATTGGCACCAATTAGATTTCGACCTCATAGTCACCTGTTATTTTTAAAGAGAGAAATTGCTAGGAATGACTCTTAGTAAAAGAGCTCAGAGTAGAAAAAGAATTAGAAAGGACAATAATTTGATCAGAACAAGGAAATGACTGAGAATTGGATGTTTTCCTTTGACAGAATAATCACTGGGGATGTGGGGATTGGGATAATGAGGCACAGCAGCTCCTGACTTCCAACAAGGTCACGATACTTTCCTCTATGGCAGCAAAAAAAGCATGGGCACCACTGCACCACTCAACAGCAACACTGAAACTCAGTTCTCAAGAGTACCCTGACAAAACAGGGTGATAACTCCACAGGGCAATGCCACAAGGGGGGCACAGAGGCTCAGATTCCTTCCAGAATACTGATAAGCAGCCCTGTTTAAAGTAGACTGCACAGATACCCTTAGCTATTAGGAAACTGCTTGTGAAAACCTTTGGCCTGGACCTCAGAGCAAGATGAAAATCATCAAGACTTGCAAAATCAAACTCTTTGGTTAGGTATTTCACCCTCAGCAACAAGCTAGTGAAGCAGTATTCCACAGGAGAAATTAATGGTGATATTGGTTTATAAATAATTAACATAATCTAGCAATGTCATACTATGCACAGAAAGCAGATTGGGTTTTAAGGTGCACTAATTGAGCTGTCATACTGAAGATAGCTTTGAAAATGACAGAGATTAGGAAAAAATCAGCTTTTATAGTAAGCCTGGCTTTGTTCAATACACCAGCTGAAGAAAGGACTCTTCTGACCTGGCCAAACATCTTTTACCCTGTTATGCAAGGGCAAAAACACCACACAATATACTGAAAATTTATGGAAAAAAATGTAAAGTCAACATAATCTGAACTTTTCTTAACAGGGAAAAGCCTGCTTTGGTAGGACATGGCCATGGGAGGTTCACCTTCTCTGCAAGGACTGGGTGATATTTGTTATTCAAGAAACTGCACTGTTTTTGTGGGAAAAGCCACTCTGAGGAACAAGGACTGTTCACAACAGTCACTTTCCCAGAGGGGTACACAGCAGCAATGTTTTTAATACCATATAGATCATCACCACAATGCATTAAATAGCTAGTGACAGACTGGTTTGTCAATAGAGAGACTGTTTATAAATAGGACAGCTGGAAGCTGACTGTTACTGAGTCAGAAGTCACAGCAAACCTCATAGTGAAAGGAAGAATTAGAGTCCTTGGCTCTTAATATAGCCCTTGTGCATTAATTTATTCCTAAATCATCTTAAAAATGAAATTTAAAAAAATCAAATGTAGCCACTAACGGGCATCTCATTCCAAGCTGCAAATAAACTATATCAGCCTAAAACAACAAGGCTGCACTTTTAGACACAGTGTGAGAAATAGGCCACGATACAGAAAGCCTGAAGTTATCTTGAAATACTTTCAGATGACACAGAATGTTAATTGAATGAGCCTTTTGCTGCACATAATTGATGGGGCTCTTTCAGCATAATAAAAATAAAGCACTGGAGAGCCCCGTTGGAATGACCCCCTCTGGAGAACTGACCCAGCTTTTAAGAAATCTCTTTGGGGGTTCTTGATAATCAGTGGAAAGAGGCCTCTAGGGAATAATTTGTCTTCTTTTAGCCACTGACAGCCTCAATGTCATGGATGCTTCAGCAAAGTGTACAGTTATGTGACCATCTACCAGGCTTTTGCACCAGGAGCTAAGCAGGAGGACGAGGATTGCTTCACTATCTCTCCCCTAGGGAGAGTTACATTGCCTGCTTGCTGGCCAGCACATAACCTTACACCTTGCAAGCAACGACAACGGGGCTCTTACAACTGGCACTGCCGTAAATCACTGTCAGACAAGGCTGCTTCTACGTCAGGTTGGGACATCTGACATGTCACCATGCCCCCAAATGTGCATGAGCAGTATTAAACATACAGCTAAGCTGAAGATACCAGCTAAGGTAGGGGGGCAGTGATAAATGAATGGAGCCTGAGGACTGGCTTCCCTCGCCAGCTGCCTGATGCAATGGGACCAAATAAATTCTTCTTGGTCTTCATCAGGAGTAGGGGGAAACATTTTCACTGTTTGGCTCATTTTGCATGCTGTTGGGAAGGAGAAAACAGTTAGATGGAGGTGAAGCTTCTCCATGTTTGCCCTCCGTGTTCTGGGGAATCCCAGTGTCACACTGGGCCTCCTCCATTTTGTGTGTGCTTGCAATACACAGGGATGTGAGAAAAGACTCAGTAATGATATAAACTAGTTTGAGTAGGCACATATTAGTCTGACATGTTTAAATAATAGACTGGGCAATAGTAGGGAAGAACTAATGATTAACTAAGAGGTGTGTTAACAAAGGGCTGCAGTAAGCAACAGGGATGATTTAACAGGAGCTGCCAGTACATGGAAAAGATAAGCAGGAATGTGAGGCAGCTACCTGAGAAGACACCAGCTTGGATCGACCTTACAGGTGCTGCCACACTGAAGGTGAAAAGTGCATTTTGAAGAAGACTCTGAGCCTTCCTCCCCCAGACCACCAGGCAGCAATGAGCAGGCACCAGAGGGAGGAGACTTACGGTAATGAACTCACAGAACTGTTTTGAACAACCCAACCTTTTTCTCAGGAAATCTGATGGATATGAATGAGTTTGTGTAACAAATAACCTGGATTTGATTGTTTGGGTTTGGGGTTTTATTGTATTTTAAGTATGTCAGCTGTCTAGTTTCTCTAGTCACAACACCGCCCGTGCTCATGCCAAACAGGTCCTAAGTCATCTGGGCTGCACAGCTGAGGCTGCTCCCTCAGCAACATGTCTGAGGTGTCACAAACTCTTCCCTCACAGTGTTTTAGCAAAACACTCCTGGTACTGGATGTTCTTTTTGAAGTCCCACTTCATTAAGTGTTTAGTAATCTTGTAAAATCAAAACTGATGTCTCCATGCCTCTAAAGACTGCAAGTGTAGTACTACTTAAGAACTTCTGTGGGAATTAGAGGAAAGAGCCCTGAAATATAATGTTATATATTTATTACTCAATTTCATGATCTTTCACAGGTGTCTATTGACAAGACCTTTAAATGGAACACTTGCAGCCTCTAAAACCAAGTACACTATTTGCACATACTACTAATTCCCAATAGTTGCCTGCAAGTTTGATGGAATGAAGCATTAAAGTGTGTGTTTAGGTTGGAGTAAATGTAAATAAATGCTTGTGCATCCATTTATGCTTCAAAGAGGATTGTGAGGCTCTTCTGCAGTTTGGAAACAAGCAGTTATTAATGTTTGTAGATTTTCCAATGACTTATCCCACTGTCTCATGGAACAGGCCATCTGCTTTTGCAAAAGATATTCAGTTCTCTGCCTGTGCAGGTGAAAAGCAGCAGGACTTAGACCAGCTGGAGAGCTGGGCAGGGAGACATTGGTTGAGATTGAACAAGGGCAAGTGTAGGGTCTGGCATCTGGGGAGGAACAACCCCAGGGACCAGGATAGGTTGGGGACTGGCCTGTTGGAGAGCAGTGCAGGTGAGAGGGACCTGGGGGTCCTGGGGGACAGCAGGATGACCATGAGCCAGCAATGTGCCCTCGTGGCCAAGAAGGCCAATGGCATCCTGGGGTGTATTAGAAGGGGGGTGACCAGTAGGTCAAGAGAGGTCCTTCTCCCTCTCTACTCTGCCCTGGTGAGACCTTACCTGGAGTATTGTGTCCAGTTCTGGGCCCCTCAGTTCCAGAAGGACACACAACTCCTGGAGAGAGCCCAGGACACCAAGATGATGGAGGGAGTGGAACATCTTCCTTGTGAGGACAGGCTGAGGGAGCTGGGGCTCTTCAGCTTGGAGGAGACTGAGGGGTGACCTCATTAATGTCTACAAATATGTAAAGGGTGAGTGTCAGGAGGATGGATCCAGGCTCTTCTCAGGGATGGCCAGTGATAGGCAACAGGTGAAAGCTGGAGCAGAGGAGGTTCCATGTAAATATAAGGAAAACCTGTTTCACTGTGGGGGTGATGGAGCCCTGGGCCAGGCTGCCCAGAGAGGCTGTGGAGTCTCCTTCTCTGGAGACATTCAAGCCCAACCTGGACACATCCCTGTGTGATCTAATCCAGGTGAGCCTGCTTGGGCAGGGGGTTGGACTAGATGATCTTTCAGGGTCCCTTCCACCTCCTGATATTCTGTGATTCAGTGAAAGGGAGAGAAATGTCTCTTTTTCCCACCTCCCTCCCTGATTCCCTCCCTCTCTCTCTCTGCCTTGCTCTCCATCTTGGGGATTAACAGTGGTGTGACTGGTGCATACTGGTTGCCAAAGGGACTGTAGCAGAAAGGTTATGTCAGCACAGGAGCACAAGGACACAAAACTGATTATGCCTCAGCCTTCACTGGGAAAGCCTCTCTTCACAACTCAGTGGAAGGAACACTACATGGACAACAGAGAGGGAAAGTCCCTCCTGCTGTGAGTGAAGAAAAGGTTCATGATCACCTGAGAAACCTGAATGTCCACAAGTCAATGGGACCTAATGAGATGCATCCCAGAGTCCTGAGGCAATTGGCTGATGTAGTTGCCAAGCCACTCTCTGGTGATCTTTGAGAAGTCATGGCAGTCAGGTGAAGTCCCCAGTGACTGGAAGAAGGCCAACATTGTGACTATTTTAAAGGGTAGAAAGGAAGATGCTGGGAATTCCTGACCAGTCAGTCTCACCACTGTGCCTGGGGCTCTGAGCAACCTGCTCTAGTGAAGATGTCCCTGCTCACTGCAGGGGGTTGGACTAGATGGGCTTTGAAGGTCCCTTCCAACCCTATGATTCCATGTTTACAGTACCCTGATGGTTTCAAAAAAGCTGAAATGGCAGCTGGAGGAGGAAGCAACAATGAATACCATGGCTTGTCAAGACCTTATCTATAAGCTACCAGTTGGCATGACTCATTTAATAAGACATTTAGCACACACCCTCTTTCTCACACATTTATAGCAAGCAGCTACAATCAGGTGTTTTAAAACTTAAACTTTGTCCTTAGTAAAAGGCATTTGTTGTGGTTTAGCCTGGCCAGTAGTTAAACTAACCTCATGGCCATTTGCCCCATCCCAGGAGGATGGGGGAGAGAATTGAAAATAGAACAGGGAAAGTAAAAATCCAACAAACTTCTGGGCTGAGGTAAGGACAATTTAATAGGATGAAACAATAATGCTGATGCTACTAATAATGTAGAAAACAAGTGATAACAGCACAATTTCTCACCACCCAAAGTTGATGATCTGTAAGATGCTGTGCTGGCCAGCCTGCCAGCCCACCCCCAGCTATAAACATGATGTCATGTGGTATGGAACATCTTTTTGGTCAGTTGGGGTCAGCTGTCCTGGCTGTGTTCCCTCCCTGTTTCTTGGGTGCCCCCCACCTTCTGTCCTGACAGGGCAGCATGAGAAGCTGAGAAGCCTTTGACTGCTTGGCACCAACTAATCCACCAGTTTGTTATCAACATTGCTCTCATCCTAAATCCAAAATGCTACACAAACTACTAGAAATAAAATGAAATCTATCCCTGCCCAAACCAGGACAGCACTACATGACCATACTTCTCAAGAAGGGAGCCCAGAAAGCTCCTTTCTCCCTTCTAGATCATCACTGATAAAATCCTAAAAAAATATGTCATGGGTAAAAGCAAAGCTGTTGTCCCCCCATGAGGTCTGCCTCTTTTTTTGATCTTCCTTTCCCCTTCCCTCCAACGAGTTCTTTGTCTTAGTATCTCTTTGCAATGTACAATTCTGTTGAGTTTATTGTAAGAGGTTGATATGAGGGTGCTATATATGAGAGAGCAAAAAAAAAAGCCTCACAGTAATGTGCATTGTTAGAAGAAAGTTGGGATTCAGATTTCAAAACTAAGATATATGTGCTGCATTGGCCATTGAGGTGAATGAGTTACCTGATTCTGTGATGATTTTTCTATTAGTGTGTCAGGTCTGGCTGAATAACTTCTCAGACATCTTCATCAAAACTTCTGATTAGCGAGAAATTTAATGACTAATGAGATAGAGAATCAGATCTGTGGATAGAGATGCTAAAAGATGTATGCAAGACTTACCCAACACAGCTGATGAATTCCATGTTCTCTCCTCCCTACAATTCCACTTCCTGGGAACCAGGGGAAGAAGATCTTCTCCATTCTTGAAGGATAGAATTTAGTGGCTATTTCTGGGTTAAATTCTTCCAGGTCCTGTTAAGCTATGCTTGTGCTTCTATTATCATTTATGATAAATATTTTGCTATAAAAAAACCTCAGTTGTATTCAAGTTTTACACTTTTCAGTGGAGTTTGAATCTGTTGATGGGAATAGATATTCCTGCTGAATAGCAGGAATTATGGATTATTATTATTATTCAGTTATGGAATATCTATCCCATGGGAATAGATATTCCATAACTGGAATAATATCTATGGACATATGGAATATGGATATATGGATATATGGAATATGCAATAGATATGAATAATATCTATTCNAATATCTATTTCATAACTGAACATCTATTCCCATGGAATAGATATTCAGATTATTTCTTAAAATCCCCAAACAGCCAAGGCATTTTCAGTTATGGAATATCTATTCCTAGGGAATAGTTATGGAATATCTATTCCCATGGGAATATCTATTCCCATGGAATAGATATTCCCATGGAATAGAAATTCCATGGAATAGAATATCTATTCCCATGGAATGTCTATTCCCATGGAATAGATATTCCATAACTGAATATCTATTTCCATGGAATATCTATTCCATGGGAATAGATATTCCCATGGGAATAGATATTCCATACCTGAATAATATATATGGATATATGGAATATGCAATAGATATGCATAATATCTATTTCATAACTGAACATCTATTCCCATGGAATAGATATTCAGATTATTTCTTAAAATCCCCAAACAGCCAAGGCATTTTCAGTTATGGAATATCTATTCCTAGGGAATAGTTATGGAATATCTATTCCCATGGGAATATCTATTCCCATGGAATAGATATTCCCATGGAATAGAAATTCCATGGAATAGAATATCTATTCCCATGGAATGTCTATTCCCATGGAATAGATATTCCATGGAAATAGATATTCAGTTATGGAATAGATATTCAGTTATGGAATATCTATTCCATGGGAATAGATATTCCCTAACTGAATATGGAATATCTATTCCATGGGAATAGAATATTTCAGTTATATTCCATAACTGAAAATGCCTTGGCCGTTTGGGGATTTTAAAAAATAATTTAGGTGTCCAACATTTGGATCTGGGATCTTGAATATGGGGAGATATGCCTCTCCCACATCCCAGGTTAAGGCTTTATGGCAAACCACTATGTTTATAATTTCCTAATTGCTTCTATCTGGTTATAAATCTCTTCCACAGATAGCTTGTGAGCCGTACAGGAACCCAGGGAGCATAATTTAGTTTGAGAAACTGGACTGTGACTCAGAGGCACTAAAAAACAATCTAATAATGTGAATTTTGAGCACTGAGCACCCTCCTTGACTTCAAGTTTCAATTCACCTTCTTTAAATGTCTAATTGTTGATATACAGCTCAGCAGATCATCCAGGGTCCACATGTCTATGGGTTCTCCACAGACCCATAAAAATGTAGGGTGGGACTTTTTTTTTCCTGTTCCAGAAAATACTGGTTTCTGGAGCAGTAGTTTTGTTCCTGTAAGTCTTCTTGCAAACTGATGATTCTGAAAGAGTGGTGTTACTGAAAAATATTCCTGGGAGTGATTTTACTACATGATATATTGTATTCAAAAATTAACACAAAATGAAATTCAAATCCTGTGTTAACTGTTGTGATAAAGGTAGATACATAAAATAATATTATTTTTATACCAAGAAACAAATAGAAAAATGTAATGATATGCTAATTATCTTCCTGGGCTTTTGGAATGATTCTCATAAATATTAGTTTTCCTCTCTAATTTCTGCATTTCTAAAAAGAAGTTGAAACCTAGAATTTGACAAAAGTAAGAAAATATCTTGAAATATTCTCCTTTTGTAATAGGGTGACCCTCAATGATTTAATGAATGTGGTATCTCTGCATCTTAATCCTGCTAATTATATTATTAGAATATAAGTATTAAAATATAATT
>VXBZ01009416.1:7101-19902 GCA_013399135.1 Heliornis fulica
CCCCGCCCTTAAAGAAATTATCATAATAGCCTGCTGGTAGTATGGAAAAATGAAGATTACTTGTACCACAGTGACTGAGTTACCTTTGCTTCAATTCCAGTCTGTGCAAGTTCAGCATGGTGCAGGCCACATGTGCAAAGCTTATTTGTAAGCGTGTTTTATAGCTTATTATCCTGTAAAGCATGCTGTACTATCTCTCAGTGACATTATCAGTGTCCTGCTGGCAGTAACTAACCTGGAAATTCATGGTTGGATGTGATATCTAACATAGCACATTTAAGTTGGAAGGGGCACAGGAACTGTATAGAACAGAGAAATGGACTTGATGCCATTGCTAGTGATATCAGGGTAGGTAGAGTTATATCTGAATTTCGGTGAAAATCAGAAGAAAATCATAGGAATCAGTTGAAAAGCCTGTGGCCACCAAATAGACTTAACAAGGAGCCTCGAGGAATTGGTTTGGACACTACAGAATCACAGAATCACAGACTAGTTTGGGATGGAAGGGATCTCAAAGACCATTTAGTCCCTGTCCCCTGCCATGCATGAGGCATTTCCTAATATCTCATCCCTTTTTAAAGTCATCACCTGAAGTGTTTTGCAAATAAGCTTATTGTGATCATTCTCTTTCTGAAGAAATAGATACCAAAAAATAAGTAGTGTTATAATGGAACCCTCTGGTTAGTCAGATGGCTTTTGTGAAGAGTTTTTCTGGACACACTTTTGGAAGTTGCAAATCAGAGCTACCACAGTGTCATGATGCTATCTCCAAACTGAGGGCTTTTTTCAGTGCTGTGTGGAAACGCGTCATAATCTGCACTGGGAAACTATTCACAGAAGTGAGAATGCCTTGAAGAGCACTTTGTTGGCCCTGAGTTTGAAGATACATCTATGGAAGAGCAGAGAGTTTGATCACTTATATCTGCAGAGAGCTCAAGGGAACTCCTTAACCTGTCTGAAGAGTGAAGAATGAGAACAAACCTCTAGCCTCTTCTGGCTGGGAGTTCTAAACTTTGTAACTGCTGCTGGAGAAAGGAGATCAAGAATTGCAAAAGTGACAGCGAGGGAGATTTTCTTGAGTACTTTTATCACATTTCTTGTTCTGTGGATATGGGCAATAACGGGATCATCTCAAAGTGAAGTTTTCTGCTTGTGTTATGTTTGTAGAAGACAGGAAGAGAGCACGGTAAAAAGAAAGAAGTCTTGAAAAGTGTATACTTCTCCTCCTCCTGATACAGGTGCACCTTAGAAAAATAATATAGATGTTATCTTTCATGTGTAGCAAAAGGCAGTCAGGACAAGAATGAAAATTTGCCCTCAATGACAATATGCTTACTTGTGGTCAGAGGAGGACAAAATGCAAAGTCCAGAATAGGTTTTGGGTTTTGGAGAATTTATATTGTTAAAGCATAATCTATTGGATATAATGTCTAGGATACACAGCTCTTGAGTTGTACCAAGTACAGACCTGTACTTCAAAGTAGTGTTGATATGAAACCAGCATTTTAAGATATGCTTTCATAAGTGATTCACCTCTGTTTACAAGATAAATTGTGTTTTCATGCAAACAAACTCACAGATGATAATATTGTGTTTTAAGGTTAAAGTGATGCAAGGGGAAAATATATGCCATATTGATAGGTTAGTGTTGTGTTAAAGGACTGTAAAATACTCAACTAAAGGCAGTTAAAAAGGGGCTTGAAAAAAAAATATGATTCCAGACATAATTCTTGGGTTGCTCTATGTTTTTTGTGGGTAAAGAACATAAGGAAGATGCCTCAATGGCATGAAACTTATCTAGAAATATTTCTGACTCCTTGCCCTCTCAATAGCGTGTTTGCCTTCTCAACTTGGCTTCTTAAATTATAGGCAGAATTGGATTTGGTACAATGCACCTTGTGGAAGTCTAAAGAAAACTGCTCCGGCATCTGTCTTCTTTCAAGCAGATTGCCAACAAGAGAAGGGGGAAGGGAAGAAAGGGAAACTTTGCAAGGATGTTTTAAACCCTCCCGATAAACTGTCGCTTTGAGCTTTGACAGCTCAAGAACTTGACACATGCATCTGGTCCCTGAAGGCTGTCCCCTGCATGCTTGGCAAGCTGATCACGGCTGCTGAGCTGTGACGCCACAGCGCTTGCCTGACCTGACATAATGGGCAGCTATTTACTGCAAACAAGGTAGATGGAAGAACATAGACTTAAATGATGCTCTGGTGTAAGAAGGAACCCACTAGGGTCAGCAGTCAATCTTAAGGGTTTGGTGGTTTTTTTTCTTCCTTTCTTCCCCTTCTTTTTCTGGGATCATTTATTCTTTCCCCAGGGAGAAGGTAGTTGTGGCACAGTACTAAGTCTCCCCTCCCTAGGTAATAGAGTGGGTTAAAGAAACAATTGGAGGAAAACAAACAGAAAGAGAAAATGAGCTTTGGATAACCACAGCAACAGTCTGCTCTGCTTGTTTTTCATCTATTACTGTGAAAATTATACAACAAAAATACAAGCCCCTGGAGGGCCTGAAAGAATGCTGTCAACCTCATTCCAACAGGCAAGCATGTTCATTCTTGATCGGTGAAAAGCAGGTGTCAAACCCTACAAATAGTGTATCTATTACATTAATTCAACTGCACGTGGTGTCGACTATTTCTTCCGTACCATACTTCCATTCACCTATGGGTGTGCTAAGGAAGACATGCCCTACATTTCTGCTTCCCGCTGAGGCAATCCAGGCAGCAAGTTCAAGAAAAACCTAGATTTTTTCTCTCAGCATGCCAGCTGTGCAGTACAGGCAGCATTCTCCACTGATGTAAAACACTAACAGCATTGATCCAGCACACTGGTTTGAATCAGCTGAAAACATTGTCCTGCTTAGCAAATGCCAGTGCACACACAAACATGGTCATTGAACAAAGTTTAGACCTATCTGACACTGGTGTAGTTTCAGCAAAAACAGTAGGATAAAACAACCCTCTGAAAGGCTCAACAACTGTGTTTCCTGACCCATCTCTGGTTTTATGATGTTACATAATTTCACTGTGTTGCCTAAATGCCTTTGGGTTTTAGAATAAGTTTAGTGGAAAAGTGCCAAGAGATCTACACAAAAACCATTTTTTCTTTCTTTCACAATCAATTTTGGCAACTGATTGTATTCATATAAGGCCCAATGACTTTAACATATACATCCAATTACTTGCTTGGCCCCGAGTAAAAAATGAGAAGTGCTCATATGTGCTGCAGTCTTTAAATTTTACAAAATACTGAATTTTATACTGCAGGTATGCTGATTTCAGAATATTTAACCCAAGGCATCATTAAAAGTAATGCACTTCCATTATCATCTCCACATGCACATAATGTTTTATACATGCCACTCCTTAAAATATTTATTACTTCGCTGATCCACTCTCCAGAACTAGATCCTTTGAAGCCTTAATGAAATGTTGAGCTAATGTGTATAATTCAGAAGGTAATTACAAATTAGGAAAGAACACTTCTTACTGATAAACTGTATTAGAAAAACATAATTACACAGCCATCTCAATAATGGATGTACTTAAAAAGCCAGCTACCATAACATTTACTGCAAGGAAGCTGAGTCTAAGACTACATTCAGCTGTGCTGTGGATGGGAAAATGAAGTAATGCAGTGGCCTTATACCGTAACCTAGAGATATGTTACACAGCATTAATTATCCCACAGGCAGCTAAGGTACAGCTACTCCAGCTTTCGCTATTGTGACGTAAACACTCTGTTTATTTTACAATCACAATTTCAGTGGGCATTATTCAGGATCCCTGAGTATCTTAAGATAAATTTTACCTATTAAAGACCTAAAAGGAGTAGCACAAAGTATTGTGAGTTCATTTGGCATGTGCACATGGATTAGGTGTGCCTCTCTGCATAGCTGGTCTATGCATGTACACATGAAATTCTTCTAAAAGTGAATTACAGATTTTCTGTTCCTGCAAATTTGACTAGAGGATAAATATACAAATCTGGCTTTACATTAATGCCAAACATATTGTCATGAAGTTTAAGTTAGGATGTTCACCGCCCCAAATAATATCACTATACCTCTTTCTTTGAAAGTAGAAACCACTTCCTTATGAAAAGAGACGCAGTTCCCAAGATGTACTACATTTTATCTTCCTAGCACAAAGGAGTGCTTACAAGTTCTTAATAAAACAGAAAAAAGCATGTAGACCACAGGCTCACCCACTGTTGCCAAAGTTTCACGTAACCAGGTATCTGTTGACTAGAGTGTGAAGGATGTTCTGAGGAACTGAAACATTTCAGATGTCCCTGGCTCCCATTTTGTAGCTTCACTCCATGCTGGGGCAAGGAATATTGTGCTGTCTTCTAGTTCCCTTAAGCCACTAACCAGAGAAGGCTAATTACAATAATTGTCCATAAAATAAAAAATCAGGCAGAACACTTACACATAAAAAAGATAAATCCGAAGAGTCAACAAGAACAGTATTTCATCTGCTTTTGCTAAGGTTGTATCAAAGGATCATTCCTTTCCCTCATTCAGACAACATGCCATTCCTTCCCTCCTCCCATCCTCACTTGCTGAAGTATACTGTCTTCAACTGTCATACTTGACCTTAGTATTCTTAATAAAAACAATGGTTTTCCTTTCTATAGGTATGCAAATATATAAATTTTTATGCCAGGGGTCTGCAGTGGTTGGTGGACAACTATATCCTTCAATCAAGTGTGAAACTCATGGCTCTGCCCTTGATAGCTACTTAGATTCTCCAAACTGGGATCCATCTATAACTGGCTTTTCATTTCCCTTTCGGCTTGTGCACTAAAAGCACACAATACAAACATCTATATAGTCCATTTGTATGCAACTTATTGCTGGCTTTTGACTAAGACTAGAAATGATAACAGTCAAATATTTTGAAGTGACTGAAGGTTTGTGTTGGTGGATCAATAGATACCAAGGAAATAATTAGAATTTCTTACTCTTTGACTGAACTATTAAGATATTTCTACAATGAGATTGTTTACTTTGTCTTAGTATCTGCTTTTGATTATCTACCACTTAATTTGTTAATGTTTCCACCCTTTGTAGAAGTATCTACCCTTGAAGGAGGTCTGACTGTTTCATGTATTGCACACTATGCACTATGATCAGGAACACCAAAGCACTCAAAGGAGAAATGTTGTGAAACTTAAAATGAGATTGTCTCTCTAATGTTTTTCCTGGGGAGTTATGGAAATGCAGGTAAAAAAGCCTCATAGGCTGCAAATAAAAATCAAAAAAAAAAAGAAAGAAAAAAAAAGAAAAAAGACAGTTTCCAGACTTTCACATGCCCCCCAGTGAAACTCTTACTCATGCTGCTGCAGAACCAGACAAGGCCTAACACCAAACTGTTTATTGCTCAGGGAGTAGAAAGACTTCCCAGAGCCACCACCAGGAAAAGCCAGGCTCCCTACTGGATGGATCTACCCCTCCTGAAACCATTCCATCATGGTCCAATATAACAAGCTCCATCTGATGTCGATCCTGCCTCTGTCCTACAGACTTGAGGTCATGATGTTTCCCTGCACGCAGGTATAAAAGATGCTCCACATCAGAGGAAGAAGGGAAGAAGGGCAGCAAACCTATGACCAGGCATCATTTCTTGTGAGCCAATGAACCACTGAAGCATGTTGTGTGAGAAAAACCATGTCATGTGGGTTACAAATACAGAGAAAGATGGTTGTACCTGGTTACAGTTCTGGCTAAAAGAGGTGCCCCCATTCCCTGACTCATGGAGAAGGGCAGAGGTGAGTCTCTCCTTTCCATGTACTTACCTGTAATTAACTTGGACCCTTCCTAGCCATCTTTCCTCTCTGTGGGTATCATATTCTTATGTGTCTCTCTCCATTGCATGGGGATATTGTGCTTTACTTTGTCCTGGGGATTCCAGGAGGTGGATCTCACCCTAAATTGCCTAAATTGATACATACTATCAGTTGTAGAGGAAGAAGGGAGTTCAGAACACTTTAAACTGTAGGCAGAATTCCTTTCTTGTGAGTTACTGAAGGAAATATATATGGGATAGACCTACCCATGGGAAAAAGTATTTATTTATTTTTAAAATTGCCTTGCTTTTCCTGAGTTCTCTATCTGGATTATTTTTTGGGGAATTACTTTTCTGTGCAATGCCTACTCTTACCTTTAGGTCTTAAACTAGTAATAGGCAGTAGGATCCAAAAGAAGACAGTGGGACATTTGAAGCCAAGTTTCTAACCATGAGATTAAAGCATAAAATGTGTTAGTTGTCCCAGACTAGTAACCACAATGTTACTCAACAAGTAAATGGAAGAGTGTGACTGGTTCAATATCACACAACCTGTGATATTGAATCATACATGATACCTATGCTCCCCCTAATGTTGATTCACAGGTGTACTTACAGTTTTGTCTCCAGGCCTCAGACTTTCTCCTTTAGAAGTCTATATTCTTACAAACTCCCTTTTTAGCCATCTTCTTTGAACGAAGTTGAGACCAAGGAACTGACATTGATGTCTTTTCAGAAAAACTCTGATTATGACTATGTAATTTACATACTGAGACAACTCTAGAGATTACGGCCTTTAAGAAACTATCTGGTTGATGTCTGTGTTTGCTCAGATCAAGCATCTCTATTCAAAGGCAAAGCTACTATTGTGTTACCACAATCCTGCTGTCTGTCCATTTAGTCATGTGCACGTGGGGACACTACCTTTGTCTGGGACTACAGTGTCCTTGGTGGAAAGCTGTGAGGCAGAATAACAAATGTGTATGATTTTGTCTGAATTTTCAACAGAAAAACATAGGGTAGTTACTGCATTGTACCTGGAATACAGGTATCACCCACACTTGTACTTGCAGAGCTGGAACCCATTCACCTCAATGGCCTCCTCTGTCTCTTCATTCAGGCAATTAAGTTTCCAACCTGAATTTGGAGATACTATAAATCTAAGGAAGACACAAATTACTTATAATTCCATATAATTCAATATGCCCCTTGAGCTGATGCAAGGACACAGTATCTGGAGGGCTCCAATAGAAAAAGAAAAAATGGAATTAAAGAGTCAAGATGGGGACATGGGTGTCCTGATAAAGGTCTGTCTCAAGGCAACACCTCTTACTTATTCTGCAGTAATCTCCAATGTGACTACTGAGTCACTTGGTCTGAAGGTGCTTAAATCTTTATCTTATGGTCTTACGGGCTGAATTCCTAAAGCAGAGTTTATGTTAATGGCCAGATACCTTAAAAAAAAACCCAAAAACTGAAAAAATAGGGAAAAGTGTAGTGATCAGTATCCATCATCTTTCCAACTGCCTTGTCACTACATCAATTAATACAATTGAGCAAAAAATGTCACAAGTGTAGTGGAAAAACCTTTACACAGCCTTTCAGGGGGAAGTTTACTTCCAGCTTTTTTCCCTTGCATTAGCTCCTGTCATCCACAAAACAACAGAACCCAGTGGTGTCAATTATATTTGATTGACTGAGTAAAGCACACACACAAATAAGCGAAAACAATGGACACAAAAATCTATATATGACTCCCCTTGTCAGTGAGAATGCTTGTCTTCTCCATTTTCATGCTGCACAGTGTCCTGCTGCTACAGGCTTAAATGTTTCCTTCAGCCCCCAAACTATCACCAATTAAGTTAGCAGGGTCTTCAAAGGTGTCAAATGACTCCCTGGGCAATTGACTGTAACTGCTGTTCAATAAATGAGGTCTAATTTATCAGTTTAACTTCACTTTTAAAAACCTAATGTCTCCCGGTACCGTGTGCCATTTGCCCAGAGTGTGAAGAGATGCCTGCCACGTCGCATTTTGAAAGTTGTATGAGCTCTTGTTAACAATCACATGCTTTGTCTGTCATAGCTTTTCTTCCTTCTTGAAAAATTCATTTGAATAAAATATACTTAAGCAGTATGGACTTGCGTACTATGGTACCTTGATAAACTCTTCCCAGAAAAAAAATGTAAAGAATTAAAGAAAGATCAGTATTGGTTTAGGTCAAATTAGAATTTTACTAGACCTTAAAATACAGACCCTTGTTACTTTTCCTTAAACCACTTTAGTTTGACCCGTTGTGGAAACATTGGAAACTAACTAAACAGGTCTTTTTAAAGTGTTGGACATGCTCTAAACCTCTGGCCAGCATAGGGAATGCTCTGATAGAGGACAGATTTCAAGGAACAAGATGCAGAGTGGGGTTGTAGCTCTGAAAGTAACAGGTAGGCATAGACACAAAAGTTTGGAATGGCAGGATATAGATTTAGATTATGAAAAATATTTATATATTTTGTGAGTGAACCTAAGCCTCAAGAAAACCAGCTGCAAAAATATTTTTGATTAAAAACTAATTGTTCTGCCATATAGTATACTGTATTTAAGCAGTGTGCATCCACAGAAGCAAGAAGATAGAAAGAAAAGATGTGGAATAGTGAGAGCAGAAAAAACAACATCACAGAATTAGTACATATAAACTCATGTTAAAGAAAAGTAGCATTTTTTTGTCATTAAAGGGTAAAATACATTTACGATACAGATAATGCTTGTGTTAGGAAAAACCAATTGTTTTTACATATATCAAGATTAATATGCATAATTAGTTA
The DNA here is from genome assembly GCA_013399135.1 of Heliornis fulica. Classification (NCBI taxonomy): domain Eukaryota; kingdom Metazoa; phylum Chordata; class Aves; order Gruiformes; family Heliornithidae; genus Heliornis; species Heliornis fulica. The sequence continues at coordinate 15,712 of VXBZ01009416.1, forward strand.
TGAAAACTCAGGTCATGTGGTGTAACTTTGAGTATTTAAGTAATTTTAAAAGGCTACTTTTTTGTTCTGGTTTCTTGGGATATTTTATTATAGATGGCAAGCTGTTCAGTGAGGCAAACATATTCTCATGCTGATTCAATGCATCATAATTTTTTTATGTAATCTACTCAATAAAGGATTTGAAATCTACAGGAAAGATCTTTCTTGCAAGCAAAATAAAATACCACACACACTACACACCTTCTGAATTGTTTGCCTCCATTTCAGTGCAAAGATGTCTGCAACATACCTACTTGCAGCCTGGAACCATTCCCTCATATAACTTTAGAACCTTAATTTAATATTGAGGTTATAGCCTCAGTATTAACATGGCACAAGGAAATATTTTTTATTCTAAAGTTATGAACAAGGCAGGAAAAAAAGGTATGTCAAAAGCCAAGGATGCTGCATTTCCACATACAGAAAGAAGACACCATTGGAAGAGAGCTCTGAAAGTCTTGCCCTCAAAAAAAGGATGTCAAGAATCTGTGGGTGAGACAGAATGAGCAGCATGCAAGCTAGAAATGAATGAAAATTACATTTCCACATGTAAAGAGCATTCTTATATAACATCAAAGTGAGTCAAAAGAGTGTAGGAACTCTCTTCACCTTAAAGACACATTGAAAGGACACGAGTAGAGGGGAATCTGCCCTACTTTCCTGAACATCTTTCTCAACATCTGCAGACTTCATAGATCTTTAACAGACACTAAAACCTTGCATGCCACATATATCCCCATGAAGACACAGCAAGTCTTTGTACAATGTTGCTGTACAATATTTCTTTTCTACTATATCACCATTGTTTTTTCTTCTTGTACATGATTGAGGACTGTACTGTGATCTATGACCACTGCTGTTTCTCTCCCTCTCTCATTTTCGGGCCCAAAGACTATCACTCGTTGCAGAGACTTTTACCAGTACCTATGTTTTTATTCTGACAGTTTTTATGATTTTCCCTTTTGTTTCTAGTACTCTAATATTTACTGTTATTGGGGTCTTCCTGAGGGACTCTAAGATCCCCTTCTGCTGATACTTCCTCTCAGATTGGACAACTGTCAGAACTTCTTGTTCAAAAATTGGTAAGTTATACTGCTCCTGTAGTGACCTCTCAGAATCTCCACATGTAACCTTACAGCAAGGTTTTAATCTGTTCAAAAGAACCTATTACTAGCTAATTTTTAGCCCCAGTTTCAAACAACCTCACAGCTATTTTGTTAATCTCTACTTCAATTGATGATTTTCCATGTTAGAGGATATCAGATGCTTTACTGAAGTCCAATTATCTTTGTTTCATTTCTTCACAAAATCAATTACTGAAGAATGGGATTGAACTTTGTCAGAGTAAATTTCTTAGATTGCTTGTTTTTTCTCAGATATATATCGCTATTTATGAACTCCTAAAGCCTATGGCAGTATCAGTTGTCTTAAAAACCCTTACTGCCTGTCTTGGGAATTTTTATTTTAGAGCTATCACAACTGTCAAACAGAGCTCAATCACTCTCTCTGTTGTAACCCCACATTGAATTTAAGGAGTTAAATACAAATTTGAATTTTACTTCTATCTTGATTATGATCCCCTCACTCAATTTCCCTTTGTATTGTGACCATACTTCTATCCTAGTTTTTGTTTTTATTAATAAGGAATAATAGGAAAAAAAATAAGATCCTATTCAGTTTTAATACACAGTAGTTTCTTGGGTAAAGTGGAATGCAATCTCCACAGGAGATTATCTCTGCAGAAGGAAACATGACCCTTAGGTATCTAAACCAGGCAAATGTAGTGCTTTAAGTACAAAGGCAGTGATAGAGCAGATTCTAGATTTAGTTACAGGAAAGTATCGCAGTATTAAATCCCAGACATTGATTCCATTTTTTAAATAAGAATCACACTCAGAGATTACAAATCTGTGATTACTGTGGCATTTTCTGGGATTAGCAGGATAGGTAGAAATGTTCTGGCATCATAGGTACTGTCTCTGTAAGTATATGGCCACCTTTTCAACTTTGTGAGACTGGAGTACCCCATGCTGTTGCTTCAGTTAATGGTTCAAGAGAAGAAATAAAGAATGAAAAATAAACCAAAAGAAAAAAAAAAAACACGATAACAACAACAACAAAACCAATACCAAAAGCAACCAACACCTGCATTTATCTCATAAATACTGGCATTCAACTTGAACCAGACACAGCTTCCAATTATTCAGCGAGCAGCTAAAATGGTGCTATTTACGTTAAAGGTGGGTGAGTTTATACCCAGGCTGCCCCGTAAAACTATAACAAAATGCAGGGCTACACTATCTACTCTGAAAACTGGTATGTGAAGGCAAACACCAGACAACCAAAACATAACAAAGCCAAATAAATAGCCAGTTGTTTGCACAACTGCTGTATCTGGCTACAAGATCAATTTGGGATTAATAAAAAAAATACTCAGAAGTGTATGTAATGTATGTACAGTGAAGTACTTTTTAATCCTTGGAAAAACTTTGGCAGGTATGAGTAGCTCTTCCCTAATTTCAGAGAGAGGTGTGTCATGGAAGCACAAAGCATCAACATGGGAAAAGACTGCTTTTGATTTTCCCTATCTGCCTACTGTCTATCCAAGCTTAGTTTGGAGCTCTTTTTTTCTTTGCTGAGCCTGTGATTAAACCTGTAATGGTTCCCAGGCGAGGTAACCTCTGCTCAGACCTGGAGCAGGGTGGGGAAACCTGCAGCACAGTGCCAGCAGTGACAGAGTGGGCAGCAGACAGCTTGGTGAGGGACTGGAACAACTCACAGGCTCCAGGTAGTAGCAAAAGCCACCAGAGAAGTGACCTTCTGTGAGAAGCTTGAGAGTGCTTTAGCGACACAGCCAGAATGGAAGTGGTTTTCTTGAAAAAACGGTCCCTACCTAGCGTACCTTTCAAAAAACAATTAGAATGTTAAAGAATTCGGTGGTATTAAGATATTTTTGTTCCTAATTAGTCAGAGTCAAATGGTGTATTACATTAACAAGGCTGTGGAAGTGTGTTTGCATCTCAGATGATGCTTGCAAGAATTACTGAGTTCCTAAAGTGTGATTATGTAAGCATAATCAGAATAAGAAATCGTATGTTTTTACATGTCACGCTGTTTAAAGCTATTAGTTTTATCATGAGGAATAATCCAAATTACATGACCCTTTTTCTCCGTCTTCCACAACACATCTTTCCTTCATTTATGTTCTACTCTGCTTTTCCTCCAACGTGCTACTGAGCTCCCATTTGGTTTCAGAGGTAAGAGAGCACTTCCTTTTTTTCCCAGTTAGCCCCATACTCCGTCAGTAGCTGCATTGCTGGCAACCCTGGCTGTATGTTCTATATTCGCCATTGTTACATCTCTGTTGGCACTGCTAGTCCTGCCAGTAGTATCAAGAAAGCAATTGGAAATGATGGGGTTTTCTAAATAAACCCTGAATACCTGTCGTGCTGTGGACTATTGCCCTCTGGAGTTCAAAGCTGGGATGAGCTTTTTCACAATATAAACATGTCCTGCTCAGGCAGAAGATCTCTGACACTATTTACCAGTTGTGTTTACAATTGAGCAGGGATTTTTCTAGCTTTCAATCAGCCTAGTCTACCTATACAGAGATCACTGAAATATTTTCTCCTTGCAAACGCATATTTTGCTTTAGGATCAAGAAAGAGGTGGGGTTAATCTTGGTTCATCACATGAATTGTGTTTATCTTGAATTTTAAACTATTTAAATTAAGTTTACAAGTCATCAGCAGTTTCTTGTTCAGACAATTTTGCCATTAATTATGTAAATTACTGTTCCAGCCTTAATAGCTAGTCCCAGCTATCACTGGAACAAAAAAAACCCAAAACCAAAAAAACAAAAGCACAGATTTACAGAATTGTAGGCGTTGGAAGGGACCTCTGGATATCACTGAGTCCAACCCCCCTGCCAAAGCAGGTTCCCTAGAGCAGGTCACACAGGTTGGCATCCAGACAGGTCTTGCGTATCTCTAGAGAAGGAGACTTCACAACCCCTCTGGGCAGCTGGTTCCAGTGCTCTGTTATCACCATAAAGAAGTTCTTTCTCGCATTGCTGTGGAACCTCATGTGGCCCAACTTGTGACCACTGCCCCTTGTTCTGTCCCCACAGACCACTGAAAAGAGATTGGCCAT
>VXBZ01009416.1:56181-66778 GCA_013399135.1 Heliornis fulica
TAAAGACAAATGAACACTTTCACAAGGTGATTCATTGGACTGACTCTTTATGTAGAAGACAGTTGGAAAGACTACAGGAAAAATATCCTGATATGGGGCCTATATCTCTTTTAATATTGTAATTCAGGTAAAATCTCAATTAAAATAATTAAGTTCCCTCTCTCTTTAACTAACCTTCCAGATGAAGGTTTTTTTATTAAGATATTTTCAAACAGTTTAAAAGATTCATATTTAGTTACTGCTTCTGAGCAATACAATACTACAATACATTTGTGACTAGCTGGTTTGTTGCTGCAAAGGACAGATGCTAGTGGGAGGTTAAAATGACACAGCATAGCACAAGTGTATGTGGGTACATACACATTCAGGATGTCTGCCTGAAACATGAATTAAATCTGTGAGCCTGTTTTTGTAAACCAGAATGGCTTTATTTCAGTCTACAATCGCCACAAAGAAAAAAATATGCCCAAGGGACCGATATTCAGGATGAATAGATAACCTTGTGGTTACTTCAGGATTTAACAGAGACTGACCTTCTCAGGGACCACAGCTGTGGATCATAAGGATCATTTTGTTTTAAAATCCACTTCATTAATTTAAATCACTCTTGCCACACATCCAAAGCAGAAGACACAGAATTGAGCTAGAGGAGGTAGAATCTGTAGGACTGAGTTTGAAGAGGTAAAAAGGAATACCTAGGTTTTTTGTTGTAACTAATTTCTGGCACTTAACAGGAATTCCTGTTATCAACACTATGTTTAGCTAACCATGGAGCATTATTAAAGCATGTTTTGTAAGGCTAAGATAATTTGCATTAATTAACTGCTGCATTAGCTTGGACTTGCAGTGCTGAAAAATCCTGTTGGTGAGTCCCCCATGTGGAATCTCACTTGGTATTCCAAAGATCCCATTTTGCAGCTCTGCAGTTGCACTATAACATCAAAACTGATAATTTCCAGCTAAAGTAGATGTCTCCAGGTGACAATCCTGAAAAGATATGCCTTTTACAACTGCACCTGCTGACCTGAAGCAAATATGTTACCTATATCACTAATGACAAACCAAATTTCTAATATCTTGGGGTGCCTGTGCCACCACAGAAATACTAAACATCCCACTTTGCAGCAGGCATTGATGGGTAAGTTCACAGCAGAACAACCGTAAATTTTCTGGGACAAAGCCAGAATTTATTTATTCACTTATGGAATTACTTTCATGTTGATTTTATACTGTGCTAGTTCAAGTCATAACTATTTTATCAGTCATGAAGATAAGCACCCTTTTTCTAGAGCATGCATCTAGCTGTAATTTATCCAGCACTAGTTCTGGCAGTGGAGTATCTGTTAGTTTAGATCCACTTACTACTTTAGAAGCATGCCCATTTTACTATCTGATAGAAACCCGATGGTAGATTCTGTTGACTGCCTCTGACATACAAAGCAAGTTTTGCCTCTGATAACTATATCAAATACAGGGTTTTGTACTGATATGGTGAGTTAGTGCTTAATTTAATGTACTGCAGATCTCAGATGATTTCAAGTGTGGGAAAGAGCTGTTCACTGACATACATGTAAGATGGAAAAAAGTACAAGCATTTGCTTGTAGTTATTACATGTAAGAAACTATCCAGTCTTTCCAAAAAGAGAAAATTTACCTAAGGCATCCTACACATCTGAAATTTACTCTAGGGCCTTAAAAAAAAGGATGTATCAAATTTTAAAAGGACACTAGAAAATATAATGTGATCCTGTACAATTATGCTGTGACCAATCTGAAGAGGTAAACTACAAAGCCTTCATGCAATTGGGTGAAATGAGTGAAAAACATAAACAAGCAAAATAAACAGAGGATGAAGTAAAAGAAGCTGGAAATTGGTGGAGAGGAATGTCATCTGACTGAAGGAAAGATTTTTTATGATGATTTCAGATCTCACAATATGCTAATAAAATCCAGTATATAAGGTTCTAGAGTTAAAATGGGTTTGGGACTGTGCTCAGAAATATAATTCCCTCAAGATAACAATCTACAAAGGTTTCAAACACAAAAGGCTGCCCTGTTCACTTTCATTTTCACAATAGCTCTGAAATGGTAATTACACAGTCTCCCCTGACCATCCAGGGAAAATTCAGACACTGTCCAGGGGCTCGCAGTACACATGATGGTTATGTTCTATTATTTTAATTCCACAGGCCACAGTACAGGACACAGTGGACTAGCGACAATCACCCATTTTGCCTTTCAAAAATCACAGCACATGCTAAAAGGCACCATGAAGGCTGGCTTTAAAGCTCTGTGAGCCTTCCGGTTTGTGTTCCGATTTCTGAACAGCACAACACTTCTTCCATTCTCCAGCAATTTTCAGAAACCTTATGCCATAGACTCTGGCACATGATCAGCCTCCTCAAGCTGTGCCCCATCTGCACTCTGATCATTGTTTCCTACTCTCTGTTCTTCCACATGCCCACCACCATTGGAGCAGCTTCAGGATATGGTGGCTGGATCACCAGTGCCTGGAAAAATAGCCAGGAGTTGAGGCCCAGCCTTCACCCTCCCAGCAGGTGACTCTGCAGCTCTGCTGAGCTTCCAGACCTTCTCAGTCTCTCGCTGCTCTGGGGAAATGCCATGTCATCAGGGATTTCTCACGGAAAAACATTTTACACAGGTCAATCCTGAGTTACAGCAACCAGCTGCATCTGTAACATGGCTTTAACATAAGGATGAGGTTAATGGTTTGGTATTACTCCAAGATCTGGACAGGCAGCTGAGTGTTTTGACTGGTGTCTGCCCACTGATGCTCCCTCATCCTACTGCTGTGCAGTCATTATTCTGCACAGCAATTTCCCACTCTGTTTTCAGGAGGGAATAAAACCTCTTGGAAACCTTACAGTTCTGCTTCTGGTTTCATATACACTGTGCCAATGATTTCAGAACAAGACTCTAATTTCCTTTATGGAAACTGAGTTTTTAGGTATGGGAAGGTCCTGGAAGAATCTCCATCTCAGTATAACAGAAAAAAACATATCATTGCAAAAATTTCTGAGCATTAAGAGTTTACTAAAAAAGACAGGTAGTCTTTAAGAAGTATTTGTTTATAAAACAAACACACATTTTGTCAAATGTTGTTTTTTCCAACATGTCTTTACACACCTTGAGGGACTGGTGTCTAGCTGCCTGAATAATCCTGGTGGAACAAGTCTAAATTAAAGACTTTAAACATGGTTAAAATTACCAGAATTTTTAAAACTGATTTAACTTCAAAGTATAAGGGAGAGCATGAAAAATGTGTAAAAATAAGAGAGCACTAGACTAATTCTGCCTCAAGTTCTCTGTAGTCTCCATTTAGAGGTGAACTGTGGTCTTTTTGCTCTCCTCATGACAGGAAATTTTATTTTCATTCTCATCTGGTACTTGACTTTCATTCAACAGAGGCTGAATACTCAGCCAAAGTGCTCTACAGCCCCCGGTGGATTGACGAGTATGAATACTTTCTACACTTTCTTGGAACTGAAATATTGGAGACAGTTCAATGGTGACATCACCAGAAATCCATCATAAATTTCTGCTTTCCTGGGAATTTAGATGTTCATCTCTTCATCTAGTTCCCTTTTTGTGCATCAATCAATTCCAGTATTTCAGTTATGAATAATGTTAGAAAACACATGCAATCTGAGAAGACAAAGCAACAGAGATACTAGACATCACCATGCATAAGGACATACCAAGCCAAGTTACACAGAAGTTCTTCATTCAACGTGCTAGAGGAAAGACTGGTGTAGCTGAAGTAAGGACCCTAAGGAAGTACAACAGCATACCAGTTAAAAACATGCACTGACCTTAATACATGCATAACATGGAAGTCTATAGAAACATGCAGTTAAATAGCCACAATATTTTAATGGATTTCTTCTTGAGTTAAGAAATAAGGCTGAACCTGTTACCTCTTTGAGATGTGGGCTGTGGTCCTCCGGGTTGGTATAAAAATCTATTCTTTCCTCCATTNCTGAGCAGGCAGAGTCCTGGCTGAAACTTTGACAGTATATGCCATTGACATAGGGATATAAAGGTATATGACAATATATCCATGCAAGACACAAAGTACAAAATGTGTTCTGTGGCCCAACAAACATTTTGGAGGTTGCCTGTGTCATAACAATTTTCAAATTGTTACTTTTGCTCACTCATGCCTTTACACAGCACAGCATACAAACGAGTTACATATACACATATATGATAAAAAAGTTTTGTATATGGTCTAACTGCTACAAATTAAGGCATCCTAAGAGCTGCTGCTTTGCTGGTGAGGGTTATGTCTCATACTAGTGTTTCAAAAGGTTGTACTTCAGGTATTTCAAGCACAGTGAGACATTATGAGCTGTGGTTTAGAGAAAGAATTCCTGCAGCTCTGGCTCTTCAGTACTCTTTTGACTGTTGGATTTCCAGCTTTACCCATTGATGTCATCATGCCTGGAAAGAAAAAGAAGAAAATTACTCATGGTAACACTAGCATTATAGAGGGATTTGCCCCATTTTATTTGCCTTGTTTTATTACATATGTAAGTACTTAACTCTGAATTCATCTTTCTGTCTGTGTTTATTTCTCTAGATATGCACTACACAAAATATTTGTTAATACTGTGGATTCTTATTGANATGATGTTGGCAACAATGACATGCAAAGATGGCCTTTTCACAGACAACATGCGTTTTACAGTGCAAGCCTCGATGCTGTTAGAATTACCTCATCCAACTCTTCACATTTCTTAGGGAAGTATGAAAACTGCTCATGACCTCATAATCTATCAGAACATCTTTGGAAGACACACTATTTTATTCCTGTCATTGCAAAATATGAAGTACTCCTTCGAAAAAAACCCCCAAAAGTCATTGTATTATGAAAATACTTTCATGTTAAATTGACTAATCAATTAGATGGTGCATGCCCTCAAAGGGTCAAATCAGTAGTCCATACTGTGATTGTGAGTAAAGTTCAATTCCACTTTAAAGAAGCCTATTAGGTCTCATTTGAATCTTTTATTTCATATCATTCTGCTACAGCACTACTGTTCCAGCATTACCCCTAATATGGATTGCTCACAGCTTCCCAGTTCTTTTTCCACTGTTTCTTTTCCATACTAACTTTGCCTCCACTATGCCTAAGATTTTCCTGTGTTTTTCTCTCATTACCTTGTCATGCTTTTTACAGTATATAATTCACTATTCCTCCTTCTCCTCTTGGCCTGCTCTATGTTCTTTTTGTCCATTTTGAAATTATTCTTTCACCTCATGTCTTTCCATACACCCCTTTTCTCCCACCCTGACTTTCACAGAGGATTAAATCACCCACCATTCCCTCTCGCTCAACTCTTTATTATATCTCCAGATGCTCACACTTCTCCACTTTGCTCCACAAACACACCCCACTCACCGTTATTTCCTAACTCTCTTTCATTCAATACGTAATTTTTTCTTGGAAGATACATTTATTCAAAATATTTTCTGCCTTTCTTTTGAACAAGAAAGACAACCTTTAAGTGGAGATGCCCCTCATCCTCTTGGGATCCTAGGAAGGGCACTCTATTGACTGCAGAGAGAGGATGATCTGGATCCAGTACATGTTACTACAGACCAACCATATGCTCTTACATGGGAAGACTGTGGGCTCTCAGGAGAGGGTGGGCAATGAAGGCTGAGTACTGACAGCTTCAATACCTAGGGGAAGGCTTTAGCTCCCTCAGAATTGGGAAGCATCATTTATTTTTATTTTACCATTCATTTTTACCCTGTTGCCCTCACTGGTCATGGATATAGGATGGGACAGGGGTAGTCTTTCAGTCAGTTTCTCCTCAGAAATCCCATGGGGTCAGGTGTGACATTCTCACTGTATGACCTGTCACTCAGAGCAACACCAAGCATCATTTCCAGGTGAACCACATCTCTGTGGGAAGCTTTCAACACAGAACATATGAATCATGTACTCTAAGAGTATGGACTTCCAAATTAAAACAGTTGATGGGTTTCCTACAGGTCAAATATAGTAAAGTACATGCATGCATCCTTTTGCTATAGAAGGGCAGGAGGAAGAAACTGTCACGCTTATTTATTACTTAAAGAGATAAGAGAAAAAAAAGGGCCCTTCCTCCTTTCAGTGCACTCACTGGCTTGTTTTTTCCTTTTGTGAGAGCTACTGCATTCCCCTTGCTGTCTGCTGTCTTCCTTCCTAATGAGGTAAAAGGCAGCATTGATGAGGTTTTGATCAGGTTTGCTGCTTGACAGTTGTTGTTGTTATTTTGGTTGCCACTCAGCGTCTCCATTATGGATCGAAAGGTTCCAAAAGGCCTTTTCAGCTGGTCCCCCGCTGGCTCTCCAGAGCAGGGTGGAGCCCGCACGAGTCCCTTGCCTCGGTCTTTCTCCTTCTCATCATTTAGTTCAGAATCTGCTAGCTCCACCTGCACTACAGGCTCCTCAAATGTGACTCTGAGTTTCAAATTTTGGGAGGTTCTGCGTTTTGAAGATGGAGACTTGAGAGCACTCTTAGGGCTGGTGGCAACCTTTTGAGCAGTGGCACTGTCCATGCAGGATGAAGAGCTGTCTCCACAAAGCTGGCTCTGAGGTACAGTACCAGACTGGTATGGGGCTTCATTATCTGGATCGCTGTTCTCTGAAGTAGGGGAAGGACTGTGGCCATCCACAGACTTTGAAACCCTGATACCAAAAGGGAAGCGTCGCCCTGCTGCAGAAGTGTGTTTCTTAATCATCAGATGCAAACTCTCTGTGCTCTCAACACTCTCCACTATGGGCTGAGGCCTTGGCTTGTCAGTTCTTTTCACAGGGGTGTTCTTGTGGTCCTCATAATTAGCTGAGTCTGTGTCAGACTCGCTGAGTGACCTCTGCATCAGTTGCCTCAGTCTGGCTAACTTCAGCTCCCTTTTCTCTGGCAAAATTTTCTTCACATTCTTGGAGGATGCATGAGCATCCTGAAATTCCAAAGTCAGCTTTTCCTTCATACAGACATTTTCAGAGATTTCCTTTCCCAACAACTGGCGCAAGATTTTATCTGACTCCTCATCTTTTATCTTGGCTCGAGTGCGACTAGAACTTCCCAGAATCTGAATCCCATCTTGGGTGTTCAATTTATTTTTTGGTGGAGACAATTCATCTGCTTCGGACGGTTTCCACTGGGGTTTGCCAGAAGCTGGAGAAGATGGAGAGCTTAAAACAAAACAAAACAAAATAAAAAAAAAAGGAGGAAATACCACAGCTAGATTAATGTACATAAAATGTGAAACTGCCATTTCCAGTTTATTGTTACTTAACCTCTTCATTACTGTGATGCCACAGTGAAGATTACACAAAGAAGGATGTAATCCTGCTTCCATTCCTAATTAGGATTTGAGTCTCTTAATTTTCCATTACAAAGAAAACTCCTTAAAGTCAGAACTTAAAATAGTTATTTCAATGCCAAAGACGACTTTCTGAAGAAAAAGTTAGAGAAACTACTGTTTCTTATTTGTGGAGCTGACATTTTAAAAAAGTGAAAAAAACCCACAAGAAAAATAAGAAGAAAAAACCTACTATGTAAGTCACATATAACAGAAAACTACCTTATTTTAAATACCGTGAAAGCACCAGCTCTTTGCATGGCAATTATTTTATAAATCAAACCATCATCTGGTATTAATAATAGAAATGTAGGACCTCGTAAAAAATCAGGGCCATTCGCACTCAAAACCTTTTCAGATATGAAATACCAAGAAGCGTGAGAAAGGTGACATGAATTTATTTCAGTACTATTAGAATAAGAAATTAAATGTAGAACTACAAATGTTATGTAGCAAGGAAACAGCCACCTCAAGTCTGATGTTCAAAGAACATCAGTTTCAGAGACCATTTCTTTCCCTATGACATATGCCTAAGATCGTAATATTCCAAATTCTATATTAAACCACATTTCCTCTAAGTAAGGGTAAGTTGATAATATTTAATTTTTATTTTTTTTTAATTTTGCAAGCAACTTCTGGTCTGATGGGAATACAGTTCTCACAGTGTACAGAATTCCCACGCCTACACTAGTATCCCCATCTTCAATTAATTTTGAGCTTTTTCTCTGGTGGCAAACTGAAACAGACACTGAAGAGTGTGTATCTACAACAGACATTGCTAGTAAAAGGGATAGGTTCTCCTCGACCTTCAACTGATTCCCTCATTGATGATAATGAGTTCAAGCTGGAAGGAAAAGTATCAGCCAGCTATGACATAAAATTTTAAATAACAGAGTATCATTTACAGATTTGCTCACTTAATTAAAAAGATGTTGCACCTACCCTTTTACAGGAATAATGAATGATGTGAGATCTTCTCTCAAATGATCTTATCTGATACTGAAAGTAAAACAGCCCTTGTGCTCGCCACTACTCAGACATGAGACCACTGGGAGAGACCAATCAGCAAATATCAGACACAAAATGAGCTGGAAGGCAGCATTTGGTCCCATTGTGCCTGTTGAGCTGGCAGACAGGGAAGACAAAGACTGTGATTTATTTATTTTTTTTTCCCAAAAAGGACAAAACAACTCCTTCTAGTGTGATTCTCTACTTCAGGAGGACTTTGGAGCTTACATCCCTCCCCTAGCTGAAGTTCCTTTATACGAGTACATCTCCAATCCCAATGTCTTTGTTATCTACCCCTGTAACTAAACGCACTGGTCTCAAATATTGTCATGTGATTTCAGGCACATGGAGCACTTATGCAGAAAAGTGTCTGAGATTCTGTGAGAAAGGAGAAAATGGGTGTCGCTGATCCTATGAGTTTATACTTGATGATGCAAAGGTATCAACGCCTGCAGAAGCTTTTATGCGGACCTTGTACTTTGAGTCTCATTTGCATGTGAGTTACTTAATTCCTTACAAAGACTTCAGAGGCCTATCAGAAATGAAGTTGTGTGCATGGTTGACTTCCATGCATCATACTGGAAATCTGTCACAGAAAGCAGAGAGATATATTAGCAGGCTCTGAATTCAGCCCTCTATCTTTCTTCCTCTTTAACATGCAGAGAGCTGGTACTTTCACGGTATTCAGAATAAGGTTATGATATTCTGTTATGATGTGACTTACATAGCACGGTGAGGGTGACGGAGCACTGGAACAGGCTGCCCAGGGGTGTTGTGGAGTCTCCTTTTCTGGAGATACTTAAGACTCGTCTGGACGCCTACCTGTGTGACCTGCTCTAGGGAACCTGCTTTGCCAGAGGGGTTGGACTCGATGATCTCTCAAGGTCCCTTCCAACCCCGACAATTCTGTGATTCTGTGATTATGCAGTTTATATTGACTTCTGGGACTTACAGCAGGGTACATAAACAATGGAAAAAAATTCTGGAGTTGTGACCTTTTATACAAGCTACTGCAGGCTAAATATTTAATGAGTATAATGAGTCTTATTAATCTGAAAAAAGATTTTGTTCGTAACTAGCTTTATGAATTATTGCTAGCAGTAACGTATGGACCACCACAAGATCAAACTGTACAACACTCCTAGGGGTTCTTATCATCCTCTGATATTCATCTGATACAAAATATTTTCCACTCTAAATGTGATTTTCACCCTGTTGAGAAACAGAGACTATTCATTTCATGCTCAAAATTTCCAATATTTATACAACATTGCACACTGCCAAAATCTAGGTCAGCTTCAAACCCATGAGGTAAAAAAACATGTTTTCTTTACAGAACACATCAACTATTTAGGCAGGTCACAGCATCTCCTGATAACTGATGTACCATAATACTGTGCATATCCAGACTGCTGCACAACTTCTGTCACCTTACCTTGGGGATGTGGGTAGTGACTTGCCCTCTGACCGCTGGGCTTCTAAAAGCTGCTGGAGTTGGTTCTGCAATGTCACACGTTCCACTGTCTGCCTGCAAGAAAATGTTAGACCATTTACCTTGAATCGTATAACTGTCAGCATTACTAAGCTACAAGATAAATGACACTACCCTTTCAACTTTGTATTCAAAAAGAAGTCTTCTTCACCTATACTTAGTGAATAAAAACAACTGTAAATTATAAGTAATATCGTAATTTGTACTTTGGACTTTGTACTTGTCTCTGTATCCTCATGGATATTTTGTAAGCACTGTACAAGAGCAACTGAGAGATGCCTACTTGCCAGAGATTATTTATACTCCATATAAGGACAAAAGTGGGAACATAAGCAGCAGTTAGTGGAACTGAGCGACTTACAGAAAATAGTAGGTCAGTAATAAAGATATGGCAGAGCAAGCTTAGGGACACTTGGTTCTTAATTTTTGTGTAAAGGAAAAGGAAGATTATGAAGTCAATTTCTACATTTAGTGGATGGCTTTTACTCAGCTGAACAATAGCTCTTTACTCTTCTATCTGCAAAAGGAGAAGCATTTGCCCACTGGGATCACAGAGTCACAGAATCATCACAGAATGGTCTGGGCTGGAAGGGACCCCAAGGATCACTGAGTTCCAACTCCCTGCCACAGGGAGGGCCACCAACCTCCAGGCCTGGATCTAGGCAAGGTTGCCCAGGGCCCCATCCAACCTGTCCTAGAATGCCTCCAGGGTTGGGGC
>VXBZ01009416.1:66783-80140 GCA_013399135.1 Heliornis fulica
GACTGAACAAGCCCAGGTCCGGGAGGCTGGAGCCTGTCCTCACAGGGGATGTACTCCAGCCCCCTGATCATCTTTGTGGCCCTCCTCTGAACCCTCTCCAACAGCTCCACCTCCTTCTTGAATTGGAGGCCCCAGATCTGTACGCAGTACTCCAGATGAGGCCTCACAAGGGCAGAGTAGAGAAGGACAATCCCCTCCCTGTCTGTGCTGGCCACCTCTCTTCTGATGGCGCCCAGGATACCATTGGCCTTCCAAGCTGCAAGTACACACTGCTGGCTCATGGTCAGTTTCTCATCCACCAGGATCCCCAGGTCCTTCTCAGCAGGGCTACTCTCAAGATGCTCTTCTCCCAGCCTGTACATATGCCTGGGATTCCTCCAGCCCAAGTGCAAGATTCTACACTTTGTGCTGTTAAACCTCATTAGGTTCACCCAGGCCCACCTTTCGAGTCTGTCCAGATCCCTCTGGATGGCTTCCTTTCCTTCTACTGTGTCAACTGCACCACTCAGCTTCGTGTCATCAGCAAGGGATGACTCATCCAAGCCTGTTCAACTATAGGATGGAGTTAAGTGTGACCTCTGTATATTCAAGGCAGTAGAAAAACACACATCTGCTTGCTGCCCAATGTTATCAAAGGTCCCACCTGTGCTCTGCACCCACCTTATATTCAACCATGCACTACCTACTGCAGTCTGTCACTGTCAGTGTGGTGTTTTGATCCACACTGCTTCAAAAATATTTTGAGAAACAAATGTTTAAAAAATTGCAATAGTAGATATAAATCAGTAATATGAAAGTGACATCTGTACTAGAAACTATATTTCCCATAGAACTTTAATCACAGTATTTTTGATATCCTACCTCATTTTCACAGGAAGGACTTGAATCAAGATAACCTGCAAACTTCCAAGCAGTTCTACTAAAATTGAACAGATTGACTTGCCACAAGTTCTTCCCCCTCTCACTACTCCCATCCAATTTGGATCTTCCATTCTAGCATAAAAAAGTCCCTTTAGTTTCTTGACCACTGCAAATACCATTAAATCTTTAGTGACCTGTACGTTCCAGTGCCTCTAAACAACGCACAGACAGATTTACTGTGAAACTGCTAGAATACAAGAGATATAGGGCTTTTTGTTGCTGCACATATGCTTTCACCTGGAATACACCTCATACATTTTGTTTTATTCCCCAGACCTGACCAAATGACCATGAGAAAATTACTTTTTATCGGCTTCTCCCAGGCTCCACTTCTGTTGCTGCAGAAGCAATGTTTTTAGCACTTTTCTTCTTATTGTAGCTGCAGCACTCATACAGTTCTCTGCCAGTGAGCTGGACTCTTTCCTAGCTCACAGGCCATGAGCAGAAGAGTTAGCTGACTTCCAAAGGCAGTCTTTATAACTGGTAATGTCAAATCCAGAAAGAGTCCAGATGACTTTTTAGACTCAGGATTGTACTTAAAAGGGCTGGCAGAAAACAAATGTTTTACTTTTAACATGTAAGAGTGGATATGAAAAGTCCTACAGAAATACAGGTGGGATCTTGACATGATTGCCTTGCCATCACATTTTGCATTACAACCATGCTTTAAGTAGATCCCTTCTTCCTTTAATTTTCCATCTTCCTTCCTCTTGCCTAAACAATCCTTTAGACTATTTTAAGATTACTCCTACCATCTGTCTGGCTGATACTCTAAGAGCCAGGGAAATTTTTCATCTGAGATTAGATTTCTATGTAATTTATCTGTTTTATTTGTCTTTTATGCCTCCTTCACCTTCTACTTCTACATATCTAAATAATGTAGCTAACAGCTTCTCATGACTTTAGCTTTAATGGAATCTCTCTCACCTCTTCTGCTGTGTTAATGTTCTCATTCCACTTAAATGTTTTATTGTGCTAAATGAATTAGAAGTTTAATTTTCACAGTTTAACTACTTAGTCAATAGCTCACAGAAACCCGCATATCTCACTAGCACTATCCCTGAAGATATATAATGTATACATATAAATCTAAGATAGTACTGAAAACAAAAGTTCACAACTTGGAATAGCGATACTGTTAAGCATAACATTTAGGTGACAAGATCACTGTAGCTTTACAGGTAAGAAGGTCTACTTACTTTATGATATTTAATGTCCAAATTCTGAGGGTCTGGGGTTAGACTATGCTCCCAACAAGTAACACATGAGACTTCGACAACTGTGGACCCCAGATACCTCCTAATGAAATCAGGGAGTTCAGTAACCAGACAGGGTTAAGGCAGTGGGCTTTACTAAAGTATCTGTCATAGTACGTTGCCTTACGTACCTGTTTTGTTTTAAATAAAGGAAGACACTCTACAAAGCAGAAAATAAACAAAACAGCTTAACTAAGTAAAAAAATATTAAAGTTTCTAGACTTCATGTCTTCATCTTTTGACACGTGGTTTGCTTTGATCTTTGCCTTGCCAGAGATCTTGGCTTGACAGTGTATCAAAAAGATCAACAAGTGTCTTATTCATTAACTACTTTGTATGTCCAGGTCCACGAATACAGGGCAGTGCAACCTTTTGGGAATGGAGGTAGAATGGTCCATTTTCAAGCAGCACTGTAAAAGAAGACTAGGAAAGCACTACTTTTGTGTTAGTGGTTCTGACTTGGTCTCTTCAGACCAGGAAAGCTCACATAATACTGTTAATATTAAGTGCTGGAAAACATGTATCTGTGCAAGTAGGAATATTATACACTGGCAATTAAGGTTCTTTTTAGATGGATTCATCAGTGAGGGAATATCTAAAATTGTAATACCTATGGAGACTTCAGGAAGTAAAACAAAAGCCAAGATTTTATATAGACTCTGTGAAAAACTTTTGTGACTATCCTAAGCATTTTGTCTAGTTCAGGAAGTCCTCCTGGATTGATCAAACTTCTATAATTAGCAAGTTATGTGATCCAAAGCTTTTGTTTTCAACCCAAACCAGCAGTATTTGCGGGTCACTTTCCTTTTACATATCCAAGGTATTGTTTTGCTCCTTCCTGCTTTTGGGCAAAAGTCCAGTTAACCCCCTTGTGAAGATTCAGTGGGACACTTGTAGTTGCCACTTATTTCCTTCTTTGAAATATAAAGACTTTTCTGTCCAAAAGGAGACTTACACCCAGCTCAAATATTTTGCTTTATTTCTCTGCGTTTGCCATCTGAGCTGCTTTGGATCAAAAAGCTGAGAGATGTGAAGACTGGCAAGATGTAATTTTATTGTTTTGGTTTTCTATCTTCTTTTCAGCAATGTCTCCAAAAGTGTGATGGATTAGGATAACTTCTCTCTAGAACTGCTCTGTGTTGCCTTGATGATTGGAAGAGCTCATAAAAAGAGAATGAAAGATGGTACTTCTTTCTCTGCTTTAGGACCTTTGAAGATAGGTCTAGCTAGTTGCTGGCAGAAGAAAGTTTCTGTGCTGCTGTTCTTCCATGAGTTCAACCATTCAAGTCTGCCCATGGTTGTGGACATACAGTGTTATCAGAGAGGTTCTGCCCAGAGGGAAATCAGAACTAGAACATGTTTCAAGTAAGAGGCTTTTTACATAAAGATTATTAAAAACCATACTAAAATAAAGCCAGCTTTTATGAAGTAAAACCAGAACATATTTCCTGAGTAACAACTGTGGGCTTTGGTGACCTTCCAAGTCCCAGAAAACCCCTCCAACTACTATTTCCATTATTCCTCCCAACAACAACACCCAGGAGTGTAACAGCAAAGAACCACCTACTGCATATAAAAGCATGCTAAATGAACAGAATTTATGATTGGTAATGATGTGAGCCTAAGGTATGCAAAATGAAAAGGGACCGGATTGCTTCACACATACCCTTTTCCACTCCCACTCCCTTCATCTGTGTTCAAAGTAAACTGCCATAAGGGAAACAGCTGAAAAACTGAGCTGCTAAAGGTGAAGGGGCAAATGCTTGAGAGCAGGAAAAAGTGGAGAAATAAGGTAAGACTATGAATTGAAAATGTCATATATAAGAACCATAAAACAGACACTGTTAATAATTTGAGGATATTTCAAGAACGATCCCTCTGCTAATAAGGAAACACTTACTCCTTCAGCTGCTTAGTTAGCTTGACAACCTGAGAGGCCAATGACATACATGTCTCCACAACTACCAAGTAGCGGGAGCACATGGTGTGTCCGTGTCGCTCAGCACTTTGTGATGGTTTCTCCCCGACATGGTTCTTCATGGTGACATTTGCTCCATATTCAACCAAAGTCTGTAAAAACATAAAAGGAAACGTTAACACCTGTAGGTATAAGTTTATGTTGTCATTTCTGGACAACCACAAGAAGTGCTGGGTGCAAAACACACCTGAATAAAATGCTTAAAATTGTTAATCTAGTCCAGTAAGTCTTAAAAATCCATCACTGACAAGTCAGTTTGCAGCCTGAACTTGAAGCACATACCACTGGAAGCTATTACTCAGGGGCAAGGATAAGACAGAAGAGTGAGCTATTGTTCAGAGGAACTAGATGATATTCTTCCTTCTTACCTTACAGTTCTACTCGATTAATTTGATTTCTGTTAATCTGCTTGTAGAGCATAGTGTCACTTGGAGCATCCATGCATAAGTGGTACCACCAAATGAAAATGGAGGTCTTAGATTTAGGCATCCCTTCCTTTTCTCCTGAGCCCCAGTAACAATCTTTTTCAGATGCACCTGTCTATGCATTACTGAACATTGTGTTAACTTTGCACATGGTAAACCTAAAAAAGAAGACATAGGCAAGTGCAATTTAAAGTACATCTGTGCTAGGTGAGATCGGGGTCCAGGCAGAGTGAAAACAATGCTAGCTGGTTTACAGAGGGTTGTGATGAACTCTAATGGCTTACTAGGTCTGGCACACACTGTTCTTGGGATCTCTGCACTGCAAGACACTGTAACATTACCTTTTAATTTCATTTTAGGAATGTCTTTGCTACAATTTTTGCTAACCCCTTTTTTTGTTTAGTTCTCAATTTCCTACCACAGCAGAATAACTAGGTTTAAAACATGCGACACATCAGTCTCAGTGTCATGATTTTTTAGCCAAATGATGTTTGGATATAAAAGGTATGGCAAATACTTTCCAACAACTCCTTTAGGTCAGAAAGGTCCAAATTTCTTTTTTCAGAAAGAAATCTGTTCAATGACTTTTCAATCTAGGTGGGTTTTTTGCTTGTTCTTTTTTTGTTTAATACTGAAAAATATCTCATTGTTTTGCATTTGCTTGGTTACCCACTATTTTCTTTTGGAGATACTAAAATATGAGTCAACTTTTAGTCTTCAAGAAAAATAATGCTTTATACTCTAATGTATACCCCTGTGTCACCTGCACTACTAGTGAAGAACCCTCGCTTTTTTCTGCGGAATCATACAGGTTTTGAGCACGACATTAGAGTTGTATCTGGGACTTGAGTCCAGAGCATTGTAAGGGCAAGAGAAGTCTCTCGGGCTGACCTCAAGACATCCAACAACTCAAGCAAGAATTGTGACCAACTTTCACTCTGATCTGTTGGTGACAACATTTTATGCGCTGTTTGCTTTATTCTAAAGCCTAAAATAGGACCTAAATGTTCTCAGCAATGTTCAGACATGCATTGCTCATAGTATTCTGGAGAAAAATCTGAAAAAAAAAATCATAATGCATCCAAAACTGTGTAAGGATTTCTAACTGGTAACAGACATGTGAGAAATCTAGCCTTTGCTGAGATGGTAAAGTAAGTGGATGTTAGGGCCATAAAAAAGGTTTCTGCTTATCAAATGGCAGTCAGTAAGGAGGAAGAAGAATGTGAAGAATGTGGAAAAAAAGCAACTCCCAGATACGACTGACCAGAGAAAGTAACAAGTAGCAGATAACGGGCACCAATCAGAGGTCAAATTTCGCCCTGTAACCAGCAAGGCTTACCCTAGGAGAAGAAATTGTTAGGAGCATGCTACCCGTGGCATGATGAAAGAACATATACATATCGGGCTTGTAGCGAAATAAAGCTGGCATCCAATGATCACATTGATCTGGAGTGATGACCTGTTATTGATCCTCTGCAACACAAAACCTATGACATCATTAACATTACACATATGGATGGAGAAGAGGAATTGCATGGCTAGCCCTTGGTTATCCAAGAAGAGTTGGTAAGCCACTGAGGATTAGAGTGATCTTGTTGACTGAGAACAGTAGGCATGAGACCTCTGTATCTGCTGTCAGAAAAAGTAATGATGATCTGTCTGGTCTGCTAAATCTGCAACAGTCTTGCACTGCATCTTATGTCCCTAAGTTTGGTTTCATTTACCATTAAAGAAAATAAAGGAGAGTTATGACCCTACAGAAAGCAGTCATAGTTTGGGACATGAAAGAGTGTCAGCTGCCCATGAACACAGTGAATGAGAGGGACAGGAATAACTGACAACTTGTCACCCTCCATCTTTTTTAGTGCGACCTATAATCTTCCTGCCTCCTTTATAGCTTCCTTAGTTTTACCAATCATCCACTATACATTGTTTTAAATTAGACTATAAGGTCACTGGGCAGAGGACTAAGTTTGTTTCACAGCAGGACAAAACATCCGCTACACTTAACACTGTGAGGTGTTAACACAGTGGCATTACTAATGTGTATTTTAGTTGTCATTAGATATTTTCATGATTTATTTCTCATGGATTCACTGTAACACAAAATGCTTTCTCATTTGTATTCTAATCTAAAATAATAATCTAGAATTCTAAGCCATCTATTAAAGTTCATTCCTCATGGGGAACGTAGGGCTATTCTTTTTGGTTTAGTTTGGTCCATGAAAACTGCCTGCAGATGTCACCACTGTTCAAAATCATATACTCTCCCTTCTTCAAAGGCACTGTGCATTTGAGGCAGTGGTGAGTTAGCAACCCTAAGCACACGCAACAGTGCTTCCCGCTAGTAAACCATAAACATTTATTCTGTCCATTTTTTCCAACTGATCATAGCAATTATCTACAATACAATAATAAAATCACTAGATTCTGCACAGATGTGATGATTTGTTTACTTTATACTCATAAGAGTTTGTACAGGGTCCATTCCTAATGTCTTTAAAAGAAGGACATGCTCCGTCAATGACGAAGTGCAGAGATCGGTCATGTGCTCTGAATCTTTCTGACTGTGTTCTCTCCAAGTCTATTCATCTAGCTCAACTGACACAAGGTTTTCTTTTTCTATTATGACAGACTCTCAAACTGTCTTTTATGGAGTTATATCTTCTCTGTGTCTGGATAAATAAATAAACTGCTATAATAATAGTAAGCAGCTAGGCATCTGTAGTGCACAAATATACTCAGCTCTCTGAAGAGGTTAGCTAATAAGAACTGACTATCTGTATTTCTTTTAGGTGTGAACTAATACAACTCTTCTGTATTTGCAGTAGCCTAAAAGATGCTGTGGATCAGTTCATGTGTGGTAACAGGATTAATATGATTACTGACATATGCCTGCGTCCTTAGACCTTGAGAATCACTACTCCTTCTTAGTTTACTTCCCTACTTGACTTGATCACTTTGATTTCTACTTCTTCCCTTTCTGCCTTTTGGTTATTTACCCTTTTATCTATTCTTCACCAGTGACTAATTTGTTTCTTGAATACTTTTTGGCAATCTCCTGGAGTAATTTTTTTATTATTTCTTCAAGCAGTTTTCACTCATTCTGCTGACAACACCAAATACTGAAATGTACTGTGACTCATTCTTCTAGTAACTTTAATGGACAGAGAGTTCATCTGCATTTCAACACAAAGTTGACATGCTTCACCTAGCTATCCATTTCAACCCTACAGCTTTTTTGATAAGTCTGCATTGAACCCTGGTAATGAACAGAGGTATTCAAAATGGTTTATTCAAATCTGGCTCCCAAACTTACTGTAGCTGTGTAACCCTTCTCAGCAAAACAAATTACCACTTTCAGCAGGTCTGTACAACAGAACTATATCCCTTTCGGTGGCCAAGCTGATTCATTGAGAGTTAGTTATAAAGCAACATCATGTGGTACTGTTTAACAGAAATACATTCAAAGATTCCAAGTGTGGAATGGATGTTTTACTCAAGGTGGAAGTCCTTCAACATAGAAGAAAATTATCCATTAAGACTTCTCCTAAACTGGAGAGCTACAACTATTCCTAGGAAAAAGAAACAGAAGAAAAATATCAGAACAGAAAGAAGAGTATGGGAAAAAAAAAAAGAAAAAAAGCACTAGCTGCCCTTTTGTAATACAAAACCACACACATTAGCTGCTTATGTACAAACAACATAATCATGCCTTCTTCTTGCAATAAAACATTTACTTCACACTAACAATAGCATAATAGAGAACAGAATCCAGAAAACAGCCCATCAGTAGTTCAATCTGAGTCCCACTAATTTAAGGTTCTTCCTTCTAGTATACTTTAATGTATCAATAATTATTCCCACTTTTAAGGTCTTCTATAATAATTCTAATGGTTGTGGTTGTTCAAGTTTGATGTAAAAAGATTTCTAATACAGATATCACTCTACCTGTATGCATCCTAGATAACCATGTTGAGCAGCTATATGAACAGCAGTATTTCCATCCTGGTCAACTTCATCCAGTGAAATCCCTTGCTCCTGCATAAACTGAAGAAGCCACAGCAGGATTTTCTCCTAGGAGGATGGGGAAAGAGATGTCACAAAATCTAGAAATAATGAAAATCTAAATGTACTAGAGGAATACTTGACTGTCATTTGTTACTATCTGATAATTCCATGTTTTCAATCTCTTCTACATTTGTAGAAGAGTATCTGTTTTGGTTTTGTGCATTCCTCCCCACGCCTCCCCCCCACCCCCCAAGAAAACCAAGATATTTTAGGTTTTTTTACAAAAACACCTAACAAGAAAAATGTGAGGACATGTAATACATTCTGAGAAATTCTACATTAAAAAGCATTCATGCCTGTATGTTGGAGAGGAGACCTAAGGCAGAACAGTCTGTGCCAATCTGAAAATCAGCTTCTGAAGTTTGGTAAACTTCACAGAATCACAGAATGTAAGGAATTGGAAGAGACCTTGAAAGATCATCTAGTTCACACCCTCCCACCCCACCTGAACACATAAGATTCAATCACACAGGAATGTGTCCAGATTAGTCTTGAATGTCTCCAGAGAAGGAGACTCCATAACCTCTGTGGGCACCCTGTTCCAGTGATCTGTCACCCTCACAGTGAAAAAGTTTTTCCTTATATTCAAATGGAACTTCTAGGAATAGTAGGAATAAACTACTTTCTAGCTTAATACTTTTTTATTTAAACATGCATTTCTGATCTTTCATTGGTACCTATTAAGTGTTCTAGTTCAAAGGGGCTTTGTAGATTCTAGTATTGGTGAGGCAAATACCAATGCACGGTCTCAACCTGCAGTACTTCATTAGCTTCAGTGATATCTAAATATATAATTGCATTAGATACACGGCTCTGTAAGAGTGAATTGCACCTAAATAAAATGGTACTGACAGCATGTCTAGGACAGGAAAGGAAAAGAGTAAAAACAAAGAAAGAAAATTCTAGCTAGGAACCTAGGGTATAAGCCTGTTTTGTTTTTTAGTTTTAGTGTGTTTGCTTGTGGGGTTTGGTTTGTGGGTTTTTTTTGGTTAGTTTTTTTTGTTGTTGTTGTTGTTTTTTGTATAAAAGTAGCCCAGAAATTTTAATATCAAGGAAAAGGAGTCGGGGATTCTCAAACTTCTAGGTCTCATCCAAATAATTCTGCCCATTCAAGCACCCTGATCTCTGCTTACTAATTCAGAAAGCTAGTCTGTCTGGAACTTATTGTCATATTTCCATTTTAACAGCAATTTTGTTTTTATTAGAGGGTGAAGGGATCGGTAGTTTTACCTCTCCTTGGCTGAATGCCCAATACAGCTAACAACCAGCATGGAGAGATGACTTCAGATCACATATCCCTTTTAAAATACTTTTGAGTGATTTCTTGAGATGCCTGTAGTGTTGGCAAGCAATGAAGAAGGATTATATTACTCCTATGAATTGCCCTTATGTTTTAATAATTAAAAGAAAAATATTTTAGCAAAACTCGTCTGCAGAACTGGAAGACAACTATAGCTTTGAAATTATATATTTCTTTGGAACATAATACAGACCAGAATGTTAAGCATGTTCTGTGATTTTATGATTACAATCTGTGTGGAGCAAATGATGCTTTCTAGTCATTTATCTAATCAACACGGAAATCAAGTGCCTGGATGGCTAAATGCAATCATCTGTACTTAGGACTGTCTGTGCATCAGTTCATGACAGCCACAAAGCGAGGGGCCTACTCAAACAGTTTCTCTCAAATCACTACGTGTTTTAACAAATGGATCCTTTAGAAACACATTATCTAGTTGGAAGAAAAGTATTTTTAGGAATAGGTTTATAGTTGTCGATTTGTTCAGACAGAATAAAAGATAATTAGAAAATTTGTGAGATTAAGATAACGGAAAATAATCACATACTTGTTATGCAACAGGACCCAATAGATACTGATTAATTATTCAGTATATCTGACAATTTTAAGACCTATAATGGTCTTATGATGTAGCAGTGGTTAATATACCGCTGTCATATTCTAGGCCTACAATAATTCAAACCTCCCTAAAAAAAGACTCTGGGAAAATGTCACTGTAATTGCTGTTTTAGAACAGGCTTCAAACTTTGGCTCAATCAGCTAGCTTTTGAAGCAGAAAGAACTAAGAAAGACCATTTTTCATTAAATGGAATACAAATGTAAGAATTAGCATGGTGCAGAGTACTGACTCTAAAGCTAATTCTAGCCCCACCACTTGATATTAATTAAATAAGCTGCCTTTGCCAGTGTCCCATCACAGTAAAGGAGTAGGAGTAAGTGAAAACAACACATTGTCCTTGAAAAAAATCACAGGAAGGCTAACATCCTGACATACAACAAGTGTGGTTTTAGGCATCTATTGAATATCTGAATGTTATACACTCCTCCTCACTGCACTCCCCAACACTACACCATGACCAAGTGATGTACAGAATAATAATTTCTAGGTCCTCAAGTCACACTGTACCTCTGGTTCCCCAAGAGACTTGGCTTTCCACACCCTCTACCTCTTACCTTTGCAGTCCATGTTACTACAGCATCTGCACTGGAAAGAAATTACAGTACTGGTAAAGCTCTTAGTTAGCTTTATTTGCATATAGGACTGCACCACCATCTCCTTCCACCATCTACGATCTGCCATGTACCCATGACTTTGTCTGTCATAAATAAGGCCCACCAACAACCATGGCTACATCTTGCATAACCCCACATTTAAAGAAGCCCTTGCTAGGAGGCATGCTGTCCAGGCTACAGGTTGACTTTTTAGATCTTTTCCTGTTCCATCAGATGAATTTATGTGGTCTCTCTCATTAGACAAATATAATGTTGTTGAGATGTCTTTAGAGACAGGCTCTCACTGTGGGCTGATGACCTTTAACATAGAAGCTTTACCATTAACTCCCTTTTGCTGTTCATTCTAAATGATATTTATTGAAGAAAAATATGCTGTGCATGCCTAATGCCTCGGGAAACAATGGATGAACTGACTGTTTTTGAAAATGATTCAATAACAGGTCTTCCTTGTAAAAATATTACTCTTGTAATTCTGCCAAGACCAGTGTTTACATGGATTATCTCTCATGTAAGTAATGGTAAAATAAATTAAAACTTAAAGGATAGTGCCAACAATGCATTTGAATTTCTCAAAGGTTTTTTTCTTAACACAGTTGGGTAAGATAATCTGGCATCCCTTAAACCTCAACATTCCCTCATGTTTGCAAGATGTTTATGGATTGTATTAAAAAAGTGACATTACATGTGAACTTTCTTTGGCATTCAGCTAACTAAGGAAATTTGGCAGCCATTTATATATTACCTTTTTTAATTTCATGGGTGGTTGATTGTAGCCAGTGTTTCTTAACTGGTAAAGCTTCCGTCCTGCACTAAAAAAAAATCTATATAAAGTGTGCCAGATCTCTTCCTGGCAGCAGACAGCATAGCTCACTGAAAAAAACCCCAAAGGTCCACTGGATTTAGTATGTATAAATAACTTCAGAGATGAGGAGAAAACGAGGCTAATCAATCGAAGATATGAATGTAAGTTCATATGAAACTCTCTCTTCAAAACTTTTTCAAAACCCAGTAGCAAATATGTCTTTGTCAAACCAAGTTCTCATCAGGCTTCCTATATTCAGTGATAGGTTTACAGGCCAAACGTGCTATGGAAATTACGACGTAATTAATCAGTATATCCAGCAGGGTCCTACCTTGCACCAGTAACTTCTGCATAGTAGGTGAGTGGAGAAAAAGAAAAGGCAATGGAGGTCTTTACACGGCATGAAAACAAGAGTGTCTGTGCGCCTACAACAGGGTAAAGGGTAAACTCCTGGCACCACTGCCTTCCACATGCACTCTTGCTCCTTTTCCCCCCCGCCAGTAAATTCTTACTTTGACAGGATCAGTCAGCAGAACTACACCACAATAATGGTATGGCACTGAACGAGACAACCACACTTGCACAGGAAGGAACGAGATAACTTCCTTACTGGTTACATTTTGCTGCTTCTCTCTTAACAAGTAAGGGGGAAAAAAAGCATTAACACAGAAACACAGTGGGGTTTCTGCATCTATCCTTAATGTCTGGTGAAGAAACTGGGTGATAGAATGGCCCATCTGCCAAAGATATTATTGAAGAACAAACGATGACTATTACTTGTGTTGTAGATCCTGGAGAAGGTCCTTTGAAGAGGGGTTATTGCAAGGTCTACTTAGGAAAAACAGACTGTGAGTTGAGAATGTGGTGCGATTAAGTGGTATACGTTTCCCCAGACATTAGCAGAGACTTGAAATGCCGTACTTCTGTGGTTTCTCAACATCAGATTTATAGATGGGTTAGGTGTGGAATGGGATTGGTTTACAACATATTTTTATGTGTAATTCATAATAAAGCTGGCTAGAACTAGACAGATGATGTTCAATTTTCACCACACTTCACTTCACTGCCAATATTCTGAATTCCTAAATTGTCATAATTTGCCAAAATTTTTGAGATTAGTCTCTCCTGCAAAGAGAATGCAAACTATGCCAAAATGTTTGAAGATTTTCTGATGTGTCCTAGGAGTCCTCTAGGCATTGTGACAGCTAATCTCTCTTCATGTTCTTGGGATTCCTAGTTTGGACTAATATGACAGCTAATGTTCTCCAAGCTATTATTTAAAATTTTAAAAAACCCAAACAAACAAAAATTTATAAGGCAAATACTGGAAAAAAAAGTCCCATGTGAAATGTTTCTGTGATTTTGCTATAT
>VXBZ01009416.1:80234-91223 GCA_013399135.1 Heliornis fulica
TCTAAATAATATATTTGAGAAAATAAATGGAAGTCCTACCTGGCCATAGAAACCTGCATAATGAATAAGGCTTGGGTGGTCTTTTGAGCAACTTAATTCTGCAATAGCTTCAGTTTCACTCACCATCCATCGAACGCTTTCCAGCTGACCATTCTAAACATAAAAATATATATATATATATATGAAGCTGCTCTGTTTCTAAACACATCTACTAAGCNCATGCAATACACTTTTTATCATTTTCTCCTGGATCAGTTTTATCTTGGCTATTGATTCCATCAAAGTGGCAACGTGAAAGTAGTAGTCAAACAATGTTACATGTACACCATACACATTCTGGTCTCAGCTCTCAGACTGTCCAGAGTAAAACCATAGCCGTTTCCATCATTTGTACAGCAAGCCTCAATGACTAAGTGAGATCATTTGCTGGAGCAGAGCAAACTGTCTCCCCACAAACTCAAGTCTGCATTGGTCACTAATTACATGCACGTTTCCTAAATTATTCTTACGTATGTAGTATTTGAACCACTAATCCTCATGCAGTAGAACCAATCTATAAGAGATAGCGTACTGACACGAATAAGCATGTAATTCTTGATCTAAACATTTTTTACAACTTCATCTTTCGGTTCCCAAGCTGCTATCCACACTTCTTGTAGTTTGCAAGTTACTACAATGTGTGATGTAGGTGCTGTGGAAACAGATGACCGTTTTTTTCAGACCATGCTTGTGGCCCAGTGTAAAGGCAAGAGTTTTTAGAAGCTTCTCTTGCTGCAGTGCCTTTTCGGCTATGGTACCTTGGTAAATGCAGTTTGGCATGACCTACATTCTGGCCTGCTCTTACTTAATTTTTCAACTGTCATGTTCATAAACTGCTTGGTCAAAACTTCACAGAGGTCAACATAAATAACATAAAAAGCTGGTTGTATGCATAAAATGCAAAAAGCTATCATGAGAAGGTAACAAATACCCATTTCAAATTTCACTTTTATTTTTATTAAAAAAGGGGGGAAATGTAATAAATATTAACCCATTTAAAATTATATGGGAGAAAAAAAACTTGGAAAAAATAAATTTGGTATTTGATTTACTACTCCCATATGTAATATCTGTTTATAAATAATGCGGATCATATAATTTTACTCGCTTTCCTCCATTTCTCTCAATTTCAGTTATGAAGTGATTGTATTCTTTTTATTGCACTAGAAATACCCTCACCATCGTATTTGGGTTCAAATATTAGTAAGTATGACTAATATGCTTTTGTTTTGCTTTGTATCACAACTGAGTAAAATACTGGTTTAGTTTTAAAACTAAGCTAAAGAGTTAATACAAGTAAGTACCTACTAAATAAGATAATTTTGCTAATGTGGAATGGATTTCTCCACAGTTAGCTATAATAAACTATCAATACAACATTGTGACTGGCTGTAACATGCCACTCCATTTTCACTCTGGCTCATAGATCAAGGTCAGAAAGACGTCATCAGTAAACAGAGTTAATTGTAATTAGTTCAATCCTTATGGTTACGCATCATCATTGAATTGTTGGAATTTTTTTACATGGAAATTTATGTTCCTACATACAAGTTTTCTTCTTTGCAGTGAATGACAGTCATCGTTCTGTGGGACATTGGTGCACGTTCCACATGGTATAACATTATGGGAGTTGCAATGGCATAAGTTGGTATAAAGAAGAATAAAGTCCACTCTATCAACGTGCAAAACCACATTTGGAGTAAAGATCAAAGTTTAGTTAACCCAGATTGTTTTAAAGCTCTCACAAAACTTTGGAATGATCCAGGACAAGTCAAGGCATGCAGGTCGGCATAGAAATGCTTGGCCCTGAGCACTCTCAATTATATGAAGAAGTCCATTTCATTTACACACTTTTCTGTAATGTCAAATTATGCTCAAATATTACAGAAACCAAAGGAACCGATTATTAAAAAGGCCAACCTTCCTGGAGAAAAAGACAAAAGGTTTTATAAACACATTACATACTATAGTTGAAAATAAACGAGAAAGAAAATTATTTCCAACTAAAATTGTAAGACTTTAAATTGGCAGACTGCAACTATTCAGTTTGGACATGGGCCAAGGTATTGAAGCTCAGTATCTTGCTTTTATAATAGCATTTCATTAGTACAACTAGATTATCTGTAGAATTTTACAGTTATATGGCTTGTCCCAGAAAAATAAAAAATCCCTCCAACCCTGAAACCAGCACCGGTGCTCTAGGTCACTGAAATGAAGTCTCAAGGGTGCAAATCTACAGTTTGAAATCCACCAGTCCTCTGTCAGTTTCTAATTTTCCCAAGAAGCCAATATCAATGAAACCGAGGAAGAAACAGAAAATCTTGTATGGTATTTCACTTCTTTCCTCGTTTCTTCTTCAGGTACTTAGGGGCTAAAGGAATGGCACTCAAACATCCAAACTTATTTATCACAGAGCTAGAATTATTATGGTTATATTATCCACCTTCCTGTACACCACTGGTTTATTTTAGTGCAGCAGAACCAATAATTTTCACATTTTCCTACACAACAGTTTTCCTGTAAGCTTTGCCATTAATTTCTGCAGCTTCTGATAGGTTGTTCTGTAACATGTACACTTTAACTCTGATGTGATTGTTATAGACAACAAAGAAGTTTCGCCTCCAGACATGGATCAGAGGTTTCTACGTTTTGTAAACATGTTCTTACACTTGTCTAAAAGTTTTATACCTGTATTTGTACCAAGCCAATAAACCATTATGCTTTCTAAAGAATCAACTGAGACCGAGTTACATGACAGTTCCTTTAAATATAACAATGTTTTTTTTAGATTCACTTAACTGATTTGGAAATCAATGTATATGCATTGACAACAACATACAAAAAGTCAGCATTTAACAGCTGATTCTTATCCTGCACTGTAATTAATTTTTTATTTGCTTTTGCAGTACCAGATAACGGCTCTTTCTGCTCTCGCTTAACAAAATGCTTGAAAAATAACATGCTGCCTGATGTATTACTGCTATCACAGAAAGAAACTAAATGACCTTTATGTCACAATACAGTAAAACCAGAGACTAAGTTACCTTTATTGCTAATCCAGCTGGAGTTAGCTGTTCAATGTTTCGTTCATTCAAACAGTCTTCACCCATCAAAGAAGTGAGATGCTGCAGGCATTCGGTGTGTCCCTTTGATGCTGCTACATGCAACAGATTGTTGTCACATTCATCATGGATCTTATCCAGATTATCTGCTGCTAAATGTGGCTGTAAAAAGAAAAAGGCATTATGTTAAGATAAAAAGATACACAGAATACTAACGTTTATAGCCCAAGACACAAGCCAAATAGAAAGATGTTTCCCCACAGGCATGTTCTTTTATAACTCAAACCCAGGAGCTTTTCACTTCACTACATAGAACCTAGCTACTATTAGCAAAAGGATGCTCACTAGCTTCATTCACCATGTAGTTTCTCTCCTTCTCATGCAATTGTCATAAAATGGTGTAAGATCTTGAGTAGATTTACATCTTTGCACTAGTTGCTTAATGAAGTAGCTGCCAAAATACCC
This sequence comes from Heliornis fulica, assembly GCA_013399135.1. Lineage (NCBI taxonomy): Eukaryota > Metazoa > Chordata > Aves > Gruiformes > Heliornithidae > Heliornis > Heliornis fulica. The sequence continues at coordinate 83,801 of VXBZ01009416.1, forward strand.
ACATTTTTATGTCTGTTTTGTGTTTGGTCTCTCTCTCCACCCCACCCTCCCTTTTTTTTTTTTTTTTTTTTTTTCCTTTTTTTTTTCTTTTTTTTTTTTTTTTGGAGGGGGGCATTGTATTAATGAGTATTTGAACAGAAGACATCCATGACTCCTAAAGAAGTTACGGATTAATTTTGTTCATCACAAAAGGGGCAGCTTGTGTTAAGCACCATCTAAAATGTAGTTAAAACACACGACAGAAGACTTTTATTTGATAGCTTATTTCCATTAAAAGATTTGTTGGAAAATTTACCCAAAGTACCATACAACCATGACCTAATACATTATTTCTGCCCAAATCTAATTTTGAGACAAAACAATTGGATTGAGAAACTCCAGAAGGAAAAAGGAAGGCAGAGTTAAGGAGTAGTAGTGATAAATTCCTAGAGAAATGTGCAGACTTGCCAAAACGCTGTTTTATGAGTCTGCCTCATTCAAAGATTTCGATTAGTTTGGAAAAAAAATATGAATTTTCTTTTCATTTACCTACCTATGATGACCTCTTGCGCTACCCCTGCATTCCTATGTTAGGGTGAATTTAATTTGCTTTTATTTCTTATTGAGCAATGTAATATCCTATTCTACTTTGTCTAGTCTTAGAGTATTTGCTTTGTTCTATCTGCTATGCTAATAACATGCCTTTGTGCTTATGCTAGACTGGTTTTAAGAACTGGTAACAGAGAAGCTAAACAAAAATCTAACAAAGCCAGTTTTTATACATACACTGTTCCTCTACTAGCCATTCAGAGAGGACATCATGTGCCCTGCAACATTGTGTTAAATTGCATATAGTTACTTTGGAAACCATCATTGATAGTTCCTGATCAGAGTGCTAGAATTTGCTAAAAAACTTCATATGGGTCAGAGGACAACGAGGCTTTAGAGAAAGCTCCTGCCTGAGAATGCTGCTGCAACAGGACAGCATAAACACTCCTGAATAATAATCAGAATTCAACAGAAGCCCCTCTGTTCCCATCATCAGCCTCTAAATAACAACTGAGGTAAATGAGAAATAATTGAACAAAGTGAACCACAAATGTTGTGAATAGCAAAACTTAATTAAAATTTGATACTTAAGAGGTCTCCATAGTTAAATGCCTGCCTATGTACAATTTCAGTGTACTGCAAAAACAGGCAAAATTGGCCATGTTCACAAAAATCAGTATCTTGGTTTTGCTACATATTTAAGATTAACACGTGCCATTTGGAAGCCCATATGCTCAATTTCTAATGACCACCGAAGATAAAAAGGACAGCAGTTCAAAATATGCACTTGATCAGGTTTGCTGGCCTAATAAACCACATCACAAAATCATCTTTATTTTATGTTTTTTATTAAAAAGATTATACTTACCAGTAAAGATATTTGGCCTTCCTTCACAATATTTAAGATGCTTTTGATTTTTTTCACCTCTTCGCTCCTGTCCTCTGGGCCACTGCTCCAGTTCATAGTCAATTCTTCTAGCTGCTTATTTTCTGCCACAGTCGTTTGCAGGTGGAAAGTCCTCAGGTGGCAGTTTGGCATAGTCTTCTCAGGTTTGTGAGCATGAGGATCAGCAAATGTACTGCTGAGGAAGCCCTTGCCCTGGGCTTCAGATTCATGGACTGAGCTACACTTAGCTAAAGACTGGGAAAGCTCTAATTCTTCTGTTAAATGCTTGTGCTGGTCAAGGACAATGGGCTGTGTTTTTCTCAACTGAGAGCCTTTCACAGGAGACAGCACACAGAACTGTGTCCCGCCAGCACATGAGCTCTCTGTACTCCCCGCAGAGCAGGCCTTGCCACTGAGACCATTCACTGTTGAACAAACACCCAAGAGTTTTTTCTCAGGAGCCACTTTTGTGAAAGGAACAAGTTGTTGGTTTGATTTAATATAAGGCACATCCAAAATTTCATCCATATCCAGGTCATAGTGCTCCAGCTCCCCAAGCAGAACAGTGGGCTCGATGTTTTTGCTTTTAAGGGTCTCTCCTCTGGGGCTCTGGTCATCATTTGGAGGTGCTGACTGAGAATCAGTGCCTTTCTGGTATTCTCCCTTCTGGTTCTTCTGGTCATCACTTTCATTGTTCTCAGAGCTTTCTGGCTGGTGCTTTAGTGGAGAAACCCTCTTTACTGGTCTGAATTTGTTGCACACATCTGTAATTCCTGTTGGTTTCTGTGCATTTCCAATAAGACTGGAGACTCCGCAATTCCAGCTGCTGCTGGAAACTAGAGAAATAAAGAAATATGATTTAGAAGCGATTGCTACCAGACATGTGACATGATAGAGCACGCTTTAAAGACATATCTGGGCAAAAACTGGAAACAAGAATTACACAGTAACATGTCACATTTATATCATATTTTAGGAGATTTAATGGCATCTTTATCAAAGCAGCTGAAGGATTTGTCACTTCAGAAAAGAAACCTTCTTCAAACAGGACATGCATCACTTACAAATAAAGTAGTTTTGGTTAAGTAACAGACATCAATACGAGCCTAGTGGCATTTACTATGGTCCTGCCCAGCTATGATAGTTTGCACTTTATTATTTTTTTTTTGTTGCAGAGAGGCATCACAAGAGTAGGATGACTTTCTGGGAGGTCAAAACTTTTTAATGGATTTTCTTCTTTTAAACAGTAAAAACGATTTCATTTTTATCACTGGGAGATGTATATTTCGTACATGAACTAGAAATTCATATGAACAGCAACCGAGAACTGTGACTATTCAGCCTGAGAAAAGAAGGGTCAGGAGAAATCTTATTCTTGTTTTAATTACATTATGGGAAGCAATGAAGAAGAAGAACCGAGACCTTTCTCCACGATGCCCACTGATGGGACAAGAGGTTGTGAGCATGAAGTGATACACATGAAATTCCGTTTCCATTCCTGGCGCGTGCACACACACACACACACGTACACACATACACACGTCCTTCCAGACCATTATTTCAGTGCTCTGCAGGATATGGAGTTTGACCAGCAAACCTAACTGACAGAGGAGAAAGGGAGCTCAAGGAACCTGAACTCTTGATCCTACTTCCAGTCTTTCAGTCTTTCACACAGTCTCAGCTGGCCATATTTATGATCTCCATAACCAATGGAACTCTGGCAAAGAGTTTGCCTTATTTAGTTATTTTCAGTTAAGAGCACTAAAACTACTAAAGCTTTTAGGCAGTTTTTATGCCCATTTCAATATACATGAGAGTTAACACATTCTGAAAGTCAAGAATACTGTTTAAACAGGGCAGATTTATTGTACATGCAAACTGCATATCAGTGGGATCTAATCTGTGGTCAAAACACACAACTTGCCATGAACACCTTCCTAAGGAAACATATATATACAGTTTCAGTGTAACATTAATGTCTGAAGTGAAAGATTAGTATAGCTTAGTAGTTATGGATGTCTGAAAATTACCTTAATACATTTGGAAGTGCTTAGGAACATAATTCCGAAGAAGAAATAAAAATAATAATCAAAAGACATGTAACTTAGTTGGCCAATACAAAGAACGCACTGTACTGACTTATTTATGTATTGTATAAGATTCTAGGTTCAAAGGCCTACACTTTTATGTTGGTTTTATTTACATGTGAAATTTTTTCCAAGTGATACAGGGAAATGGATACCATATGTTTCCCAGCTGTTTTGTTCTGACAGGAACTATTAAGCACTCAGTATGGAAATGAATTCTGTCTGAGTTTTGTGAAAACATTGCTTTCAACACAGGGGTCTAGACAGAGGAAAAGGCATCAACATTTTGTTTGTCGTCACTTTATTTAAGCTTACGTTTATTTTGTTCCTTGGCTTTCTCCACTTTCTAACCTTAATAACATACATTTACATAAAACACTAATGATAAAGTTGTAAAATTAGACACTGCAAAGAAGCTATGACCTTTGTTACAAATCTGTCTGAGATCATTGTAAAGCCACGTATTTTTCATTTCTTTCATTATAGCTAGTGCTGAGTAGGGTAATTCCATTTTTCCATTGTTTTTTTTCCTGACATCTCTTTACAAACTCTTTTCTAGAAAATTACCTGGAACACTGAGAACAGTTAGCAATTTTTTCCTGACTTAAACTCATTCTTCGCTTAACCGGGATGATGAATTTACCCTGCATTTGATAAAGGATTAGAATATAGCATTTAACCAAACAGCAGTAGGGAAGAAAGCCAGTTAAACTGTTAGACAAACCTTCTTTGTGCTTTTACTACTTTGGTGCCATACAGGCTGCATCAGGGCTTACGCAGTTACAGCACAATTTTCTCCTACAAAACTATGAAACCATGGCCAGAGTGTACCAAGGCATGGCCTGAAACTCTTCCATTGTGTTATCTGATGTTTGTTCGCTACAGAAGCAAAACTAAGTGCTCCTAATGTCTTCCAAAGCAACAGTACAGCAGGAGTAGTGTGGGTAATCTTCAACCACTGCTTCAGGGGAAAAGCCTCTTGCTCATCTTTTCATACTAATGGGGCTATCAAAAGCCTGGGTCAAAAATACTGTTGGATTCCTTTAAAAACAACAGTAGAGGTTGGTCAGAGTTTAAGGCAGGGGACTAGAATGTGGAGCAGATAAAACTTTCTTCCAGAACCTGGCAAATGATTCTGTTATAATATTGTCAAGCCATATCTCTTCTGTGCACCAGTGCCTCAAAAGTAAAAAGGTCAGGGGATTTGTTTTTTGCCACTGTCTTGTCAAAATTATTTGTTCAACTTTTATTCACTAATATGAGAATGATCCTGTTGTGTTGCTGAAGTAAAAAGAGAAAGGCACATAAGAACTGGGGAGATTTTATTCACATTAGTAGTGTCATGCTCTCTGATAGACCTGAGCTTTTGAAGCATTTTCTTGGCACTGACAAAAGCAGTATCTGACGAAAACATGCAACAGTCGAACACATGGTTCTTCACCATATATTGTGCTGTTCTTGAAGAAAATGCAAAATATTAATAGGAAGAACTTTAGGTTTATTCACAATTCCACATATTGATTGATTGACTGATTGATTGACTGATTGATGCCCTAGAAATGCTGGAGTCCAATAGTCAGAAAAAAGAGGACAATTAGGAACCAACTTTTCTTGCAATTTTATCACCTTAACAGATTTTATTTTAGGAATTAAAATTTACCTTGAACTTTCTATAAAATATCTTTATGTTTCAAGTTGGAGTAACCTATTGAATTCTGACCATTTCTCAACATTGTCTCTGTATCTAGGGTGTCAGGAAGTGAGAGAGGGGAATTTTATGTGGTATATGAGCATCTCTAGAATTACAGGGTAACAATATGAGTTTTGTGAAACTTAACTCTCATGACAGGCAGCTTCTTTGATACTTACAATCTAATGCCAAACATCAGAATACCTTTAAATTGTCATGAATATAATGAAAATAGCAAAGAACCAGCCTTTTAGCTCTATAAGGAAACTGCTACTGAAATACATTGTTGGTGTGCGTGCACACCTGGTATATGGGTACAATGATATTCTTTAAATGGTGATGGCTCCATGAAGTGAGCCATCACCATAGCACAGGTGACACAAACAGGAGGTGGCAAAAGGCTGTATATCACACATCAGGTCCACTACAAAATGAACTGACCATACTTCAGAGTAGTATTTGTATTTGTAGATGTTGCTATGCCAGATCTTTACAAACCCAGAAAAAAAAACAAATTCAAAGAGCACTAACTGACTGAGGAAATGGTCAAACATCTAACAGCATGTTTCTGTCACCGTCACCAGGGACTCATTTAGGTTTATGCTGTGTCCAATGTTCTGTGGTCATGAATTCTGCTTTTGAACAGCTGGGACATACAACAGGCAGTAGTACACGCAAGCCAAAAAAAACGGATGTAAATATCTCAGTCGTTTGTGGATCAGCTGGCAACTGAACCCATGTTGCTCTGCTAGGTCACTTGACTCACATATACTGGTTCAATAGATGTGAATAAGAGCATCAATTCACCCCTCCTCTTCCACAGGTGACAACCAGTGATCCCTGTTGCTATGCTGCATCACTCAATGAAATCCTTGGGTATTTCTGCTCCTTCTCATGATGGAAAGCAGTATCTTATAGTCAACTGTATTAAATAACTGTCCAGGAGAAAAACTGGATTACAACCCTTTATCCAAACAGTTCCCAGTCATGAATGCAACAACACTTCTGCCTAATGATCTGACCTGTATCCAGACAGTGCTAACTCTACTTTTCAATTCTCTACATTTCAACCTTTGTTTTCTATGAACTCCATACCTGTGCAATCACAAATCACAGTAAAACTGTGAATAATGGAGAACGTGCTGCCTGGGCCCTGGAGCTGACAGTCCTGGATTATGCTAAGACTATTTGCTGATTTTATTTTGCCTTACAGATCTTTCAATGGCTTATAAAGCACTGAGGTTGCAGCACAGTTAATTCTTGCTGACAAAGGAGTGGGAGCACTGTGATTGCTTCCTTAATAACAGTTGGCCAAAGTAACTTGGATGCAATATTTTTTATTGCATTACTCATTTGGAGGATGCATTGTTGAGCAAGTTACTGTAACTAGAACTGCTCTGAGCACATGGAGGTGGACAAGATAGCAGAGGTCCCTTCAGACTACAGTTATGCTATGATGAAGACCTACCTGCCCTGAATGAATGTTGTCTCCCTGCAGATAATAGAAAGATTAGAAACAAAGTACAAAACTAACACAGACACAAGAGAAGACACTGTCTGAGTATTTTTACCTCATGATCTTGTCGGCAAGTACTTGGAAAATCCCAGTATTGTGTACTCACTGCCCATGTTGACAATACAAGAAGCAGCTTCTTTACCGTTTTGCTTTCAACTGTTTACACTATAAAAAGGGTAAAGAGGAGGAACTTGGAAACTACTGACCAGTCAAACCTCATCTCTGGGCCTGGGAAGGTCCTGGAAACTATGTGAAGGCATATGGATGACAGAGAGTTCACAAAATCACAGAATGTCAGGAGTTGGAAGGGACCTTGAAAGATCGTCTAGTCCAAGCCCCCTGCCCGAGCAGGATCACCTAGACTGAATCACACAGGAACATGCCCAGATTGGTCTTGAATGTCTCCAGAGAAGGAGACTCCACAACCTCTCAGCAGTCTGTTCTAGTGATCTGTCACACTCACAGTGAAAATGTTTTTCCTTACATTGACATGGAACTTCCTATGCTCCAGCTTAGACGCACTGCCCCTTGTCCTGTCAGTGGACATCACTGAGAAGAGCCAGGATCCATCATCCTGACACTCACCCTTTACATACTTATAAACATTAATAAGGTCACCCCTCAGTCTCCTCTTCTTCCAGATAAAGAGACCCAGCTCCCTCAGCCTGTCCTCATAAGGAAGTTGTTCCATTCCCTTCATCATCTTGGTGGCCCTG
>VXBZ01009416.1:91290-101394 GCA_013399135.1 Heliornis fulica
CAAGACCCTACACTTGCCCTTGTTAAATCCCATTGAATTTCTCCCCGCCTAGCTCTTCAGCCTGTCTAAATCTTGTTGAATGGCAGCACAACCTTCTGGGGTGTCAGCCACCCCTCCCAGCTTCCTATCATCAGCAAACTTGCTGACTCTATTCCCTCATCCAGGTGGCCATAACTATACTGGACAATACTGGTCCCAGTACCGACCCCTGAGGGACTCCACTAGTTAACAGGCCTGCAGCCAGACTCTGCCCCATTAATGACAACTCGCTGGCTTCTTCCCTTCAAGCAGCTCTCAATCCACCTCACTACTCTCCCTTCCAGGCCACACTTACTCAGTTTGCCCACCAGGACGCTGTGGGAGACAGTGTCAAATGCCTTGACACCAATACACTTGAGTTTAGTAGAGTCGCCAATATGTTTTCAAAAAGGGAATTTCCTGCCTAACTAATCTTCGTGGCCTCCTGTAATGGAGCGACTGCATCAGTGGATAAGGGGATAACTACTCGTGTCATCAGTCTCAAGTTCTTTGAGGCCTTTAACATTGTCTCCCACAATATTCTTGCCTCTAATTTGGTGAGATAGGTTTGATCAATGGACTATTTGATTGGAAACTAATTGGCTGATTGGCCACAAGTGCCAGTGCAAGGTTTGCACCCTTTCAATGCGAGTGCTGAGGCACTGGAATATTTTACCTAGAGAAACTGTGGATGTTACCTTCCCTGAAAGTGTTCAAAGGTCAAGCTGGATGGGGCTTTGAGCAACATGATCTTGTGAAAGATGTCCCTGCACATAGAGGCGGGTTAGACTAGATGATCTGTGGACCTTTCTTTCCAATTCGAACTATCTGATGATTCTAAAAACAAGGATAAACTCTGTTAGGTTGACTCCATTGCTACTAAAGGATGAAAGTGTTCAAATTACTTTCCTTTATCTGAAACTCTCTGTCCTTGTTTCAAAAATTAACTTATCGTGGAGTTTACTCCACTTTCTATCGTCTTCATTAAGGAAGCCTAGAATTAGCATTTGCAACTGCTCATACCTATTAAATATATTTTTTTTAAATGCAGTATTTCACCATATTGTTCACGTGCTATATAATCAGTTGGGGCCCTGAAGTAAGTACATAAAAGTTTCCCATTTGCAGTTTTACTGCCCTCTAAAAGAAATGTCTGAGCTGCTTACTTGAAATATGACTTCAGCAGAGATTCTTGAATTAATTAAGATTTGTACTCATTCCAGATCCATTTAGAGCACTGTGATTCTGACTTTGTACCCAGACACTGATGTGTTGTCTACACAAGCGAAACTTTTAGAAAATTCCTCATGGTTGTTAACACCAATTTATCTCCAACACTGGCAACAAAATGGGGGCTCCAAGAGATGGAGGAAGGGATGTCCCTTACATATTGATGAATAATCAAAACCAGTTCTGAGTATCTATTTACTGTTTTATTAATATCACTGAAATAATATGTAACAATTTTAACTGAAGGTGGCACTGTTTTACAATTTTAATATATTAATAACTTCCAGGAGTACATTTTAGGGTTCTTTAATGAAAACTCTATAAAATCATAAAAGAACAGAGAGGGTTTATTCCTATTTAGCCAGTCTAAAGAAGAAAGCAGGGGTAACAAGGTAAATAGAGATTGATCCTTTTAAATTACAATGCATCATTTCCAGGTAATTCAAACATTAACAAAAGTCTCAGTGAATAAGTTTTTTTATCTCGGCGTGAGGAAGAACACTATAAATAAAAGCTGTCTCTTCTAAAGTAGAGAATTAAGAAATGGAAAGACATTTTCAAAATTAGTAAATTTGGTTTATCATTGCACAGGATGATCTACACATGTAAAAGGGATGTAGGAAGTAAAGTTCTACTGAAAAATCAGAATAGTTAATTCTGCCACAAAGTGTGTAAAACAGTAAAAGGAAAGGTGTGAAAATGAAGTAGGAAAAGAGCCAATATACAGCTATCACAAGTGTCACTGCATACCAATTTTATTCTTTTTTTCTGAGAAAACTCTTCAGTATTCTACCAAGAACTTAACCAATCAACTCAGTATCGTTTCAGACATATCTACCCAAAAGGTATTTGGAGCCCAACAGACTCTGTTAATTTAATGCCATATAACACTGCCTCCAAATAAAATTTTGCTTTATCTCATAGCTGAAAAAAACACCAAAAGCCTGGGATAGAAATTGCGTGTAGTTTTATATTCAGTGATTTATTTATCGTTTCAAATAAGAAATTAATCTTCTGAATACTTTTGTGGATATCAGTTACTTTGGGAATGAATAAAGCAGCGCAGAAGGTTAACTGCTGGAGAGTAAAGATGAACTTGCTTTAATTAAACTGTGAATAGATTAGGATCTTGTCCTCATCTGAGACATACATTTAGCAACAAACAAAAGTCATCAGGGCTGACAGAATATACATCAATGACGATATGGCTCAGTGAAGCTTGTTGAACACAGATGTCTTGAACCATTTACTCAAGTGGCCTTAGAAAATCTGCCCAGAAAGAAAGTAACCAATTTCATGCTTAATAACAAAAGCACAAAAGACTGATTTCTGTTTCAATTAATCATTCTACATTAGACTATGCCAGAAATCAATGAGCAGTCTGGCTAACACTTCATTTCTGAAAAATGAGTTAGCTGGATCCATTTTTTAACTACACTCTGTAATTTTCAACCTTTGAAGAACAATGCCCATCTTAGTGGTTATTATGCTAGCTATGAAGATCATTCGCTTGAAGCGTGATGATAGAGAAAATTACTCTTAATCACTTTTTTATGTGGATAAACCAGGGTTTTCCCTATACCTTTTCCCCAATCCCATATATCCTTTACTTTGTAATCTAGAGGTGCTGACACACATACTTTATGTCTAAGGATCCCTCTGGAATCTTTCTGAGTCAGAATTCCCTAAATCTAAGGAAGAATACAGAGGAATCAGGGCTGAGACTGTACTGCCTCCATGACTTCCAAACATATCTTGCAAGTGGGTGAGGAAAGAAGCACAGGACCTTCCCTGGTAGGTGCTGTCCATTAAAAGCAGGTGACGCTGGGAAATCCACATGTACAGAAATCCTTTCTCAGACTTTCTAATCGCTCTTTGTCTAAAAGAACAAGTAATTTGAACAAAAGGTACAGGCAGAAACAGTAAAACAAAATAAATTTCTGTTGAAATGTCTATGTGAAATGCTTGAGAGAGCACACTGAGTGTTATGTTTGCCTAGGATTAAAAATGCTTAGAGTAATTTGAAAAAAGTGTAACCAAACACATGTATTACTAACATAATATTCAAAGTTTACATGAAATGGGGAAAGAAAATGAGATTTAGAGAGCTGTTTACTAAACTTATCTGTGAATAATGAATAGTAAAACAACCATAATAATAGCCATATAATTAAAAAATGTAATTCTACATAGAGGAAATGTCTGGTTTAAATCTGTTCTAACAATCTGTTTGGTGAAAATGGTTGTCTGAATATTTATATAGATTATTAAGTAGAAAGTTGAACTTTACTCTCCCTGTGCTTTTGTCTTAAATATTTTTCTGAGACAAACCAGACAGAATTATTTTTTTTTATTATTAGGGTCCTGACATATCTAATCCCATGGCTAACTTATGCTTACATTTTAGTTCTTTTAAAAATAGTTCTTGGAAAGTTCTACATCTACATTCTTCTCTGTTTTAAAGAAATGCAACCTCTAACTAAGCAGGGGTTGGTATGAGGTAGAAATCTGGAACAGCTTTTGCAAAACCTCAGAGTTTTTCTCTGTGTAATTATTTAAATTTCCAATGGAGTACAGATAAAAAATAGCATGAATGTCATGCATATGAAAGATTTATGATACAATCCACCTTCATGAAAAATAGCACTTAGCAACAATAATTTTGGGAACAGATTTTCAATGGTCTATAATATGAGGAAGCCAAGAGACTGCATCAAATCAACTATAAAAAACCAACAGATGGGGCCTTACACAATGTTGACTGACGCAGCTCTGTTGCTATTTCAAGATACTTCAGATATTGAAGTCTGTGCAGGGATGTAAAGTAGATACCTTCATGTTCAGCACTCTATGTTTACTCAGTGATTAAGCAGAGTAAATATAAAAGAGATTGTAGTACTATTTCCAATTGACAAAAACTCAAATGATAAGTAGGGAGGAAAGAAAATAGATTTTGGTAGTTTCCAGTTTGTCAATATTATTATCAGTGATAAAGACCTCTTTTTTGACTCCAGATTTTTAAACAAAGCTGTGATTTAACTTCTATTGGCAGACTCCCAGTGCTACTACTGTCTTCCAGCAATTCTGTACTTGCTTCTGTCAACCCCTTTTCAAGGCAGTAGATGAGAGCAGATGTAATTAAAATAATCACTGAAAATGTCCAAATGCAGAGACAAACATGGAACAACAGATCTAACAATAAGTTAGATAAAACAATATCCCACATGTTTCAAGGAAAAACTTGTAACCATTGCTTCATCCTTGGTAACTGGTCTTGATTTTACTTTAAGACTACTATGTGAATTTTTAAAAGGATATACTCTTCTTCCTAAAAAACAGATACTGATGCTGCTACTGCAGCTGAGCAGTCCTCATGAACAGGGCACATAACACAGTATGTCTTTGGGGCTATTCATGCTCTCTTTCTCTGGTTCACCTTGTTCTTGGAGCAATGATGATCTTTATGACAAGATGAGGTAATGCCCAGTCACCACAAGATCAGCTGCTAATATTGATGGAGGTTTGGTGGGGTGGGTGGGAAATGGCAGTACAGAGAAGATGGCAGGGGAGGGGGAAGAAATAAGGGCAATAGTGAGTGGGGAATGAAGGAGGTGACTATGAAGTGCAGTAAATGATATGGAGAAGAACGGTAAGAAGAAATACGGGTCTAGAAGAAGGGTGGGATGAATACTTCTGGAAAAAAAGGAAAAAGACTCTTGCGAAGATCAGTGGTGAAGACTGGGGAGGAAAGAATGTAGGGGAAGATAAGGTAACCACTGAGGAACTGGGGGGAAAGAACGGTGGGGTGAACACTAGGGAGAATGGGATTGAAAAATGGTGGGATGGAGTGGTATGGAGGGTTAGGTGGGGAAACACTGGGTTGAGAGAATGAGAAGTCTGAGAGGAGAAATGGGGGCAAGAATGTGGGAGGAATGTGGTGACCAACGAAGGGATGATTGGTAAGGAAAATGGCAGGGAAGAATGAATAGTAGATGAGGGGAAGAAGTGGAAGAGAAAGAGGAAAAAAAAGGAGTGAAGGAAGAAGGAGGGATCAGAGAAGAAGGGGGGGAAGAACTGTGCGGAGAGATGGAGTGAGAATGGGAGAATGAGGAGAGCAGGAAGAATGGCAATAAGAACATGTATGGATGTAAGAAGAGGAGAAGACGGGGATAAGAGAGAGGACAAAAGGGGAAGAATAGAAGAAGAAAAAGATGAGGAAGGATGGAAGAGGGGTGGCAGTGTAGCAAGGCAAGGAGGGTGATGGGGAGGATGGGGAGAATATGAAAGGAAGGATGGGCAAGGATGTGATGAAGATTGAGGTAGAATGAGATAAGACAAATTGAGGGGGTGTCAATCAGGGTTCCTCCTCCTTTCCAATTCTTTCCCCACTCTATGCTTGCTGTATGTAATACCATGTGTATAATTACTGCTGTGTCCTATGTGGGCAGTAATACAGCAAGCAGGTACACAAAGTAGAGCAGTGGTGTGCAGCAGTGATGACCTGGACTTTAATGACTCTGGTGGAAGAAGTAGCTCTGAGAGTTTCAGTTTAGTCACACACCTTGGAAATTCACAACCCTCTGAAAGGAAATACAGAAATAAAAGTTGCCAAAGTATAGCACAGTTCCTAAGGCCATCCATCATTCCAGGTCTCCCATTTCTCTTATAAAAGTATTTGATGAAACAAGATTAACAAAAGTTCAATAGATCAGAAGGCACAATAAACTTTTCATAGCTCAACAAAAATGTTCCCCTCACCGATTCATTTCTTCTCCATCAGAAAGAGAAAAACAAAAGGGATTAATCTGATTTACAGAGCAAAAAACAACAATAAATGCACTTTTTGTTAGGGGGGCAAGGGGAAGGTCTCCAGATGGTTCTCATCTATATGTCATGATTCTTCATCTAGTTTACACTATTAAACTAAAAAACTCAGCTTTAATCTTAACTATTACAGTATGCCTTAGAGTAGATTCTATCATGTAGCATCCTCGACACAGTTTCAGACTCTGGCAAAACATCATCCCTCAAACTGGTCGTGGCCATATGGGTAGTAAATGTATCCAACATTTTTTCATTGGCGCCTACATTATTACGTCTTGTCACCAATGGTTTCTCGGGTTTTCAAGTAAATTGTTGCATATACTGTGGTTTGGAGCTGCTGAGATGAAGCCCTACATTTATCTGTATACAGCCAAATCCTTTTTTGGAACTTTTTTCCTTCTAATGAACTAAAAACTGTTGAAAAAAAAAAAAAAAAAGAAAAAAAAAAAGTCATGTTTCCAGAAAGCTGGAAAATGAGAGAAAACAAAACAACAGAACACTGCCAAGAAACTATTGCTGCCAAGTTGTGCATGATAAAAAACAGCCTAGCACATGTGGGTGAATAGAAGTGGGCATCATACCTGATCTTTCTTCATTTTGTGAATCACACCTTCTACATAATTCTGGGATGGTCTTGAGAGAAGTTACAGAATACTGTAAAAAAGAAAAAAATGTTAATTAAGTCATTCACTTAAAAAGATAAAAAGACTTCAAAGGGGTCCAGATGACATGTGCACAGCCTAAAACTGCCAGCTCAATGGTACTTCTGGTAGGCTGATGGCCTTCTCAGTGTGCATGAGAAAAGCAGATGTGTTTTTGTGTCACACCTTGAGGAATATCAAACAGACTTTTTCAAAGTTACAGCAAAGCATCCCCCCATCTCAGATTTGCTCTTCCTGCAGATCACCATTATTGATCTATAAAAATACATTTTATATATGCATCCTTTCCATGGGATGCAAGATACATCAAAGGTGAGATTAGATCTAGGCTTCACAGTAAGTGTTGAAGCTCACACTTTGCTCACCTGGGCATCTAATATGATATCATGTATCACAAGTGCAGCATGCTTAAAAATTAGAATTCAAGATTTCACAAAACACTATGTAGAACTAATACAGAATATTTGCACCTTAGAGGTGTGATGTCCAAGTGGGATGCATGTATATACACATACCAGACAACAGGCTCAGGTTTCAAACTTAGGCTTTATTAAAGCAAATGTGTATTATTACTGTGATGTGACAGGATATGCCTGATATTAACCAGTATACTAGTCTCTGAATTCAGCATTAGAAAGGAAAAAAAAAAAAACCAAACCCAAAACCCCAAACCAAAACCAGGGATAACATATGTATCTTAGAAAACAGAAATCTTTTTCTTATAAACTTGTGGAATACCCTTGGTAAGATACATGATCCAGTGTTAAAAAACTACACATTCTGACATACAGAAATTAAGTTACTTAATAGCAAGCCTTCTTAATCAAATGCTTAATGTTACAGGAATCTTCATTTACACAAATGAAAATCATTATGTCTGTGAAAGATCAATGCCTTTGCTCATACAAAAAAAACCAAAAACACCCAAACAATTAAAACCAGCATTTTGGAAACTAAACCAGAAAAAAACATTTAAGATTAGCACAACTGAAAATTTTTAAAGAGTATATAAACACCATATGTTTTCAAAGAAACAGATATTTTTAGCTGGTGTGCTATTGACCAATGAAGCAAAACAACTACATAAAACCACATGAGCTTTCCACACACAAAAAAAGAAACTGTCATATATTGTACTGTTCCTTGCTGACAGTTTGTCATTCAAAGTTTGATGAGTATAGCTGGCAATCTACTTCAAAATAATTTAAAGTTGAGATCATGTGACAAACTGCAGAAGTAATTTACTTACTGGTGTGAGTTTAAGACTGTTGCTCAACTGATCGTCATTACTACGCTTCATAAACCTCCCAAGCCTTACATTTTTCCCTTGCTGAACTGATTCAGAGATGTACTGAGAAGCCTCAACTACAAGAAGTTTCTCTCACAAGTATTCCCAGGTTTACCATTGAACTTATTACTTAAAATGTATAGCAACACTCCTCAGAACTACCCAGTGAGTCCAGTTCCATCAAACAAGGGATTGTCTATGAGGCTGTGACTGCTCCAGGGCGTGACAGCCTAGAGCAGAAAAGACCAGAAGAACAGAGACAGGGAGAAAGATGCTACTAAAGACAAATTAATACAAGTTAAACACACACATGCACAAACACCATGTGGTGTGCTTCACTCTAGTTATTGTTTAATAAAGATTGAGCTGTTAAGCTATACATCTTGCTATTTCAGTACAAAGACTCAGAAGGCAATGTTGAATGGGTCTTGTAAGATTCTTAAGATAATCCAAGGAACATGTCTCCAAGGAATATGGTAGCTTCAGTTTAAACTATTACAGTTTGTAACTCAATTAGAATGAGGTCTATTGAATGCCATAGCTATGTGTTTTGTCAGACAACCTCAAAAGCAGAAAGCCATTTTTTTTTTTTTCTTTTTTTTTTTCCCCTTTTCTTTCCTGGAAGAATAGAATCTCTTTCTGTTTCAACATTGTACT
Organism: Heliornis fulica; assembly: GCA_013399135.1. Lineage (NCBI taxonomy): Eukaryota > Metazoa > Chordata > Aves > Gruiformes > Heliornithidae > Heliornis > Heliornis fulica. The sequence goes on from VXBZ01009416.1 coordinate 99,970, forward strand.
GCAATGTATTCAGTTACCACCCCTGCCACCAAAAATCTATTAAATGTTATGAAGTTGATTATGCTGTTTAAACATATTGGTTTGATTTCATTAAAAGATTTCCACTCACTTACCTCTGTTTCCAAAAAGACTACTGTTCATTTACATTTCTGAAGTTTGTATTTTGTGGTCAAGATGTGGAAAATTGGCTTTTCGTTCAAGAATTAATATTTATCTTTAAAACGGACCTTTCCCAATCATAAGCACATTCCCTTGCCAGCTCCTCCTCTGTAGCTATTTTCTCTCGTACTCTAGCTTCAGCTCTCATCTTTTGTAACATTTGCTAGTTCTTCAACCAAAAATGTCAAGGTTACTGGGCTATTACAGAGGGACAGCAAAAGAGGTTGAGATTGCAAGACCCCCCTGGAATATAATTTTAGACTCACTGGTTATTCAGTGACATTTAAAAATAATGATTTCTCACTTTTCATTCAATAACCTTAAATTGTTTTACATACAAAATTAAACCTAATTTCTCTCAATTCACCATTAGAGTAACCAAGACAACCAGAGCTGAGGGCCATGCCCAAACGTGTGACAGTATGAGAGCTAAGCATATCAGATCATTTCATTAGTCGATGCTTACTGTGATCTTTGCTATTTAATAAAAGTGTGTTGTGGTTGACAATAAACTCAGTAACAAATCTAAGGGTTTCTTCCCAGGCTAATGTCATTTTTGAGGTTTCAGGTTCTTTTTCTGTATTTAAGGCATGACTATATGGAACCGACATAATGAATTTCAGTAAAAACCTTAAGAACTTTTTAAGAAAAGAATAGTATGAACAATAGTATCAACAGCACACCAAGTATTCCAAGATAATAGAAGAGACTGCCAATTTTTACAGCAGATGCTATTAATTCAGGGGAAAACGAACATCCCTCATCATAGGAAACATTTCTACAGAATTTGAATGAATGCAAATTTGGACCTTTTAAATGTCATGTGATTCTTAAATTTTAATGGAATTAATTTTAAACCCAATACATGAGAAAAAGACCTTCAATGTCTAGGAAGGCCATTCTGTCCTTCTATTTTTCTGCCACTTGCAGACTCACTTGTGCCTGACAAGTATCAGAAAGAATATTGGATCAGAAATAGTAGCATAGAAATGCATATGCCAACGTTTTAGGTTTGCATGGCAAAGTTTTGGTAGCAGTGGGGGCTGCAGGGGTGGCTTCTGTGAGAACCTGCTAGAAGCTTCCCCTAGGTCTGATAGAGCCAATACTAGCCAAATCCAAGATAGACCTGCCACTGACCAAGGCTGAGCCCATCAGAGATGGTGTTAATGCCTCTGAGCTAACAGAGTAAAGAAGGAAAATAAAAAAAGTGTCAGGTTTTGGGTTTTGGTTGGGGGCTTTTTATAGTTGTTTTTGTTCGCTTTTTTT
>VXBZ01009417.1:5784-22498 GCA_013399135.1 Heliornis fulica
TCCTCTGGACCCTCTCCAACTGGTCCATGTCCTTCTTATGTTGGGGGTTCCAGAACTGGACACAGGACTCCAGGTGAGGTCTCACGAGGGCAGAGTGGGAACACAGTAATTTAGGTAGAGGAGTACTAATGCAAAGTTGAATACAGTTGTTTCTTTGTGTTGTTTCTAAATTAAAAACAGGGATCAAACATTAAAAAAAAGGAAGACAGAAAACAAGCTCTTTTAATATTTAATGGAAACGGTAAGGATGCAATTTATTTGTATAATTTAAACGTTTTCACAAATAGAGAGGCAAGGGTAGAATGTAAATAATGCCTGGGGACAACAGTGATTTCTTTTTTATGGACAGGACAGAAAACCTGGTGCTTAGGTTGATACTGATATTGACAACAGCCACAAGCTTGAGAAAAACCTCCAGAAAAGAGGTTAGTGATTCAAAAAGCATAGCTTGGAAACTCTCACATGCTTAGTGGCAACAGAGATCCTGGGTATGGGTTTTTTGTTTGTTTCTTTCTTCTTTTCTTCAGGTTTCATTGGTGTAAACCAATCATTTTCTGCTGAATATCATCTTTTCCCTTAAATAGTCTTTGCTGCCATGAGGACCAAAAAACAGTGTTCTGGATGTCAGTGAAGCAGGAAGGTTTTGCTGGAAGACAGTGTGCATGCCATCTGATTTGAGATTTTGTGGAGGATCATAGAATCATAGAATGATTAGGGTTTGAAGGGACTCCCAGATGTCATCTAGTCCAACCCCCCTGGAAGAAGCAGGGACACCCCCAACTAGATCAGGTTGCTCAGGGCCTCATCCAACCTGGCCTTGAACGTCTCCAGGGATGGGGCATCCACCACCTCCCTGGGCAACCTGTTCCAGTGCTCCACCCCTCTCACAGGAAAGAACTTTTTTCTAATATCCAATCTAAATCTCCCTCCCTCTATTTTAAAATCATAACAGGCCCTACTGAACAGTTGTATGATGAGGAAGGTCATGTTTCTTTCCTCTAAAGAGCTTCAGTTTTTTCATGCAGGGAGCAGGTTTCCATAATTGGTCCCAGTAACCTGGTCAAAGCCTCTTATCCCTTCTCCAGTGGAGATTTTATAGAGCTTTTTAGAGTTTTCAGTGGAACCTGTGGCTCCTACTTTGCACTGGTGGTAGGAATGAAAAAGTGTTTGGTATGGAACATCTCCCACCTGTACCCAGGTGAAGCAGTGATTTTGCAGCAGAAACATGCTGGTAGTTGCCTCCAAAATAATTAGTTTTGGAATGAGGTTTATTGGGCAATCTTTCCACACTGGGACATGCTCCTGATCTAAGGCTTCTGCCCTCCTGACTGGGATGACTGAACTCTGATACTGGATTTACAGAGGATCACAAAAGGGAGTTTTTAAAATAATGTTATTAAAAAAAGAAGGAGGAAAGAAGAGTAGGGTAGGAAGCAGCATCCTCTCAGAGGTTTTTTATTTCATTTTCATAGACATTCATAATTTAGTTGAAAGTAAGAAATGGGCAAGTTTAAAGATGCTGGAGGTTATGGCAGGTGATTTAGCAAAGCATGAGGGTTAGTGGGCTTCCCAAGATAGCTGGATGCCTCAGGGATTTATTTTTTTCCCAATTAATATTTTCTGGGATTTATCACTTGCTAAAATACTTAAGGCATATTAATGCACAGTTCCTGTGAACCAAAAGAAGGTCTGTCAATGCAAGGGCCAGTGTGCTTTGCCCCCATAAGCTGCCTCAAAGGAGATACCTGGATTTAAGCTGTTAATTTGGCATCTGTAACAAAGGAAAGGCAGGAGGAGAAGTAAAGGCAAAGAAGTGAAATGAGTGGGCAGGAGAGAGATGGGGAAAGCTGCTCGTCACAGTTGCAATCAGCCAACTACTCTGCAAAGAGAATTAAGGAAATGCTGGAGAAACTTGATCCAAAATAAATGTCATTTGTGCCCCAAGTCTGCTTGGCTTCATTCAAACTAATTTATGGCCACCATGGAACAATTAAGTGAACTCAGCTCTGATCACGAACAGCAGCAGCAGAATCATCATCCTAAATAAAATGTTAAAATAGCACCCCAATGCTAATGTAGATGATGGTACACACTTTGCAGCCATGGAAAAGATGGACAACAGTGCTGGAAGCCACTCTTTCTTTTCCATAAAGTCCACCAAGGCAGTTATGGTTCTTCCATCTATGTGTGTGTTGAGATTTGCCACTAAGTGTGCCCCAGTGATCTCAGTGGCAGCTGAAAAACAGATTATAAAGCCATAAGGAATCCCTCTCATTATCTACTCTCATCTTTTATATAGCAAAAACCTTAAATCTTTTATTTTTTTTCCTTCAGTTGCTTTCCCTCTGAACTGAAGTGTATCTTTGAAGTGGAGGAGGGAAATCTAAACTTAGATTATCCCTCTTTTTTTTTAAATGGTCGTCTGGTTTCTGTCTGGCACCCAGTTTAAAGTTCACTCTTTTGTCATTTGTTTTGTTTGGCTAATCAAGATAAAGAAAAGAAAAAAGTTTATTTCCATGCAGTGATGATGGATGTGCCAACTTTTAGATGAAGTGGCACCAAAATCTACTTTTGGTTATGCTAACTGTATCACAGTTCTGAAAAAGTCCTCTTAATTTCCAGTATTTGAATAGTTCTCTGGGTTCTGTTTTGGTGCTGGGTCAGTGTTTCATGGAACCTGGCAATAGAGTTGGACCCAGTGTGGCCATAGCTGGATGAAGCACTGAGAAGTGCAGAAGTGACCTAATGCCAGTGACCTTTTGTCACAATATGTTTAACCACTTCCTCTCATCCTTGTGTGACTTTAAACTGCTTCCACAAAGTCATTGAGAAAAACAACCTAGGGCCAGGCAAGAATCCATCTGCATTGGACTTTTCTGGAATCACGGAATCACACAGAAGCACAGAATGTCAGGAGTTGGAAAGGACCTGGAAAGATCACTCAGTCCAACCCCCCTGCCCAAGCAGGATCATCTGGAGTAGATCACACAGGAACGTGTCCAGATTGGTCTTGAATGTCTCCAGAGAAGGAGACTCCACAACCTCTCTGGGCAGCCTGTCCCAGGGCTCCGTCACCCTCACAGTGAAGACAGAAACATGTCCCATCTCTGATAATTTCATCCATGTAATTATAGCCTGATATGTTGTGGACAGTGACATTTTTAGTCTGGGACACAGGTTTTTTGTGGTTGTTCAGGGTGGTGCCTTCAGTGCTGTCACTCTTACCAGTGCAACTTGTGATCTTGTGGATAAACACTTGTCACCAAGGTCAGTAAGCCACAGTATCCATAAATTCATACTGATTTGAATATTTACAAATTGTTTCTGGTGGCTGAGTGCTGGGTTACCAGTAGTTGGAGATCCAAGGAATTAAGATGTCCCTTGCTGGAGAGAAATCAAGGGATAAATTGCCCATTGCATCAGGAAATTAAAACATTCTTCTTTAACAGTTGAATCCAACATCAGCTTTTCTTTTTCTTACTCCTTTTTCTTATCCTGGATTTGTTTTTTAGACTTGCAGGGCATTAATGAGCACTGTATTTTCCATTTTACCCTTTAACTTTGATTCAACATTAGTTTTTCTTGTGGAATTTCCTTGATTTTTTGTGCAAATGGTGTCACAAATCAGCACTAATGAGCCAAATCGCTGCTCGTCTTGCTCTTTCACAGCACTGGTGTTTAACTTACCGAGGCTTGCTGGATTTAAACACATCTGAGCTTCTATTTTTGAACTTCCCTGAGCTTTCTTTTCCCCCCCACCTGGTGGGTTGGATGACAATTTCAACTGGCTCTCAATGAAATTTGGTGTTTGAGTGTTTTTCAGTTATTTTGCAAAGGTAGAAACACCCCCACATTTAGGAAAAATCTTTATTTTATTGAATTATTTGAGTTCAGTGTTTCCTGTTCTGCAGCAATTCCAGTGTGTAAGTTAGCTTTTTCCTCTTTTATTTTTAATTTTCTTTTCTTTTGCAGTATTTTGGATTTTTGGGGTGATTTTTAGTTTTGTGTTATTGCTCTTTGTTCTGGATTTATTTTTTTTTTCTTAGCTGCTACTTTTATTTTTCCCTTCTTTTTTTTTTTTTCTCCCCAAGTTCATACATTAGCATATGACTTTGCAGTTGTTTGTACAGTTCTTTACCCCATGTAAGAAGTCTTGCCTTCTTCCCTGAGAATTGAAGACATTCAGGGAGTACCTGTGAAATTCCTATGTGCTGCTGGTATTTTTAACAGCTCCTACACATTCAGTTTTCCCTTCCCTTTTTCTACTTACATGCTTTTGTGAAACAGGTCTTTTAAAACCAGCAAGGGTTTATATTACTGTTCTAGATTTCTTTTTTAGCACTCTTTTTTAATTTTTATTTTTTTTAAGGGAAGGAGTCACGATTACCCAACCAGCCTCTAATTTTCCGTTCTTTGATCAAGTCCTGTAGATGAAGATGAGGTCTAACACAGAATTCCCTTGAGCAGTGCACAATGCTTTCTGAGGTAGGGAATTTGTCAGCTGTAATATTAAATAATTCTAGGGATGTTCTAGTCCTGGCAGCAGGAGACTTGAAGCATATGTCAGTCAGAGTGTGAAGTTACTTTAGGGAACATTTGTTCTTATACTTCAGAGGCAAATGTTGGCTGCTCTGGTGTATGTTCTTACTCTGCATGCTGCTTGGTTCATCAGTGGTGTGGAAGTGCTGTCACATGTGGTTTTGGTTGTTACTGCTTTGTTGGTCCTTCTTGAAGAGGTTATGAAGAGGAATGCTGTGCTGCCATCCAGAGACCTGGACAGGCTGGAGAGCTGGGCAGTGAGGAACCAGATGAGGTTCAATAAAAGCCAGTGTAGGTTCTGGCACCTGGGAAGGAATAACCATGGGTATCATATCAGTACAGGCTGGGGGATGACCTGCTGGAGAGGAGATCTGAGGAGAAGGGCCCAGGGGTCCTGGTGGATGNAATCCGATCGATGTGTGTAAATATCTGAAGTGTGGGAGACAAGGGGAAGTGGCCAACCTCTTCTCAGTGGCCCGTGGGGACAGGACAAGGGGCAATGCTCACAAATTGGACCACAGGAGGTTCCACACCAATGTGAGAAAGAACTTCTTCATGGTGAGGGTGATGGAGCCCTGGGACAGGCTGCCCAGGGGTGTTGTGGAGTCTTCTTCTCTAGAGATACTCAAGACCTGTGTAGACACCAACCTGTGTGACCTGCTATAGGGAACCTGCTTGGGCAGGGGGTTGGACTCGATGATCTCTCGAGGTCCCTTCCAACCCCTACAATTCTGTGATTCTGTGATTCACTCATGATGGTGAACAGAAATTGTAAACACCTGATTTCTCAGATCTGAGAATCAGCCCTGTTGACACTGATCTACTTAATCAAGCCTGTTAATCAAATTATTTTTCTAAATAGTTGTGTAGAACTGTAATGAAGCTTACATCCCCAGCTACAACTTTGGCTGGAAAGATCTTCCTTGAGTTAGTCATGTCATGCAGCAAAAAAGTACTCAAGTGCTTTAGAATTTCACTTCATTAAGTGAAAAAGTTTGACAGGTATCTGAAAAGGAAGCTGGATGTAGTATCTGATTTTCCCTGTGGGTGAAATAGCTTGAGAAGTTGGGCTGGACTATGATAATGGAGAAGCCTGGCAGAATAAATAAAGCAAGCAGCTCTCTGGAGACCACAGGTGGAAACCACAGGGTGATGTGCACCCTCTGCAGAGGGTTTGGGGATGGTCTTAATTTTATTTTGGGTTGTTGTGCCTCTGTTCAGTTAATGATAGGCTGGTCTTAGAGATGAGTAAATCAAACCTGTGCTTAAAATAATGTATTAAGACTCCTATGTAAAAAACAGACTGTGCTGAAGAAATACTCCTCCTTTTTGGGCAGTTAAAAAAATTTGCTTAGCTGACAAAACTAAAATTAACACCTGACTGTGTTTTAATTTAAAATACAGAGATTCACATGTATGCAGAGCTAAAATGTTTTACATTGTAGGAGGAACTTGTGTGTGTAGAACTGCTGAAATGAGATGCCTGACAGCTAAACAGGTCTTTTCCTTTCAGGAAATGCTGCTTTTGGATTGCTCAGGTTTTGTAAAATAAAGAAAAGCTTGAGGTTCCAAATTGTGAGTCTTTAAAGTTTAATTTATCTGTGTTGGCTTCAGTGACCGAGAGACCAAGCATTTATTTTTATTTTTATTTTTTTTACACTAATGTCCCTTTAGAGCAGCATCTGGATGCTTCAGCACTGTTGAGATGAGGTATGAGGCTTCTTAAAATAGTGACTAGAGGCATGGAGGAAGAAAATACAGCATCTTTCCTTAGGGTCTGTGCTCTGCCTGGACACCAGGACAGTGTAAGCTGTATGCAGAGGGAAGATATTTAACCCTGCAAGTGGGAAAGGTAGATTTTGTTTTGGTGTTTGTGTGGGTTTGGTAGTTTTTAATAATATTTCGATCCCAAATTCTCCAAACTGTTGCTGCACAGAGTGGTTTTGGTTAGAAGGGACCTCTATGAACATCTAGTTCCAACCCCCTGCCCTGGGCAGGGACAGCATCTCCCAGGTTGCCCAAAGCCTCATCCAACCTGGCCTTGAACACTAACAGGAAGGAGGCACGTTGGGCTAAAAGAGTTTTCTTTGCAACCATCAGACACTGTTGGCTCTATTTTATATATTTTTTTTTAATTTTTTTAAATAAATAGTAAAGGCAGACTGTGCACACTCCTGCAAACTTCAGAGTTTAGAATATCTTGTTCTCCTTGTGTTCTCACAGGGACCAGCGGGGGGGAGAAATGCCTCGAGGGTTTATCTGTGTTATCTTTATTATTCTATATTTATAAGCATATACACAGCTTGGAAGACACAAAGAAAAAGGAGGTTTGCAAGAGGGTGAACTAAATCACTGGAAAAAAAAAAAAACAATATCATGGAGGAACAGGAGAAGAAGCAGCAAGGGTCATCCTGCCTTAATGAAATTACATCGGTTGAGGTTGTTATTTTAAGAGCTCTTCCATCCTGCCGTGTCTGAGCGCTGGTGTCACGCTGTTAAATCAGGGAGGCTGAATTGGTTCTGTGAGCTCTGAGACAGGACCCTGATACAGGGGGGATGCCTTAACAGTTCAGGTTAACTCATACCAGCAGCTGCTGTGATGTTTTGACAGCTAACATGCTGTGTGCTGCGCTCTTCCTACCCTGAGATAGGAAAACATCATGAACGGGGAGGCTGCTGAGGAACGTGGTTTTGATAGTGGCCATCACATATGGGATTTATGTTGTTCATGAAGTGCTTAATTAAACTTGCTGCTTTTCCTTTTTTTTTATTTTTTTATTTTTTTTTTAAGTAAGTGATTGTCTTGAAGAAGTGCTCTTGAGTTTGGTTGCTATGGCGTGTGGCTGAGGACTAGTAAAGCTCCTGGAAAGCACAGCCTTGAGTTTAGTGATGGATGAGACCACAGAGTCACAGAATGGTCTGGGTTGGAAGGGACCCCAAGGATCATCAACTTCCAAACTCCCTGACACAGGCAGGGCCACCAACCTCCAGGCCTGCATCCAAACAAGCTTGCCCATGGCCCCATCCAACCTTGCTTGGAATACCTTGGGGCATCCACCACCTCTCTGGGCAGCCTGTTCCAGCACCTCACCACTCTCTCTGTGATGAACTTCCCCCTGATATCCAATCTAAATCCTCCTTCCACCAGCTTCAATCCACCCCCCTTGTCCTACAACTCTCTGCCCTTGTGAAAATCTGATTTCTCTCCTGTCTATACCCTCTCTCTAAGTACTGGAAGGTGGCAATGAGGTCCCTCCACAGCCTTCTCTTCTCCAGGCTGAACAAGTCCAGTTCCTTCAGCCTGTCCTTACAGTGGAGGTGCTCCAGCCCCCTGGAATCATCTTTGTGGCTTCCTCTGAACCCTCTCCAACAGCTCCACATCATAGATCCACTGATTACAGTCCTTATCAGTCTGGAGCATCCATGGGGAGCAGGATGCTCTCCTGATAAGCTGTTGCATTCCACAATAGGATAAGGAATAGCTCTGTGCCTTTCTTAGAGCAGCCAACACGTAGAGACATCTATATCACTGTGTAATACCTTCCTCAAGATAAATGCCATGTAAAGCCTGCAACGCTGGACAAATTTTCTCTGCCATATGCTTGTGGAGGAGTATTTTTCTGAAGCTTTTATGTATGACTGGTAATCATAGATTGGTTTAGAGAGACATTTCTGAACGTGTGAAGGGAAAGGAAGGGCAGCATACTAATTTGGATTAATTGTAGTGCTTATCAAGTCAACATCCAGTGAAGACCAATTCAATACATAGTCTCCTCTTTAGCTTCTAAGAAGCATAATGCTGTGTTGGACAACAAATCAAAGGTCAGCCTAGAAAAAAAACAGATACTTGCCTGACATCTGATATGTTGCAGGTTTTCTTCTCGTGTGGTAATGCGTGAAATGGGTTTGGAAGCAGACCACAGTGTGGGTTGTGGGGTTTGGGGTTTGGTTTTTGTATGTTTTTTTTAATTTTTTTCCCTTTTAATCTGAAAATACACGAGAGGAGATGGTTCTTGGAGCTGAGAGACCTAACAGAGATCAAAATCCATAGAATCATAGAATTATAGAATGATTAGGGTTAGAAGCAACTCCCAGAGGGCATCTAGTCCACCCCCCCTGCAAGAAGCAGGGACACCCCCAACTAGATCACGTTGCTCAGGGCCTCATCCAACCTGGCCTTGAACGTCTCCAGGGATGGGGCATCCACCACCTCTCTGGGCAACCTGTTCCAGTGCTCCACCACTCTCACAGGAAAGATTCATGTTTAATGCATGCATTATTATATGGAAGGGATTTGTGGTTTAAGCTCTTTGCCTTCCTTTCTGGTAACAGGGAGGAGAACAAAGGTGTGTAGCCTTGAGAAATAAGCCTGAGAGCTCTGGCCTGGGCCTTCATCCCCTGCTTTCAGCCCTCTGCCTTCCCCTTGTTACCTTTTTCACCTAACCCACCTGTATGCCAGGCATTGATGCACACCCTCAAGTGAAAGATTTGAATTACTGATACCATTGTCTATGGTTTCAGAATCACAGAATGATGGGGGTTGGCTGGGGCCCCTGGAGATCATCTTGCAGTATCACCTTGAGCAGGCTGCACAGGAGAACTTCCATGAGGATTTTGAATGTCTCCAGAGAAGGAGACTCCACAACCTCTCTGGGCAGCTTGTTCCAGTGCTCTGTCACCCTCACCTGAGAAGTTCCTCCTCATGTTTAGGTAGAACATCCTATGTTGCAGCTTGTGCCCATTACCTCTTCTCCTTTCACTGGGCATCACCAGACAAAGACTGACCCCGTCTTCCTGACACCCAAAAGTCCCTTAGTGTCTCTTTGTAAAAGAGATAGATCCCTTCATCACCTTCATAGCTCTTTTTTTGAACCCTCTCCAGTAGCTCCCTGTCCTTCTTAACCCAGGGAGCACAAAAGTGGATGCAATATTCTAGAAGAGGCCCCACCATGGCACTGTAGAGGATGAGGAGAACCTCCATGGACCTTGATACACCCCAGGATGCCAGTGGCGTTCTTGGGCAGAAGGGCACCCAGGTTATAGCTAACCTTTTATCCACAAATTAATCACATCCTTCTCCAAAAGTCCTGCTGGGACCAGTAGGATTATTTACATTTTTAAAGACCAACTCCACATTTGTCAGCTCTTATCATCTTAAAGACCACAACAAATATAGAGTCAATCTGCATGTCATGTGTATATAAATTTCTCCCTCCTTTTTTGGGGAGCTGAGGTCCAGCAGTCTGGATGTTGGGAAATGGAGCAGACAATTGGCAACTATTTTTGGTGATCTTAAAAAAAAAATGGGTACTTTTCCCTTATGACACATGATGAAGTATCTTTTGGTATCCAGGGACTGCACTGCCAAGGGAGCAGGCTTTTAATTTGTTACAAGAACCATGGTGATATCAGCCTGTGCTTATCTGAGTTAAGTCTGTTTTAATGAACAAACCCTTGAACTTGGAATTCAGGGAGCAACTTTGGGCTAAATTAAGCAAAGACTCAATATCTCTTTTCACAGAATTTTAAAAATACCATTGATCAATTGGAGTCACTTGCGGTAATTACTGGTGAGTTTAAAGTGTGTCCTGGGCATTGTTTTTTGGTTTTCTTTTTTATTGTTGGTTGGTTTGTTGGATTTTTTTTTCCTTAAATAAGTTTATTATATCTTCTCTGAGGGTTTAAAAAAGAAAAAAAAAGACAGGTGGACAGACTCTGGTTTCCACCTCATCAAAAAGAAACGTAAGTTTTGATGACAGAAGATCTGTAAATATTTTATAGAATTCAGCCAGGAATCCATCTGGACCAGATTTCCTTTTTTAGCCTTTCGTTCTTTTATAGTTTTCCTTAATTTTATCTTCAGAGAGCAGCCATCTCGACTTTTTCAATTGAGTATCTGAAAATGGATTTCAAAACATTCCCTGTAAAATAATAGCCTGGTGGAGGCATGTATTAGAGCATGTAGAGCAATTTAAAGTGGGACTACCCACCCCTGCTGGAGTCTGCACCATCTCAGTTTTGCTGTAAAACAATTTATCTGAAGCATCTGTAATATGTTCCGTGCCTGGCAGAATTTAATTGATGCAGATGTTTATGATACTTAGTTGGAATAGCAACAATATCCTCTGATTTTTATGAGCATGTAATCATTAGGGGCCAGATTCTCATACCTTTAGTGCATAACAAATTTAATCCTTGGGTTAAGGCACCACAAAGGGGGAGGCACTGTTTGTTTTGCATAAATATTTCTCGTCTCTTCATGGAACAAACCCTTTAGACACAACTCTGTGCACCCTTCCTGTGCTCCCATGAACTTAATTGCCTGAATTGTTTTGGGTTTTTTATTTGACCTTATACTATTTCAGTTATGCTCCAGTTGCTGTGTTTTCATTTCTTTCCTTACAACATAGAGAGATTGGGTTTTGATTTGAAAGGTGCAATGGGTAAGATTTTCTGTCTTCTTTCAGTTTGAAGCCAGAGTTTTCATCTTTGCATAGCTGACTTGTCTTTTAATTTTTACTTTTTTTCAGGTGAAATATGATTTAATCAAATTATTTACCAAGGGGAATATAAATTCAGGAGAAGAGGAGCCACGGGGATGTGCATAGTGGTTCTGAAAGCTAAAAGGTGTTGTTGGACTTCCCATGACACAGAATTTATGTGCTTTGGGACTCACCAGCCACCACAGTATTTTCCTTTGAACTCTTGTAAGAGCTCTCCAGAGTGGTGCACCACTCTTCAGAGGTGGTGTCAGCTCTTCAGAGGAGGTGGGAAGGGATGTGGACCTATGTGCTTCTTGGGAAGATTACTTTCAGGAGTTTGGACTTTCCTGTGGTTGATTTACAGAGGAAGGAAAGTGGTCAAACCCATTAGAGATCTCCTAGATCCTTCACCAATATAAGAGGGAAATAAAACCCAAAACCTCTGGAAAGCATGGAAACTCCTCCAAAATTCATCCTTTTTGCACAGGGCTTCTTTTATTGCCTTTGTCACCATTATTTTTTAGGGATGGGTGGGTATCTAATCTCCTTGGTTCAACATTTCTTTTTTTTTGACAATTCCTGTACAAGCTATTCCATGGTTTTCACCTCATCCTTGAGTTTTCAGTTTCATTTTCAAATCAAACCCCTTTCCTTTGGCACTGGAACCTTGCAGCTGTAATTTCTGTGGATTATTTTGTGTCTGTATTGGTTTGGATACATTCCCAAAGCTTTGAAATGTAACACAGGCAAAGGGTGAAATAGGATACTTGAAACACAAGTTCTCTTGGTCCATGTCCCAACTCCATTAAAAAGTGTCCTTCATTTTATGTTTTATTTATTTCATTTTCAGAATGATGCTTTCTTCAGGCTGAAAATGTTTGTGAAATAAAAAGATGTGAGTTAAAAACCAACTGTATCAATACAAAGAGTGAGAGGAAACAATTCTCCTGAAATGTGAATCCTATGCTTGGTACAGAATCAACCCACTAAAATAAAAAAGTAAAAAAAACCCAACAAAAATAGGTCCAGGAAGATTAGACAAGCTTGGATAGAGAATAAAATAATATCTTGTGTGGGTGTGTGTATATCTACTCAGTATTGCAGTTCTGTGTAATGATGTAACAGGGATGCCTGTGTGATGTAAGTGCTGTCAGTGTTACCATCACAAGCTAAAAGCAGATCCATCAGAACAGGGTCAGTCTCTTGCCTCACCCTGTTTGGGATGTAAATGCTTTTATACCTTGTAAATACCTCGATTCAAATGCATCCTTTAGTAATCTGCAACTATACATCATAATTACATTCTTCTAAGAGCAGTAAAATGAGTGAAACAGAGATGCATCTTTTGCATACTTTCAGCCAGATGTGAACTTAACATCTGTTAGTTCTATGTGCCTGTTCCCAACTTTAGAGTCCAAAGACCATTTACTTTTATAAAGAGACAGATGGGTCTAGATTTGAGCCTTTCTGAACACAGCAAGATGCTCAGCCACCATCCCTAGGTGACTGGTGGGCCTCTTCTTTCTACTAAGTATTGCTCTTTATTTTGGGTGATAGAGAACTGGTGATTCTTGACAATCACAGAATCACAGACTTCTAGGGGTTGAAAGGGACCTCTGGAGATCATCTAGTGCAACCTCCCTGCCAGAGCAGGATCACCTTGATCAGGTGCATAGGACAGTGTCCAGGTGGGTTTTGAATATCTCCAGGGATGGAGACTCCACAACTTCTCTGGGCAGCCTCTCCCAGAAATTTAAGGGTAAATTTTATTTATTTGTTTATTTAATCTGTTCTATCTTTATCCTTCCCAGGAGCAATCATCTTCTAATCTCTTTACTGAAGACTTAGCACCTCCTTCATATTTTGGCTTGTTGTCCAGACTTCATTGATTGTACTGACTCAACTCTGTACCAGTAGCCGTGGGTGTTCAGATACCATGTGCACACACTGGGATTTAGGTGGTCGAATTTGGAGCCAGTTCCCACTCTTCTGCCATCCCAGAATGATATGCATCACCAGTCAAGTCTACCAGCCCCACATATGCCTCACAGAGCATCTCACATGGTCCTTGGCATCTGTATTTAGATAATTGTACCCCACATTGTGTGCTCTGTCTTTATCAGGCTCTTATACGTTGCTAATTGTCTAAAAAAAAAAATCCCCAAATCCTGGGTTTTTTTGGTGGGGAAAAGAAATTTACAGCCTGTCTTTTTAAAGGCAACATTGCATTTACATGCAGGGTTTGATAGTCAACTGTTTTGCTTTGGCTTGTTCAGGGCTTGGCATTCTTCTTGCATGAGTCACACGCTGAAGTGAAGCTGCTTTTTCTCCTTGATATTTGCACTTGGTTCCCTTTGGTGCCATCCTGTGCTACATGAGCTTATCAGCAGGAAGGAGGCGTCCCAAAGTGTGTGGTGAACGCTACCAACGCTGGGAAATGAGCTGAAAAAAAGGCTTTCTATGGTCTCTGGTTCATAACTGGTTGGAAGCTAAGTCAGAGCAGAACTGAGAGACACTGTTTTCTCAGCGTGGTGGTGGAGGCACCTCAAAATGTGTCTGTCATTAGGGTCAAAAAGGGCTGGGAAGGTGATGGATTTAGCTCTCTGCAGGCTACCTCATGCTGTTAACTGTCTCTGACATCTCCTCAGCAAATGCTTTCTGATCAGAGCTGCTCTGGAGAAGACAAGCTCCTTTGATGGCACATATTTACACATCCAGCTTTGTGTGTGCTTTCTTGTTGTCCAGGTCTGTAAGACTTCAAACCTTGTAAAATTACTATTTTTGATTTGCCAAGCCTGCTACTTGCCTTCCATGCTCTGCTGCAGGCAGAAGTGGCAGGAGGCTCCACTCATTGTGGAGAGTCTCCCCATCCCTGCTGATAAGGGGTGCTTGTTAGCATGTTTTCCTAGAATTTAGGCAGATATTCTGCTCTGTTTTTCCACTGTGACCCTCTGGGAACATTTATGGTCATAAACTTCTCTACTCCTTGTTTCTCTGTGGTCCATGTAACTTAATTGTCATCCTATTGGCTTATTACAGGCAATCCCAGCAACCCCTTGCATTCCTGTCTTTGCCCTTACTGAGGAACACCCCTTGTTGTAAGAACTTTTTAATTCTTGAAGGCCTTTATCTGGGGAGAGGAAAAGTTTATGTAAAGCTATCCAAGATGCTCACCCTCCCTTCTGACTTAGGGAGATCATGTTTAAAAATACAGAGTGTCCTGTGAGCAGCAGGTCAGTGTGAAGTAATGAAAGGATCAGGCATGTTCTCCATGAGTGAGAGTTCTTGGCCAAGGTGGGTTCACTGAAGGTTTTTTTGGGAAGATCACTTTAATTTATCAGAATTGGTTCACAGCTATTGCTGACTCCAGGTTGTGATTCATGATGGGTGGCTGCAGGACATGATGCACTGAAAACAATCTTTCTGCATTGTCTCATTGTTGGACCACGTGGCTTTTTGCTACTTTATCTCACAGCATGGCCTTTGTTCAGAAGTTTTCAGTAGTCTCGTGCAGATACATGGTTAGAGTAACCATAGAAGCATAATGGGCAGAGCAAGGAATAGGAATGTCAGAAAGATGTTTACCAGCAGAGACTGGTGGTGGGTACAAGTTCATTCTCCTTGCCTATTAATGAGCAAAAAGATTATTATTCCTCTTGTATAAAGAGAGGAAGGCTAGTCACTGCTTAGGATGGAACTGGACTAGTTTACCCTCTCTATATCCTTGTATATGTCTCTATTTGTTACCTTGGTTTTGTGGGTTTGTTTCCCTTTCTAAATTTTCTAAGTTGGCCTTTTCTCCCAGGGTATACTGGAGATGCTCCAGGACACTCTTTGGGTCCTGCCAAGCCTCGGCATCTTGGGTTGGTGGTTGTCCTGGACTGTCCATATTCACTGATATTTGCTTTTACGTATTTCATTCTGCCTCCTGAGTGCTGACCTCTTCCTCTAAAGAAACATGGAAACTCCTGCACAGCATAGAATCATAGAATCATAGAATGATTAGGGTTAGAAGCGACTCCCAGAGGTCATCTAGTCCAACCCCCCTGCAAGAAGCAGGGACACCCCCAACTAGATCACGTTGCTCAGGGCCTCATCCAACCTGGCCTTGAACGTCTCCAGGGATTCAGGGGCATCCACCACCTCTCTGGGCAACCTGTTCCAGTGCTCCACAACTCTCACAGGAAAGAACTTTTTTCTAATATCCAATCTAAATCTCCCTCCCTCTATTTTGAAACCATCACCCCTTGTCCTGTCACAACAGGCCCTACTGAACAGCCTCTCCCCATCTTTCTTGTAGGCCCCCTTGAGGTACTGGCAGAGCGCTAGAAGGTCTCCCCGGAGCCTCCTCTTCCCCAGGCTCAACAGCCCCAACTCTCTCAGCCTGTCCTCATAGGAAAGGTGCNTTCTCCTCAGGGCTGCTCTGGAGCCACTCTCCGCCCAGTCTGTTGTTGTGCCTGGGATTGCCCCGACCCAGATGCAGGACTTGGAAAGAAACCTGAAATGAAGATCATGAGTTGTTTACTGTTTACTGATGAATTGCTACCAAAGTTTGATTCTTGAGTATCCCACTGTGGGCTGTGTCTTTTCACTAGACCATGCTGTTTCTCATTTAGCCTTCTTCAGGTTTATTTGTATTATGTCCACTGGTGAATATTTGTGTAGATGAGAACTTATGCTGATGTCTGTTCTGATTGTGTGCATTGAATAGAAATATTTCTGCTTGGGTATGGTGGGTTGTCCCTGGCTGGAGGCCAGGTGCCCATCCAAGCTACTCTATCACTCACCTCCTCAGCTGAACAGGGGACAGAAAATATTATGAAAAGCTCATGGGTCAGGATAAGGACAGGGAGATCACTCAGCAATTACTGTCATGGGCAAAACAGACTCAACTTGGGGATAATAATTTAATTTGTTGCCAATCAAATCAGAGCTGAGCAATGAGAAATAAGTCTAAATCTTAAAGAAAAAACAAAACAAAACCCACAACAACAACTAAAGAAAAACAAACAAACAAAGAGGTGCTTCAGCCCCTTTACCATTTTTGTGACCCTCTTATGTGCTCCAGCAGGTCCATGTCCTTGTGTTGAGGTCTCCAGAGCTGGACACAGTGTCCCAGGTGAGATCTCACCAGAGTAAGTGGGGCAGAGTCTTCACTGACCATCGTGTGTGCAAAATTGCTCCTCTTCCATGCTCTCATTCACCTCTGGTTGTTATTTATGTTGCACTGTAACTCCCCCCACCTCTTCTTAACTGTTATCCCAGAGGCTCTACCACTGTTGATGATGGGCTCAGCCTTGGCCATTGGCAGGTCCATTTTGAAGCTGGTTCTATCAGACATGGAGGAAGCTTCTGGACACTTCTCAGAGAAGCCACCTGTAATCTCTGCTACTGAAACCTTGCTATACAAACCGAGTACATTAGGGGAGTGGTGCGTAGGAAAAGAGTGTTGATGGGTTTTAAGGAAAGAGGATCCTGGGATTTAGGAATCTGCTGGGGTCGACAGCCACCTAAACATGAGCCAGCAGTGTGCCCAGGTGGCCAAGAGGGCCAATGGCATCCTGGCTTGTATCAGGAACGGGGTGGCCCGCAGGACCAGGGAGGTGATCATCCCCCTGTATTCTGCATTGGTGAGGCCTCACCTCGAGTACTGTGTCCAGTTTTGGGCCCCTCACTTCAAGAAGGATGTTGAG
>VXBZ01009419.1:0-23261 GCA_013399135.1 Heliornis fulica
TGACATTCTGTGATTCTATGTGAATTACTTAATTTGAAATCTAAGTGCTTTGTGTACCTGTATATAAATATAATTTATGAAGCCACCTAACTTCAAGTATCAATTTGTGTTTGAAATAAACCTAATGAAGTTCAGGATTGCTGTTGGGACTTTTTTTAAGAAGTGAAACTGATTGTACTTGACAGTCTGGGATGTGAAGAAATGATGCACTGTTTTATAGAATTTGTATTAATGGTGTGTTTGGGATTGTAGGGCATTTGTTCAGGTTGGATTTAAAACATACCAAATACAAAAGTGAATTGTAAAGAAAAAAGTGTTTCAGCTATATGTCCCATATTAATTTGAACAACAGTAGCAGCTTGTGTGCTGAAATTGGATGTTAAAAGAGCAAACTCCACTAGCAGGTCTGAGGATCTACTTCTTTAGGAGCACTCACTTGTAGTCATAGTTTTGATCAAAAGTAAAGATAGCTGCAGGTATTTGTGCATGTAATTCTGGTTAAATAACACAAACACTTCCTTCTGCTGCTGGTTTTCTCTTGTAAATAATTTTCATACTGGACTATTGAGTGCCAAGTTGATGATTGCTTATAGGCACAATCAGCTTCAGTGGTGAGGGTAGTTTAGTTTTAAAGTGAAATAAAAGCATTTTTCACAGTGGTATCTTGTTGGGGTTTTTTTTTCCTGATTGTGACAGTATCTTGAATTAACTTAATTTTCTTTAGTTATCTTGAATTTATTTTCCAGAACAACATCTGGAAAAAGGTGTAAAATCTCAAATACTTAGATGTTTTAAAAGAAATCTGAAATTAACTTCAGTAGTTTTCCATTGCCTTTGGCTTTTTCTTTTAATCCCAGGTTATTCTCTTCCTTTGCTCAAATTGTCATAGATGGATGCTAGTTTTTCCTTGTACAAAACGTTATGGCTAAACTGAAAGATGGAAGGGTTTCTGTTGGAATATTGAACATAATTTAAAGTTTAAAATTTAGTAATATGTTCTTTATTTTTTGATAGTAAGAATTTTCTTTCTTTGCTTATTTCAGGCTGGTTTGTTCATTGATAAAGGTGTTAAAACAACTAATGCTAGTGCTGATGATCCCAGAGAATATCTTTGTTTGGACAACAATGCAAGGTAAAGGATATTGTCTTTGAAATGAAAAATTACAAAGTTCTGACATTGCTTTTACATTCACATCAGGAAAAACATTTCTAAAATAATATTACCATTTATAAATAATATGAGATCAATAAACTCATGTATTATTTTTCCCTCATTTGTTAATCTGTGTTGGGAAGAACAGAGCATGGTGCGCCTTAAAGGATTTGGCTGTTTCTTCTGAGCCCTTGCTCAGGTAGTTTTCAGTCTCTTAAGACACTTCACTTTAAACATGCATTGCTGTCATCCTTGAAGTATTTTCTGGAACTGCTGCTAAAAGTAAAATCTTACTTCTAAAATCCACTCTTCTGATTTATGACTCCATTTTAAATAATTGTAAGAAAAAGAATTAAGAGTCAGGTAATAGCCTTTCCTACTGCTGAATGCTTCCCACTGCACTTCCTAGGCTTGGAGGTTGTAGCTCAGCGGTACAGTTTTACTGATGGCTATTTGCAGGGAAAGTGTGATCAACCACGTTTTGTGTAGTTTACAAAGTGAGACAAAATAATGGAGAGTCTCGGGGAATTCCAGGTTATACTGTGCCTGGTTAGTCTTATTCTGATCCTCAAGTAAAATACCGTGACACAGTGGTCAAGGGACAATATTGGGTAACCATATCCATCAACATTTTATTGTAACAACTAACGTTAACACTAAAAGTACAGTTCATAAGATTATTTCTGATTGGTGTGTGTTTAAGATGAGAATAGTTAGGCGGTAGTTGCAGAGAGGAAACCTCTGTTATGGTGATACTTGATACTTCACGATTTGGAAGTGAGCTCGCTAGTACAAAGTTTTGACAGAAAACTCCTATAACCTTTGTGGATTTCCTCACTCATAACAGGCAGTCAAGAGAATCATGCTCCTGTAGTGTCTTGAAAGGGCATCAGCAGAGGATGCAAGAAACTGCAGGAGATGGCCACTGTGAAACACGAGCACCAAAGACGTAGTGAGGCACTCTGTAACTGTATGAGGCCACTCATCACTGTATATGGAATAGAACCAGAGGGGTTTAAATGTTAATTGAGGAGACTGTCAAACAAGCAGTCAGCCTTTCTCCTCTTCTTCCACTGGGTAGGTTTGCAGGACAGATCCAGATTAGACTACAAGGATAAGGGGTGCATGTTTACCTGCTCAAACAGTGTTTTTGTAATATTTAATATATTACTTTTTCCCTGGGATATTGGGGATAATCAAATGAAAGCCTCCACCAGTCTTTAATTAAGCTGCTTCTTGTCTGAAATAGATTTCAGCCATAACAACTTAATGTATGAGGCCATCTTTGTAGCACTGCAGATCATCTGGGTTGGAATAGAAAAATATCTTAGGTGTGCTCAAAGAAGGAATACTCCTCAGCATCAGAAGAGTTTGAAAGATTTGAAAGAGCAGTTAAGACAAATGTCCAGTCTGCTTTTGTATAGCACATATCAGCCCTGTGGATACTGCCAGCAAGCTTTAATTCTCTCCATCTAACTTTCACATTAATGCTGGAAAAGAATTGAGGTGGGGAGAGGATACTCTTATGTTTATTTTTATGTTTCTGCTTTATTACACCCCAAGGACACTTTTCTGGAAATAGAGAGCTAGAGATGCACCTGGATTTGGCTTCTGTCGTCCCAAACATGAAGCAGATTTTGCCTATCAGATGAGCATGAGCATTTATCAGTCTGACATTTATGACACATGCAAAACAAACAGTATTTTTACACTGAGGTGTTGTTTTGTTTTGTTTTATCTGTCCCAGGTTTAGACCTCATCAAGATGCAGACCCTGAGAAGCCACGAGTTGCTGCCCTGATTGACAGATTAATCTCTTTCAAAAACAACGATCATGGGGCCTGGGTCAGGGGAGGGGATATCCTCATTCAAAATTCTGGGTAGGTGTCTGAAAGCAACCAGCTGCATGCTGTTAAGAAGTGTCCCCTGGAGCTTTGTTTGTGAAAGTGCATTATAACAGGATTATAAGAGAAGATTGATGCTGAACTCAAGGAACCACTTCTTCGCTATCCCACTACTTCAGATAAAGCAGGCTTATGTGTGTTAAGATGAAAACCTGCCTTAGATTGCAAAGAGAAGCTATGTAGTAAAGTCCAAAGATTGCTAGAGATAGTGAATTTATACTGACGTATCCATGGTTTCCCTGAAGCTATCTTGTTCCTGCTTAAAATATGTAGAAAATTATTATATTTTTAGCAGCAACGCTTTTATAAGAGGTTTTTCAGTCTGTAGCGGTTCAAAATTCCATTAATAGAAAAAAATCAGGCAATCTTTGGTGCATAGAGCATGATGTGCTCTTGCAGCTTATTGTAGGATAGCCCAGAAAGCATGACTGAAGATTTGAACTTTCTTTTAGGTTTGCAGACAATGGAATTGGTTTGACATTTGCTAGGTGAGTACTTTGTTAATCACTTCCATTTTTTTTCCTGCCTAGAAGCTTAGAAAATATACATATACACAATAAACTTAATAGGTATACTTTTATAAGGCTATAATTTCTTTTTGGGGCCTGGTTCTATTTTCAGTGGTGCAGATGATGTTATAGAGGATGTACACTGACACAGCTGCCAAAACTTGTGCTTTAATTCAACTTGTGCTTGGTTTACACCACAGTTTGCTGCCTCTTCAGCAGAAGGGTTATGTTTATACAGGTTATTTCTGGTATTGAATGATTTTCCTCCTGTACAGTTGAAAGTGAATAATGGAAAAGGAGAGGGGATGAGCATTTAGAGGGGACAGACCCTTTCTAATAGAAAGGGTCAAATAATTTTAGTAAGCCAAAATCACTGCCATTTAGGTTATGATAAACTTGTTCTAGATTTCAAAAGTGGGATGTAAAAGAGCTGCACTACAAAAAGAGAAAATTTAATGCTCAGCTCCCTGCTGATGTTTCAAACAGCCTGTAATACCATTAATGATTAAATTTATTGCTGTATGTGTTGTAAATGAGGGCTAGACTGCTCTGCTTATGGAGATGTAAAAATGGGACTATGCCTTGGTGTGTTCATCTGCTGGAGAATATTGGCTAAAAGCTTATTTCTGGCGTTGCTTTGATAGTGATGGGAGCTTCCCAAATGATGAAGGTGCCAGCCAGGAGGTATCTGACTCACTGTTCATAGGAGAGAGCAAGAATTATGGGTTTTCAGGCGGCCAAAATAAATATGCAGGAACTGGAGGAATAGACAACAAGACACGCACTCTGCCTAGAAATCGGTAAGTATAAGTGAAGTTATGAGTGTTATTTGCTGAGTCAGTTTTCATCTGGTGCTAGCACAGGTTGTTTTTCTGTAGCAGTTTAAATTATCTTGCTTTTAATGAAACCTTGGTCTTAACATTTGGGTGTGGAAGAAATAAATAGCCTTTGGGTAACTAGATTTCAAGAATCAATTTAGGGCTAGAGAATAGTCTTTCTGTGACAAATCCCAGACTGTGACCGTTATCCTTTTCTTTTCTCTCGTCTCTGACTTGCTGTGATATTTCTTTAACATTATGCCAAGGCTTACCCTTGACATGAGATAGGAAAGAAGGGTGAGCTAGGTCTAGGCCACCCTGGTTTTTTTGCTGCTTAGCAATTTAGAGAATGAAGTTAATGTGATGGCGACAGGAGCTACGTAGTCTGTTTGAACAGAATCACAGAGTACTTGGGGTTGGAAGGGACCACCAGAGGTTACCCTGTCCCAACTCTCCTGCTCCAGCAGGGCTACCTAAAGCTGGTTGTCCAGGACCACGTTCAGGGAGTGTTACAGTATCTCCAAGGACAAAGACGCTCCAAACACCGTGGGTAACTTTTGCCAGCGCTCGGTCCCCCTCGCAGTGAAGAAATTTCTTAGTTCAGAAGGAACCTCCTGTTTTTCAGCCTGTGATCATTGCTTCTGGTCCTGTCACTGGATACCAGTGGAAGGAGCCTGGCTTGTACCTTTTGCACCCTCCCTTCAGAGATCACTGAAAAGATTCCTGCCTGAGCCTTCTGTCCTTCAGGGTAGACAGTCTGAGGTGTCCCAGCATATCTTCCTATGTGAGATGCTCCAGTCATCTAATTGTCTTTTTGACCCTTTGTTGGGCTGTCTCCAGTAGCTCCATGTTTGTCTTGTATGAGGAACAAGCACTCTAGGTGTGGCTTCACCAGTGCTGAATACATGAAAAGGATCACCTGCCTGTATCTTCTGATAACACTTCTAGCCCATGGTGCCATTTGCCTCTTTGCAGGGGCTCGTTTTTTGGCTTATGGTCAACTTGGTTTCCACCAGGACCCATACGTCCCTTCCTCTGGCACATAAGCTTGTCCTTCCATAGGTGTGGGACTTCGAGGTTCCCAACTTCCCATTTCTCTAGCCTGTCAAGATCTGGATGATAGCACATCTTTCTGGTGTTAACAACTGCTCCTCACAGTTTTGTGTCTTCTGCAAGCTTGTTGGGCCTACACTCAGCCCTGTCATCCAGATTACTGAAAAAGATGTTGAACAAAATTTGACCCAGTATTGACCCCTGAAGTGCACAGCTAGTTATTGGGCTCCAAATAGACTTCTTGTCATCACACTCTGGGTCCAACCATTCAGCTAGTTTTCTATCTGTTACACTGTCCTGTCATCCAGCCCATACTTGTTGAGGATCTTATGGGACACAGTGTCAAAAGCTGTACTGAAGGGTAGACCATGTCCACTGCTCTCTCCTCAGCTACCAGACAAGTCATTTCATCACTGAAGTTTGAGTTGGTCAAGCATGACTGCTCCTTGGTGAATCCATGCTGATTGACTTTCTTGTTCTTTACATGACTTAAAGTTAGCTGCTCTGTCACCTTCCCAGGGATCAGTCTGAGACTTACCAGTCTGCAGATCCCTACGTGTGCCTTCCTGAAGTTAGAAATTACTTTTGCTTTCCTCCAGTCTATGGGCCCTTCTCCCTGTTGTCATGATCAAAGACCTGGTGGTATTAATTTACTCCCATGTTTCTCATACTGGGAAAGGGACACATTTGCAAATTGACAATGGTAGCTCTCTTAACAGGAAAATTCAAAAGAATGGGGGATTTTTTTAGTCATTAAATAAGTGCAAAAACAAGATTTCCATTACTAAGATACAACCTGCAAGTCATTCTCTTAAAGTTGCTTTCTTGATCCCTCTGAAAGGAAACATATTTATGACAGATTCAGGCTTATCATGGATTTTTTTAAATTTATGCTATAAATATTTGCTTGCATTAACAGGACATATCCAATCAGAGGCTTTCAAATTTATGATGGACCCATTCACCTTACCAAGTGCACATTCAAAAACTTTGTGCCAACTCCAGACAGATTTACCAGTGCAGTTGGATTCTTGATGAAAAATCCATGGCAGATGACACCAAAAAACAACATCTCTCTTGTCAAGTTTGGTCCAAATGTAAGTTTATTGCAAGTTTGCTTTCATTTTTGCAAATGGCTTCCGTTGCTCTTGCTGTATTTAAAATAAACATCCATAAGCCCCTAGGTCATCTTTTCCATACTTGCCTACTGCAGAGTGTGTCTCATGGTTGGAAGTCGCCCAAGGTGTATCCTTTGTCTCTTGAGTAGAAAATAATACCAAGGGGGATATAGGATATGTTTTAATAATAGTCTCTTTCATAGTAATGGTAAAGCTGAAAGGAGATTTCTGTTAGGTTTGGTGTATTCTTAGGAATAAGTTTTCAGTTGCAAATATTAACACTGTTCATAAGATAGAGCTGGCCTGAGCCTATTAATAAAAATTAAAATGTCTGTTTAGCAAGAGTTCACTGTCCTTGCCATAACGTTTTTAATCAGCTTTGTCAGATTCCTGTGTGTGTAAATGTTAGTGTATGCTTTGCCTGGAGAAAGAAAAAAATAATAAATTGTTGTTGTCAGGTTTCTTTGAAAGTCTTTTTTGGAAAACCTGGTCCCTGGTTTGAAGAAGGAGATCTGGATGGTGACAAGAACTCAATATTCCATGATCTAGATGGTTCAGTGACTGACTACAAAGACACCTATGTGGGCAGAATGGATAACTACTTGATTCAACACCCCAAATGCATTAATATCACAGATTGGAGTGGAGTGGTTTGCAGTGGGACCTATGCACAGGCTAGTACTCTAGCTTTCTCTTTGGGGTGAATCTATGATATAAACAAGCAGTGGGGGCAAGAGAAGTAACATAACTATAAAATTACCTATTTTTTGATTTAAAAATTCTTTGGCATTTTAGAAACACTTTCAGGCATGCTATACATTCCGACTAGTGCATATATCATGTTCCCTTTGGCAAGCATACTGGGAGGAAAACATTAGTGGCTGCAATCTAATCAAATGTCTGTGTGTGCCATTAGGTCTATGTTGCAGCCTTATCTGCTAAAACATTTTTCTGTTCGAGGTGTTTCCTTCCACTGGAGTTCTGTCTTTTTTTTTGCGGAGTAGTTTCAAGGGACTTTTTTTTTTTTCCCCAAATTTATTTTTTATATTGGAGATGTTAAATATGATCTTCTGAATACAGATCTCATATAGGTGTGATTTCCATTCTGGTTCCTGTTCTGTATGAGTTTGGCCAAGTATCATAGCTGATTTTAAGTATATTGTCCCCCTCCTTCCCATTTTTGTGTCTATAAAGCAGGCAAAATCTGCAATACTTTTTCAGATAGGGCACTTCAGGAGACATTTGTAACTCAGAACTCAAATTGCAACATTTTGGCTAGTAAAATACTGATTGTTTTACAAAATTTAATTTACATTTGCACAGTGTTCTTTCTTTTCATCCTCCTAAATATGATACAGGTTTATGTCCAAACCTGGAATGGACAGAATCTTTCCATGACTATCGTACGAGATGAGTACCCAGCCAGTCCCATGGTTCTTCGAGGTATTAATCAGAGAGCTGTCTTTCAGCAATACCAGCCAGTAGTGATGCTCCAAAAGGGCTACACAATACACTGGAATGGAAAAGCTCCAAACGTCACCTATCTTTATCTCATTAACTTCAACAAGTATGTTTATGTTCTTTCATGTCATAGATGCATCAGGCAATACTGAAGTAGTGTCCTGAACAATTAGCATGTATGAGAGTTTGCAGCCATCCATAACACTGGATCTTGGGGTGGATTTGGGGTTGGTTTTTTTTTTCAAGGCGAATTAACAAATATTGAAGTATGAAAAGCGAAAGATTAACTTTAGATCCAGGTCTATTGCTTAAACTTTTGTCCAACATGGTGTCTTTCAGTAAAATCCTTTTGGAGAAGAAAATGTGCAAGTAATAAAGTTGATCAGATTTTCAGTTGAATAGTTTACTGTAATTGATTTTGTTGTCAGATGAACTTACTAAAGGTCTAAAGTATAGAGTCAAATATCCTGAGAGTATCAAAGTTACTGTCACATCATGAAACAGTTTGTGTAGAAAGAGGAAGAATCTCTTGGTTGAGGACTTGGGAGCTTTTTGTGTTCCTGTTACTTGTTTTTTCCAGTAATCTCTTTGATGCATATTGTTATCTGAACTGTTCCTATGGTGAGTCATAATTTTTATTTTGTTTTTAGGAATGACTGGATTCGTGTTGGTCTTTGTTATCAACAAAATACAGATTTTACTATAGTATTAGAAACCTTTCAAAGGCGCTTTTCTGCTCTGTCAAGCAAGGTGGAGCGCTACATGCCTGTATCTTCAATGATGGAGCTCACAAAGAATCGATCAGACAAGAAGTTTTACTTTGACAACAGTACTGGGTAACTGCTTGTAATATGACCCTGTTGTTTTACGTTAAAATGTCCAGTTTGGTAGTGTTACCAGCAACTGATTGAGAGGAAACTGCTTAAGAGGAAAGCTGTTGCAAAGGAGAATAAGACTATTTGAAAGAATACCTAATGTGACTGAATTGCCAAAAAACAGTGGCTGTCATGGAAATACTTTTCCAAGACCACAGTTGCCACAGATATTTCCTGCCCTGCACCTAGGGAAATGTGGTATCTGATGTGCTGCAGCTGAGCAGTGTCTTTCAGGAAGTAACTTCTAAATCTTCAAAGAAAATTTGTGCTACCTTGTTGAACTGAATATTCTAGAAACTTTTCTTTCCTGAGAACATTTTGAGAATGTATTTCTGAAAATCTTGATCTGTTTTTTCTCAAAAGTACTTAAGTCCTACTGTCTCTCAAAAGGACTTCTGACAGGGTTCTTTTGAGAGATAGAAGATGTGGGCAGCTTGGAGTAAAATAAGTCACACACATTACTTGTGTGTTTTGCAAATGTTGATCTGTAATTTATAATTTAATCTGTTATTTATTTTTCTCTCTTATCAGCTGTTTTGCCTGTCTGTAGTGAACATAGCTTTTGAGAGACAGTTGTGTCTCTCTTGTCTAGGAGCTAGAGTGATAACAGTTGAATATGTACTAAAAGAACTACCAGCCTTTGTGTTCTGTGAACATTAATGTCCACTAAACCCTAAACGTCATTTCCAGGCATTTGCAATAAAACAATTACATTGTTCTGTGCTGGTGGGTGAAGCTGAATGTCCAAACAGTGGCTCCTGGGTATCTGCAGAGATCTATAATCAAAGAAAACATTTGTGCTCTGCAGTTTGTTTTTTGTTTCCTGTGAGCCACTGATTTGAGGAATGGCTGTCCTTTTCATATCGTATGCATTCATGATGTCTCCTGTAATTGTTTGTAATTTCAGATATGTCAGTAGAGACTTCCTAACTCTAGAAATCTGTGGTTATTTTGAAGACATTTGAACAGCAGTGGTTTCTGTCCTGAAAATCATGTGATATAGCTGTTAAGGTTAAACATAAATACTTATCTTCCCAGTGATTGATCTAAAATTTTCACCCCACCCCTTTTGTCCAGGTTGCTGTTTTTGTTTCTTCAAGCCAAATATAATAGGGATGGTCACAGTTATTGCTCATCTCAGGGATGTGAAAGGATCAAGATTGTGACCAAAGATACAAAAAAAGGGATCAGTAACTGCATTACAAAAGCTTACCCAAAGTACCATCAAGAACCAACAGTCATAAAGCAGATGCCAGTAAAAACTACTGTATCATGTACAAAATGCGGCACAACTCAGGTAAAACAAAACAAGCTCATAAACTACTTAGTTGATCGATCTGTGTGCTTGCTTTAAGGCAGAATTTCAGTCTTTCACCACGGAATATTGCATCTACCAGTTTGTGGTAGTCACACTGTTAATCTGTATACTGGGTGGGGAGTCTCTTGGGGCACGTAGGTTTCAGTTTTGGTTCTTTGAAAAATACTGCTTCACTTCAATGAGTGCTACAGAGAAGGCACATAGGTAGATCTGGTGTCTAGTACTGCAGTATTGTCTGTGATCTGTGTAGAATAGCTTTGCTGCAGAGATCCATATGTAGTTCTAAAGGAATGACATGCCTTAACAAAAATGTGATGATAGATGAAGTTGCTGAGAGGAAAGTAGTGTCTCCTGGACTAGTGAGATTTTTCAGCAGCTGCAGCTGATTACGTTTGACTTCTACACTTGTGGACTCCATTTCAAGGATATGTGATCAGAGGGCTGCAGCACCTCTTGTATGAAGATAGGCTGAGGCAGTTGGGCTTGTTCAGCCTAGAAAAGAGAATGCTTTAGGGAGATGTTACAGCTGCCTTCCAGTACCTAAAGGAGCCTACAGGAAAGTTGGAGAGGGCTATTTACAAGGGCATGTATAGATAAGACTGGAGTAATGGCTTTTAGATGAAGGAGGGTAGGTTTAGATTAGGGCGAAATTCTTCACTGCACAGTTTGCCCAGGGAAATATTGGAAGGCTAGGTTGAATAGGGCTCTGGGAAACCCAGTCTAGTGGAGGGTGTTCATGTCCATGGCAGGGGGTTGGAACTAGAGGACCTTTAAGGTGTCTTCCAACCTAAAGCATTCCATGATTCACTTGGCTTACCTTCTCTTTTTTTGGATCTTTGTAACTAAGATGATGGAGTGGAACATTTTCCTTATGAGGAAAGGCTGAAGGAGCTGGGTCTCTTCAGCTTGGAGAAGAGGAGACTGAGGGGGGACCTCATTCATGTTTATAAATATGTAGAGGGTGAGTGTCAGGAGGGTGGATCCAGGCTCTTCTTGGTGTTGGCCAATGATAGGGCAGGGGGACATGGTTCCAAACTGGAACATAGAAAGTTCCATCTTAATATAAGGAGGAACTTTTTCACTGTGAGAGTGATGGATTACTGGAACAGCTGCCCAGAGAGGTTGTGGAGTCTACTTCTCTGGAAACACTCAAGACCAATCTGGACACGTTCCTATGTGATCTAGTCTAGATGATCCTGCTCGGGCAAGGGCGTTGGACTTGGTGATCTCTTAGGTCTCTTCCAGCTCCTGATATTCTGTGATTCTAGGATGATCTTGAAATTGAATTATCTGTTTTAGCTGTGCGAGCAAAGAAAAATACTGAAAGGAAGGAATAAATTTATGCAAAATTATATTTATTAGCATTGCTAGTGCCATAAATAAAGCTACTGAAAAATGGATGCGTTTGCTTTGGAGCATGGGCGGAGTGTTGTAAATTGTTTGGCACAATAAAGTGTTGAAGTCATGTGGATATGTGTACTTAACATGCTTCATTTGATATCTAGAAGGTATTCACCAGCGATCCTCACAAAAACTACCTCCTTGTACAGATTAACTCATCTGGTAAAAAAGAACTAAGCAGAGGTCAGCAAGCATTTATTTCTGTAAGTATTCTTCATGGGTTTCTTGTAACCATTTATCTTTTTAGCAGTTTTTAGTACCACAGTTGTACAGGTCTACATAATGCCTACCTCACTTTTCTTCACTTAAATGAAAGTGTTCATTCACAGTTAAAAAAACAGACATTCATAAAGGTGATGTTCTAACCTCAACAAGATGAGGTTCCAAAGCTCCATATTGTATTCACATTCTCTGTTGCTGAAGAGAAAAATGTACCAATAAGGGAGAGATTAAAAACTTCAGATTCATGTTGAAGTCTGTATGGTTATACATTCTATATATGAGCTGATCCTGGAAAAAAAAAAAAAAAACCAAAACAGCCAAACACAACGCAACAAAAAACCTCCCAGTAAACTGCCTGTTAACTAAATCAGCGTTGTTCAAATTGGCTTTGATCTAACAGATTGATGTGTTAATGGAATGAGTTATTCAAGCTATGAAGTTTTGGGATACTCTTTCAAAATTAGAATTACTAAAGATGGAGATTTTTATATTTGTTCTGATGGGTCCCAATCAGCCTAGTGATGTGACACCACATAAAAAGGAGTTTACTTCAACTTTTCTAATTGGATGCTGAAGGAGACTTGCCCATGACGCTGAAATGGCGTTTGCAGACATCCTCACCCAGAGATCCCAAAGTCTGTACTAGCTGAACTAGCTGAGGACTAACACTGAATGTAGTAGTATAGCTGTTGAATTCATATTAAGAAAGAAAGAAAAATATTTTTTCTCCTTTTCTTCTCCCATTCAGGTCAATGACACTATGTTTTCCTTCAAAGATAATGGTATACTTATTGTTGTAGTTGATGCCTGCACTGGCACAGTGTCAGGAAACAAATTATTTTCTGGAGTAGACATTCAGCATGTAGTTGGATATTTAAAATCTGGAATTCCACAACGGTATGTGTAATGAATATGTATTTTCAGTGTGTCCTGTAAACTATAGCTATGCTCTCTAGTGACAATTCAAAGCGACCAAACATGTATCTCAGTTGAGGGGAAAGGAGAAACATGGGAGCACTTCAACAGACAATTGAGAAAACAAAGCGACTCAGACTTTAAACACAGTTTTCCAGTGTTGCCATCATTCACCTCAAAAAGATTATTTTCCTTAATGAAACATATGGTTGCACTTCTTTGCTTAAAACAAGAGTTAACTGTTTTGTGTAATCAGGTCACTTAAGGACACTGTCAACAACTATGTGACAATACCATACTGTTCTCTCCCTATCTAGGGAAAAAATTACTTATCAGTAAAGGAAGATTAAAAAGTGTCAAAAAACTCAGCATTCTAATTTTGGATCAATACCTAAACTTGACTTTTTGATGACAATATTAAACTGTACTTAAATAATACTCTTCAGGTGCTCCTTTCAAAGAGAGTTGACTATATCCATGTCATCAGATGACATGGCATGAGTACTGTCATGAAAGTGGACAAGGCCAGCTAGCTGTAAAAATGCGTAGCAGAATATTAAGAAAACTTCGTGTTTGTAACAGCTGCTGTCTCCACACCATTTCTGCAGGTCTATTGTTCTACTGAGCGCAAGAGGTGATGTAGCAATTCCTAATAATTTATCAGAAGCCTTAATGTCCCTGGGGACAGCCAAACCACCTTATCTTCAGAGCAATGGTTAGTGGAAATTTTGTATATTCCTTTGGCACCGATTTGATGTGTGTGTGTGTTTATGTTGGCATGGTGGGTTTCTACTGTGGTGTGTGAAAAGGATGCAGCTGGCAGAGGATGGATGCCAGTTTGCACTGGTGTAGGCTGCAGTGATTCATCCCTTGTTGAGGGGGGTGGTGTGGTGTTGGGCAGCCCTTCATGGGATAGAGCAGAAAATCCTGTTGCCCCAAAGGGAATCTTGTTGCTAGTCTGAATCTTGTTGCTAGTGGACAAGTGACTAGCAGTTCTTCGTGCCTGTGGATTACAGAAAAAGAGCCCCAGGCTTCTTTTTCCAAAGGCTGTATTCTGTGCCTCACCCAGCCAATCTATTTTTAAACACCCTTCTGCCAGGCTAGTATTTCCTGTTTTTACACATTTAAAGGTAGAGATGGTATTTTGATGGATGATCACATTATAGACAACATGAGGCAGCTCTTGTTTGTTCAGGGCCCTGGCACAAATTCTGTCTGCAAAATCAGGTTTTAGAACTGCCCCAATTTCTGTTTTTTCAAGTTGATTTCTGAGTATTGAATACTGAATAGTGAAAAAGGAAATTTCAAATCAGGTGAAAGGTGTGAGAAGCTGAGTGCAGGTGAATGTCCCAAACAATTGGAGTGGGGGAGCTTCAGAGGATTATGCCGTTCCTACTGTGTTGGGCTTGGCTGATTCGATAACACTGAACTGTTTTTGTCGCAGGAAGCTTGGCCTTTCTGGGCTTCAGAGGAAGCTTTAAGCCATCCTGGATTAAACTGTTTACTGGTCCTGCTGGGCAAGGGCTCGTTCAGATAGAAAAGTATATCCCTTTACAACTGGAAGAGTATGGCTGTGCCAGAGCAATCAAAAGCCGACGGAAAGACCTCGAGCTACTGAAGAAGGCTACGCGATCTCACTAAAGACTTAAGTTGTACATAAAAGCTGGGGAGAAAAATGTGAACTAACTTATTTTTTAATTTATGGCATTTTAAACTATATTGTTATCCAAGTAAATCGTGTCTGACAGATGTTTGCCAGCATTGACCGCTTGAATGCCGATCTGTGCACCTTCTAGTTGTACAAAATATTAAAGAATTAGTATTTGTATAAACAGGTTTTTTTTTCAGATGTTTGTATTTACTGTAAACAAGTTCCTTCTGTTTAATACTCCTTTTGTATGTAAGAGGGTGTTCATAAAAGCCTTAAGTTTTTGATAACAGGTGTTGGAGTGCATCATGGATTACTTGAAGGATTAACATAAAGTAAACAGCTTGAATTGTTCATTATAATTTAAGCATTTTCACTCAGCTGTTGAGGTGTTTTCCCAAGGGTTTACTTAACTGTTTGCTCAGTTACGTTCTCAATCTGGTCTGCAAGGTTTTAAAAAGCCATTTCCATTACGGATGCAGCTGACTCAAAGGGTTTTAACTGCATTTAACTGATGTTTTTTTGCTTTGCCGTATGAGGGATGGAGAGTAGGGATTCAGAGAGTCAGCCCATGTTTGGGTGAGGATTATGTACGTGCAACGGAGTTCAGAAAGGCTGTGTTTACCAGCTTGGCATACAGAGCAGATAATTACTTTTCTTCGGGGTCAGTGTTTACTGTTCGCCCCTAAATATCCAGGTTTGTCTAAGGGTTACTCAGGTGAACAATCTGGGTGTTAAGGCTGCAGTCCTGGGTACAACAAAGCTGAGATACTGTTAATCTCAATTTGTTATGAAACTAAGCTTCTACTTTTGCAGAGATTTATTTTATTTTTAAGGCTATCCCAGTTCTAACTGAAGTGAATGGAAAGTGCTCTCAGTTCATTCAGGCATATTTTATCTTTTGCCTTAATTTTGATTCTTTGAATATATTCGTGTCGCTAATTCCTATTGAGTTTATATTAGGCCGGTTTGATTCCTTTTGGTTTTCTTGTAATTATTTGACCATTTCTTTAGGTAGTGTAAAAATCATTTAGAAGAACTGAGGCACAGCTGCCCTTTTTCAGGAGTATAGTCTTTGAAACTAAAATTTCAGAGACTGTAAAGATGCATTTCATAATAGGGAACAATAGTTGCCATAGAGCTAAAATATAACCTTAGTTCTAGGAAAACTGACATAGCTCCTTGTATATGTTCTCATTCATTCTAGCTGGTATAATGAATCTACCATTCAGAGATTATTTGTGCTTTGAATTTAGATTGGAGTGGTTGTTAGTAATAAACTATATGCCTGTCTTCTCCAAAGAATTTGAAAAACTGTGGGGATTTTTTTTTGTGTGTGTGCTTGAAAGGAGAGGGGGCACAGTAGCAGTCCTATTATTCTGTTCAGTTAAAATATGCTACCTCAGTGCTACAGTTAAACTGCCTGGTCTAGTGTAGTTTTCAAAATGAGAAGGGAGAAGGGAGCACAGCAGAAGAGGTGAAGTTAACAAATAGATGACTGATGTTATTTTTATTGCAAAACCAAGCCAAATGGATGATTGTTTATTTTGCAGTTTTTTGATGCACAATTCTCTTGCAATGTTTTGGAAAAAAAAAAGGAAAAAAATGTCTTTTTTTTTAAGGGGAAGATGTGGTAAAACTTTAAGACTAGGTATAATGTTTGGTGTTACTAATGCAGGGCAATGTGGTTTAAATGCTCTGAGTGCAGTAGTTATAGTGTTTGGGGATTAAAATGGTTTTAAGTCTTCCACTGTTCTGTGGGGTCATGCCTCAGAGAAACACCAGTGAGGTAGTGACCTTTCAGGCTTGTGAAGTTGGCCATTATTTATAAGATTCTGCTTTTCTAAGCCATCTTGTAAAAATTGTACTTGGGAGTGTCAGTGGTATTCTGATGTAGAGCTTATTGATGGGCAAGTTGACCTGAAGTTGAAGTGTTGTCTTTTGTGTAAGTTTAAACACTTGATAAATAGCATAAATAAATTTTTACATCTGACAACGCAATAAAATCTTGGTTCTCTTCTGTTCTTGTGTCAAATAATTTTGTATGTTGTGTGAGTACTATAAACTTTTATTTCAAACAGCAGTAGACCTGTGAAGTTTATGGAGTGTATCCTACACCTCATTCAGAAGCAAGTTTTGAGTACAGGGAAAGGAGATACTAGTGGCTACTGGCAGTTATGAGTCTGTCCCTCCAGTCTGTCACCTTACAGTCTGTCTGAGCTGCTGAGTGTAGATTCATTTCAGCTTGGTGGAGGCCAGTGCAGTATTATCTACTTGGGAGGACCTTATTTATGTGAAGATGGAACCAGGCTAACCTAATTACAGCTTACTAATTTTTAAAGGAGTCCTACAGGGAAGTGGGAGAGGGACTGTTCATCAGGGTGCAGTGATAGCACAAGGGGCAATGGCTTCAAGCTGAAATAGGGCAGGTTTAGATTAGATATTAAGAAGAAATCCTTCCCTGTGAGGGTCGTGAGTCCTGGCACAGGTTGCCCAGAGAAGCGGTGGCTGCCCCCTCCCTCCCTCCCTAGCAGTCTTCAGGGCCAGGTTGAATGAGGCTTTAGGCAACTTTGGCTAATGAGGGTGTCCCTGCCCTTGGCAAGGGGTTGGAACTAAATAATCTTTGAGGTTACTTCTAACCCAAAGGATTCCATCATCCTGTTCTCAAGGGTGCCCAGTACAAGCTCACCCTGCTTTGAGACATGTACTGTTCTGGACCATCTCCAGAGGTGGCTGCATGCCTGAGTGCTGCTGTGGTTGTGTGCTATCGAAATTACCAGTGTACCTAGTCCCTCTTGTTCCAAGCACACCAGTTACCACAGCCTGCAAGGGCTGAGCTACTCACTCTTCACCTCATGCCTGAAACGCTGTGATCTTAAAATGAGTCATCTCTGTCCCAAAAGGAGACCAAAAGGTACTGTAACCTGGCCATGGAGAGGCCGTTTTGTACCCTAATAGTTTGGTTTCCTTTCCTTACTCGAATGGTGTTGTTTGGCAACAAAGATAAAAACCCAACAGGCTAGAGAAAGGAAGACAAGTTTCAAGTTGTAATGGAACATGTTAAAGCTTTTTAAGGTGCACCTGGGTTCATGGTCTTGCTCCGCACATTGTTTTTCCCTTTCATTTTGTAGTTTTCATCGTACTGTAAAAACAATAACAAAGAAACAACAAGAGAGTAAATAAACTTTGTGAGGCAGGGATCACATTAAGTATACTATCAATAAGGCACTCTGGCCAAAGGCACCACCAAAAATACACTATATGAGGGTCTGGAGGTGCATCCCAGTAAAGACAAGGTAATGCCAAGGACATATTTTTGGAAAAGATAGACATAGTTATGTGTGTTGTTTGGCTGCAGTGTCAGCTGAGGGTCCATAAAACTTCTAACCCAGGACATCAAAGTATTTTTTCCTATTTGAGGCAAGCCCTGTGATTTCCTCTGCTTCCTTTCAATCCATTTCACATAGGAAGGATGCACATCCGAGGACAGTCACCCAGCTCTGACTGAAAAGCCCAGTCCACTGGGTTTGACGATAGCTTTATAATATGGCACAATGGTCAACAAAGGCAAAATGTGTGCCATGGCTATATTTGTTTAAAGCGATCCTGGTGTCATTCTAGTGTCCAAAGATCTAGGAAGCAGTAGCTTCTGAACTTCAAAGATAGCATTTATGGAAGCTTTTTCCTAGTAATTACTTTTCCACTGCTTCTGGTGGTTCTTGTTCTAGCACTTAGTTCTGTCCTTTCCTGGAGTTCACAAGCCTGTTTATCTTTCTAATGCTTGCTTTTTTTTTCCCCACTCCTGTGCCTTATGCTAGTTAAAAATTCTAAAATAATACTCGGTATTCAAGTATTTAAGGCCACCTTTGCTTGAGAGAATTTATAAGATTTTTAATTATGTAGCCTGGGAGTACTGCAGTTTTGCATATTAAATCATGCTGACAATAGGAATAGTTTTAGGAGGGAGTAATCTGGGGATCTGCTGTGAACAGCCCAGCGTTATCTGAAATGTGATCTTTGCCCGCCCTTGTCCCTTCTCTTAACCCATACTGAAAAAAATATTCAGAGAGACTTGTGCTTTTCTTGATAGATTTGTGGTTGATGAGATCACAGAGAAAATTCAAAGTTACCAGTGTGCATAAACTGTCCCTAAAGGCCAATGTTTTAACTTTTTTAAATTTCTATTGTGTTTAAAATTACAAAGCAGACTTAATTGCCATGCCTTGGAGGCAAGTTCTTTGTTTCATCTTTGTCCAAGTTAGTGGGATGACAGCTGAATATCCTGATTTATATTCTTTTTTGAGGAAGTGTTCTCAGAAGATGCTGTGGCCTGACTTCATATATGATTTCTTCTTAGCAGAATGCAAAAGTAGTATTTCAGGGCTATTTTCATGTATAAGTAACATGATCTACTAGAGCCGCTATAAACAGTTACAAGTAAAACCATTTATTTTCTGTGCAGCATTTCCAGTGACATTTTCAGTAGATATACTAGGAACACTTCATGGTGTGTTTTCTGTAATTGGTAGCTTTTAGGGATGGATCTCAGATGATGACATGTCGTCTTTTTAACATCCTTGAGGTTCTTCACCAAAAGATGCTTTACCCCATCTGCAGGGTGGGAACTATGATGTAATAGTTTTCTTCCATCTCTGGTCCAGATGGCTGGTACATGTTCTCAGTAACAGCAGACACCACCACAGTTATCTGTGGTATCATTTCTGAGACATTTCTGTTTCTCTATGTTAAGCATCACATCGTACGTTTCTACTTTTTTAAATAGTTTAATATAAATTTCCTTATGGCAGCATGTTCTGGGTTAAATTTTTATTCTTAACATCTCTATGGTGATATCAGATTGTTTTGTCCTTCTCAATAGTGAAGTGCGAGTATAAGATATGTGTACGTGTAATCACATGAATCATACAGCATGTACAATTTCTACTGAGTTCCTTCTGCTGGCTAGCAGACAAATGTAAAATAAGAGCTCATGTCAGGCTTTCAT
Source organism: Heliornis fulica (assembly GCA_013399135.1). NCBI lineage: Eukaryota > Metazoa > Chordata > Aves > Gruiformes > Heliornithidae > Heliornis > Heliornis fulica. Next base: position 19,400 of record VXBZ01009419.1, read on the forward strand.
AGTTGGATGTGAAAGAAAACAAATGAAAATTCAAGAAAAATGTGTTTATAGTCTCTTCTTCTTATAAGCCATACACACCTTTCCCTTTTTGCTTTGTAGGTATGGGGCTCACTTCTCACTGCTTCCCTCACAGTCTGTATAAGCTGGGATACTGCTCTGGTTATGCATCTCATTCATTTAGAACTTTCCGATACTCACCATGTTCTGCTGCCTGTGGATTTTTCTGTGTAGTTGTCCATCCTTCTTTTCCACTATCTATATTTCCAAAACATCTGGTGGAGCGGTGTAGATGTCTCGTTTTACCACCCTTTTAGCCTATCCAGCCTGACTTGAGTTTTATATGGTAATCTGTCTCTTTTAACAGAGTCATTACATAAAATATGCTGCTTCTGTTAACTTCTTTTGTCCCCGTGACTCACTTGGAGCAATGTGTTCACAACCACAGAATGCCTGAGGTTGGAAGGGACCTTTAAAGGTCATCTAGTCCAACCTCCTGCAGTAAGCAGGGTCATCTTCACTAGATCAGGTTGCTCAGAGCCCCATCAAGCCTGACCTTGAATATCTCCAGGGATGGGGCCTCCACTACCTTTCCGGGAAACCTGTTCCAATGAGCTACCACCCTCATATTGAACAACATTTTCCTAATATCCAACCTAAATCTCCCCTTTTCTAGTTTAAAAACATGATCCCTCACATCCTATTGCTACATGCCCTTGTGAACAGTTCTTCCCCAGCTTTCTTATAGATAGATGCATCAGACAGATACATGGAAATATTTTTGCAAATAAGGGTTAAGTGTGGGGACACTGCCCATGTCAAACTGAAGGAATTAAGGGCACAGAATGAGTGTAAAAATGTTGATCTCCACTGCTTATTTTTCTGTGCAGCATTGCTTGCTGATCATTAAACAGGCCCTTTATAACATGGGAGTCAGGATGGGTTTGAATTCTTCCATAGCTTATCATGCTAGGAGTGAAGGAGATTTAACACTTTATGCTCCAGACTTTATGTTCCAGAATATATATTCAGAATTAGTACCAATATGAAGTTTAGGAATGTTCTTAACCACTCTTTATAAGAATAATTTGTTAGGTTTTCTTTTTTTAATACTTCAGTTTCATTACTTCCACACTTAACTCATCGTGCACTTGTCCCTCTACCACTCCCACCCCCCAGGCAGTCCTACACATACTGCATGACATCATTGTTAGAAGTGACATACAAGCCAGTTTGTAAAATGAAGCTAATAAATTAAGTTCACAAACTAATAAGTATATGCCTAGCAGTCAGTGATTACACAACCAGTAAATCAGGATCTTAAGTGAACTGCAGTTTCTAGATTCAAACGTGTTTAGTAAATGAGTGTGTAAATAACTGTATTCATGTATTTCTCAAAGCAGATCCCAAGATTACAAGAACATTTTTGTGTGCCAACAGTTCACCTCTTTTCCTATGGAAGCCTCGTGTTCAGGATCTGTGAAAGGGTCAATGACATTGCAAATTGCCAGGAATCGATATTGAGGCTGTTGAGGAAGGTTGCTGCTGGAGAGACATGACGTCTCAAGCAAGAGCTTGAGAAGGAAGCAGATACTCAGGAGCATAATAACACAACAGTGTGTTGATAAGTTTGAGTCAAAATCATGTTTTCCCTTTCAAAGGTAAATACACTAAATACATGCACTAAAACCAGTATGTGAACCCATATCTGTAGTTAACCGAATTCTGGTCAAGTACTTGAAAGAGTCAAAAACTTTGTGTTTTGATTACAAATATTAAGAATTATTAGAAATGCCATGCAAAGGTAACATATTTGAACAGAGTCCAGACACTTCCTGGAATATACCTGTGACTGAAAAGTACAAAGTGAGGTGGCACTTCTCATTAGGCAAAGACACAACAACGTAGGTGCAGGCCAATCCTTGACCTCTAAAGATGGTCATTACCTTTGATATCTTTGTAATTTTTTAAGCTGTCATCCCATAAATGGTCTGTCTGTGAATAATCAGCTAAATGAGCTTGAGGTCATAGGAACAAGGGTTTGAATGTGTAGGGTTTTTTGTTCATGAGATTATTTCAGAAGTAATTCAGCAATTTGTACCTGAAGTGAGTGATTAATTTTGCTTTTCTTTTTGAAGTGTGTTAATGCTTTAACTTGCTTGCAAAGCGAGTTTTGGTATGAGATCTGTAACACTCCTTTTTATGCAATTGGTGAATCCAGGTACCTCAAGACATGCATCAGTGAGATTATTGAGACAATAAACTCCAACAATCCTGCTATACTATTACCAAGAAAATACAGTGCACATATACATGCCTTAGAATTGGTTTGATCAGATTTTTGGGACTGGTTTTGAAATCCAAGGCAATAATTACATATATAAATAGTTTCATTTACAGCCACATATCCAAAGCTCATCCAGAAAGTTCCCTTCATTTGGTGGGTTGAGATTGTCCCAGAGAAAATGTGGGAGAATAACCATAAAGAGAGCTGATTCTTCAGGGATGAGTTTAGGAAAGAAATATCTGCAAATGCTGCAAATGCGATTTTTCTTTTTTTGCATAAAGTGTGTCACAAACAGGAATGGAAGTGCAGGAAACAGCTCTTCCGTAAAAGGGGACAAGGAACAGGGTGTATTAGGCCAAGGCGGTGGCAGAGCAAACAAAACAAGTACAGCAGCTACTGATTTCCTTCCTCTGTCATGACACAGCATAATTTATTGCAGCATTGCAGAGAAGCAATTACTCCAGCTTTCAATATGGTTGTCACCTCTGGTTCAGATGGAGACTAATGCATGCTTGCATCCTAACAGACACTTAGAGGAAAAGATACCAGCTGTGGAAAAAAAAATTAAAAAGTGGGCAGCTGAATATATTTGTTATGAAAACAAATTTCCCAGAGATATTACCAGAAAAAAGGGAAGTTCTCTGATGAACAAAATTGTTCAAGAGAAGACCAGTATGAAGCTAGAGAGAGCTTCGACTGGAGGAAGTTACATCTACATACCTCCAGTTAGCTAACACTCATAAAGCCAGAATTGCTATGAAATGCAAAGCCAAGACCTACCCCTGCTGATTTTGCAAGCACTGCAGACAGATGCAGAAAAAGCTCTCGCATGTATACTGCATGTATATGCGCTCAGACAAAGCACACACAAGCTTCTACAAGAGAGGCAGAGGTGTCATACAGCAGCCAGTGAGAGAAAGTATGTGGCCAAGCAGCTCAGAAACTAAAAAAAAATATTTTGTAGTATTCTGCTTCTGAAGTGATAAAACTTTTGGAGTAAGGCTTGTTGAAGCATTTTTTCTTGGGTCCTTCAGGAGCTTTAAGTCTTACAGGGTATGTCAGACCCTCGGGGGTGTGCACTTCTTACAAAAAGTGGTCTTGGTGTCCCAGCGACAGCCTGTAATGATGAACTGGTAGGAGCTGGGGTGTTAGAACCTTCAGGATGCTTGGACCCAGGAGAGGCAGCCCCAAATGGCAGGGATCTCATATTGCTTTTGCTCCAGCAGATACTGCGCTCTCTTAACAAGATCTCCCTGACAGGCAAAGCAACAAAGAAAGGCTTTCCATCACGTTAACTGATTAAGGTGAAGCTGGTATAACAAAAAGGGGGTCACTTTAATTTGTGGATTAATGTCTGCATCAAAATTGAAATCTCGATGGAGGGAATGAGAATAACCTCTTGGTGAACTTAGCTGGAGCTATCTGATGAGCTTGGTATTAAGAAAGGTAAAGCGTGGGTTGTTGTGAGAGCAGATGAAAGAGCATCTTGGGTGGGAGCACTGGGGAAATGAAAGAAGGATTAAATGAGACAACAGAAATTACTGAAGAAGAGATTTTTCTTGCCTCTTAATTCCCACT
>VXBZ01009419.1:31448-71168 GCA_013399135.1 Heliornis fulica
CTCCCTCTCTCTCTCTCTCTCTCCCTCTCTCTCCCTCTCTCCCTTCAACTCTCCTTTTTTGACTATTTTTTCTTTGTAAGTAATTTTGACCATTAGAGCTGATAAATGTCACCAGCTGCAGACCCTGCCAACACATTTTTGTGCACAGGAATTTGTCTCAACACATTTTGTACAGCAGCTTTCTCCCACTGCTATGATTTGTGAAGAGTATTTCTGTGAGAGAGAGGCCTTGCTTAAACTTTGTAAAAAAATATATATACACTATTTTTGTACAGCATGCTTAACAGTCCTGAGCCTGGAAAAAAGAAATAAGTGTTTTCACATCAAAATAAGATACATACATCAGAAATCTGTCACATCAAACTCATCACTCATCACAATGCCAAACTGGGAATCAGACTCTGGAGGCCAGCCATGCTGAGAGAAATTTGGGGGTCTTAGTCAACAGCAAGTTAGACATGAGCCAACAGTGTGACCAGGCATCCAGGAGAGCCAATCATATCCTGGGGTGCATCAAGCACAGCATGGCCAGCCAGTCCAGGGAGGGGATTGTCCCACTCTACACTGTGCTGGTGAGGCTTCGCCTTGAGCACTAGGTGCAGTTTGGGTCAACACAGTACAAGAGGGACATAAAAATTGGAGGGTGTCCAGAGGAAAGCAATGAGGATGATGAAGGATCTGGAGTGGAAGACTTATGAGGAGAGGCTGAAGTCCCTTTGTTTGATCAGCCTGGCAAAAAGGAGGCTGAGGGGAGATCTCATCATGGTCTGTGGCTTCCTGANGTGTCTGGACGATGCACTCAGTCCTATGCTCTGACTTGGCTGGTAACATGTGGAGGCAGGAGTTGGACTCGATGGTCCTTATGGGTCTCTTGCAACTCAGGAGAGTCTATGGTTCTGTGATTCTATTCTCTAAATAATTGACATGCTGGGCTGCTGCCACCAGTGTCTAGATTTACCACATTATACTTGTAGTAATGCTTCTATTCTCTGTCCTCTCACACTACAGATGCACCCATCTTATCCACTCTTTTGTTTACCTGTCTACCCCTTAGAGTGATTCAGTGATGAAAGAACAATGAATAAACAACATTTCAGTTGTAGCCTGACTGGAAAATAGAAATTTTCCTTATGCCTTCCAGTCAGATTCCAACATAATTTTTCTGATCATATTGTGGTCTTCCATCTCTTCACTTACTACAGTTTGTGAAGACCTGTGCAAAAGCAAAATGTATTGGTTGAGACAGGTCATGCTTACCTGGGCCAGTGGAAGAAAAATGCACATGTAGTTTGATGTGGCATGTACCACATCTACCAACTGATAGAAAAATGTCACTGTTTTCCCTGACAAAATACAAGGAAGTATAAGTAAATATTTTGGAAATTATTTTTTCTAATAGTTTTTAAATAGCAGGAATTTCTAACTTGCACATGACATCTAACTGAAAGTTATCAATCAAATGAAGTGTGGCCAAGAAGGCCAATGGCATCCTGGCTTGTATCAAAACAGCATGGCCACCAGGTCTAGGGAGGTGGTTGTGCCCCTGTACTCATCATTGGTGAGGCTGCACCTTGAGTACTATGTCAAGTTCTGGGCCCCTCACTACAAGAACAACAAGGTGAACATGTTCAGTGAAGGGAACCAGGCTAGTGAAGGGTCTGGAGGGCAAATCTTATGATGAGCGTCTGAGGGAACTGGGTTTAGTTTAGTCTGGAGAAGAGGAGGCTGAGGGGAGACCTTATCACTGCCTGTGATTTTCTGAAGGGACGTTGTAGAGAGGTGGTCTCTTCTTCCAAGTGACAAGTGATAGGACAAGGGGAAATGGCATCAAGCTGTGCAAGGGCAGGTTCAGATTAGATGTTAAGAAGAAATTCTTCACTAGGAGAGTGGTTGGGTTGTGGAACAGGCTGCCCAGTGGGTGGTGACTCAACCAGGTGGTTGAGTCACCATCCCTGGGTGTATTTAACAGATGTGTAGATGAGGGGCTCAGGGATATGGTTTAGAAGAGGACAGGTACAGTTGGACTCGATGATCTCAAAGGTCTTTTCCAACTTAGCGATTCTGTGATTCTAACTTTTATGTGGCTCCAAGCCTTGAGTATGTGGTATAAGTTTGAGGTGTAAACATGAAATCAGAATTATATTAGTAGTTGAATTCCTCTATGGCTGAACTGTAATTATTTGTTTTGGCTTAATTTTCTCTCTCTTTGAAAGAAATTTAACATTATTTGAATAGCTGCATTCACTATTTCACAATTAGTATCCACTGTCTTGTTTTAATTTTGCTCTAATATACTGATAAACACAGCTACATCTTACACACAAAAACATTTTTTTTTTCCTGAAACAACTATAAGAAAGTAAATCATGGAAATGGTGCAGCCACGGTAGCCTAGGTAAGTGACTGAGGCAAAGCTTATGGAGAGTGGTGCACGGATTTTAGGATGGGAGCACATAGCTCTCTGGGACATGTCCCTGTTTGGAGTCAGTGTGAGAGTGAAATTCAGTCTTCTTTGGGAAAGCTTTGTCTTCCTGGAAAGTGAAAGGTCTCTTCATCCAGAGGTACTCTTTGAATAGGAAAGCATGGAATTCCATTTGAATTTATTTAAATAGTGTGCTCTGTGTTTTGCTACCTGGTAAATTCAGTCAAGGCTATAAGGATTTAAAACAAAATGTTCTTCTAGGCTGTTTTGGGTTGTTTATTATTATTACTATTATTATTATTATTATTAATTTAATTTTATAAAATGATATAATTTTAAAATTTGTATTTATTATTGTATTTTTAAATTATTTAATTTACTTTTACGTTTAGTGTTAACCACGGTGCTCTCCCTTTGCCTCAAGGTATGACTTATCTCATTTTAGGTCTGAAGCTGGTAGTCTTGCCTACTCATCACCTTGATGGGGAAGCTTTCCTAGCTGCTCATCTCTCTGTCCCAGTCTGATTCCATGTTTTCCCATTGCTCAATTTTTTCCTTCTCATACAGTGCTTCTCCTGCAGCAGCTCCCAAAGGTCCCTGTTCCTGCAGGCCCTCTGTGGCTTCTGCACCCTGTTCAGGCCATCCATAGGTACTGCATGACCGCACCTCTTCACACTGCATCACTTCCCTCCTAGCGCTTTGCTTGCACCCTCTACTGAAGGTTTGCTTTCTGCATGGTTCCAGAAGGTTGATGTGGCATCCTAGCCTGGCCTTTCCACCTGTCACAAGTAGCAATGTTTTTTAGTTCATTTTTTTTATCTCTACCTTGAAGGCATGCTACCCATCTCAAGTTATTTTCTGGATGTCAGGAGAAAGATCCAATGGTTTTTGCAGGAAAAAAAAAAGCGGCATTTTGAAAATAAATTGAGTACCAAATAGAAACAGCCTAAAATAAATGTCTGGTACGTTATTCTATGCAGTAAATAATTTTCAGGTTTACAGTATTTTTACAGAGTATTCTGTGGCAGATCCTTTATGGTGAATCCAACTACATGTCCTCAACTGATTTTTTTACACAAAACACCTGTATTTTCACCAGCATCATATAGTTTTGTCTTGTGTGGTTTCATTCTGGTCGCCCAGAGCTCCATCCAACCTGGTCTTGAACATTGCCAGGGATCTAAGGGCAGCCACAGCTTCTCTGGGCAGCCTGTTCCTCACTACTTCCATATTCACAAAAAATTTCTGCAGTAGGAGGGGAGGTTTTTTAAAAATATGCAAAATTGATTGACTGTACAGAAGCAGGTAAGTACCTTTAATTAGTATACAGAATTATGTTTGAAACTTTATTAAATAGTTATAAATGACTCATTTCTTCTGCTTAGGCAGACTGAGTAACATCTTCATTTTTAAAATAATCCAGTATCAACATAGTTGTTTGATTTATTTCTGAGTATTAACTTAAAGTTCAAATGAAAAAAAAAAATCCATCACTATTTTGGCTCATTTCTGAGACTGAACAATGGCCTAGAGAACAGATAACGTGTAAGACATCCACAGTCTGGGATCACTTGTGGTCTGTCCCGTGCCTCTGCTAATGCCAGCTCCTTTGGAAGCATTCACTGTCCTGCACACTGGTGGTGGGTTAGGTCAGCTGCTCTGCATGTCTCAGACATGGATGATATCCTCCTTCTGCCACTGAACGGCAAACCGCAGAGTTTGAAAATGCTGTGATATCTTCCCGGAGGTCTGGATGTAAGAGTCTGTGAGTGCCATTAAAAACCAACATGCCACCTAGCTAGCTCCTTAAATCCTGGTCCAGACTCCTCTCTGCTTGAAGGATACATTTTAATTGTCTTATCAAAACAAGAGAAGAAGTGTTTTGCAAGTTAATTTCTTATCTTAAAAGGATGGAAAAAAGGGAAAGATGGTGAGTAGCTCACGTTGCCTATTGTTGACTGTGTTTCCTACCAGTTGTATAGTTGGGAAAATGAATTATGTGTGGCTTACAAAGGTCTAGCTCTGTTCAGAAGTGACAATAGAAATTAACTTTCCAAGGTCAAAGGAGAAATCACACCAGGTAGGTTTTCTTGGCCAACACTAGCTACTGTCTTTGTAATCTTCTAATATACATATTTTGTTTGAATAATTAAAAATATAAGGAAACATTACTCCTATGCTGTTTATGTAAGAAACAACAAAAAATATTCCTATAGCCATAAAATGCATTAGCAATAGAGTCCTCAGTGTAGTTAGATCCTGTGCATTTCTTCTCCAGTTGAAAACAGAGACAATTTAAGGAAGTCCTATCTTAGGAAAAATATTAGTGTAACTGAAATTCAGAACTGCCTCAAGCAATTCTATATTTTTAAAAATTAGTTTAGAAATCAGTACTCCCTAGTTCCCTCTTTACAATAAAATTTCTAGCATCAAGTGAAACATGTTTTTTCTCACTAGTCAAACAGCTCAAGATACTAAACATTTTCAATCTCTTTTTGAAAGTGTTTTGTATTATCCACGAGATTACCGCATTCATCCTTTCTATTACCTACTTTATTACTTTGATTATTTTGGTTGTTTATTCTGATAATATCAAAATCAGTTATTGTTCAGACAACCTTGGTGACAGCAAAGAAGCGTTTATACATGATGCTGAGATACAAGTAAAAACATTGTTCATGCATGTTATATAAACAATTATCTCAGCTTTCCTATTTCTGTGGGGAACATGTGATTCAGTAAGTGCCCTTTAATACCTAAGTACATGAAATACATGTGCAATACTTAAAGTGATTTAGTTTCTACAGTATGGGTACTCTGTTCTGTATGTTTACAAATTTAACCACAGCAAACTTCCGGACATACAAAATTATATATCTCTTTTACAATTCTGAGTCTTGACACTTTCTAACTGTCAAATTATTGTTCTCCTTGACTGAAATGATGGACAACTGGAAACAGAGAAGCATGAAGTGGTTTTCTCCATAAAACACAAACTTAATCTTGCCACAGACTAAAGATGGGACTTCCCAAACCCAAACCTTGTGGTGCTCTTCAGCAGGACACACTACCCCATTTCTCCAAATCTTCTCTAAGGATAGAGACTTATAGATTAGAATAATGTTCTCAGAACAGGACTATCCGTTCCACACACCATAAGCTCTATCAGTCACACAGCAGGCATGGATGGCATTCCCTTCCCACATATCAGTACAAATGTATTGCTGAAGAAATGGTTCAGCTGACATTATCTGAGGAAGAAGCCAGACCCTCTGGCTGCAGAGGTGCCTTGGAGCTCTTCTCTGATCTTTCACTCTCACCCGTGGCTCTGAGCGCAACCAGCCTTGGGCAAGGCTCCTAGGAAAACAGAGGGAACGCATGTCGGCTGGTCTACACACAGATTTGGGGATATGTTTATGTTGACTTAAAAAGGTTTGTAGCTCTACAGCTTGCATCAGTGAATTTATATTATCATCATGTGGCTTTCCAACACAATGGGTGATTGTTAAGATTCTCTGCTGGAAAATAAAATATGGAACATTGGCTAGCAAAAGAATTCCTCCTGCCTGCTGTTCTTCTGTTTGCCTAAGATTGCTGCAACTTTTCATGAAGAAGGACACACCTTTAAAGTAAATCTCAGCTGGAATATTTTCACTAACCTTAAGGAAAGGAAGGGACAGGGTGGCAGCCTGGAGTTTTCACTGACACTAACACAGGTGCAAGCACATAGGAGTGAAAGGCAGTTTAAGGCCATGTGTGGATGAAGCATTCCACATTCAATCAAACTATGTTTCTCCCATGGTGGTCAGAGAAAAGACTCAAAAATGCATTTTTCTCTGCCATACTTCTGTATTATTAATTTATTTTTAAATAAGGAGAACTTGCAGATTTGAACCAATGCTAAGGTGTTTTTCAGATACTTTAGAAAATTGGCAAAGCTCAGAGATGATACAAAACTATCATCTCTCCCTGGCTGTTAGCCAGAAGGGCAGCTAAAAGAACTGGATGTCAAAAATACACTGTTGGCTTTTAAAACCACAATAAAACCTTGATCATCTTGTACCTTGTACATCTGTTGTAAGTTTTTCTTTGTGTCACCTCAACGTCTGCAGAGCAGAATAGAGAGTCATCTTCTGCCTGGTGAAGGCTGAACACCAGGCAGACATTGTGAGATGGCATAATATATTGGCTTGACAGCCTCAAGTGAAAGATACAGGCACAGGGAAAGGAATATGTGAATATTGATATGATTTTCTTTGAACTTGAGAATTTAAACTGTCAAGCTGGGATGCAATCTAAGTGTAAAAAAATCCTCAAAAATCCTTCTCAGTTTTCTTTCAGCATCACCAACACTTTTGCAATCCCCGAGAAGACTGGAAGATTAAACCTTTCATAAATTGTGTTATTGTGAAGAGAAAATACACTAACAAAACAGTTGTTTGTATTCATTGAAGATTAAACATGAGGCTATCTCCATTTGAATTTTGAACCTCTCCAAACCTTTGTGGCAGTTCTAGGTCAGAGCTCTCTACTTAGCCTTTTCCCCATAAAATCATGTCCATCTGTCCCTTTTTGTAGGAAGTATCAGTGTTTGCCTTGCCTTCAGTGTGCAAATTAACTACTTCATCTGAACACTCATCCCCATTCTTCCCTGTGTAGTTACCTTGAGCAGGCAGCTGGAAATACTATAGTATCTTAAACTTTGGAAATAATTTTTTTTCAACTTCATTATTTTATAGGTATCTTTTTTTTTCATCAAGCTTTAGATGTCAACAGATAGAATTTTTTGGCTCAGAGCACGGCGAGACCTTGTCTACAGGTTTTAACTGCTTTTAGAACCGCAAAGAAAAAAGAAGAGAGGAGGATGTTCACTGCATCTAAATTGACTTTGGCTTTGTGGATGGGCAATTTAAANTTTCATTATAGATATGAGCTACACACCGTTTGCCAGGTTTTAGCTAGGAGTGTCTGCTATATTTGATAACAAAGTAGATGTTTCTGAAAAGACACTGCTTGTGTTCCGCCTTTCTGGCTTCATAGAAGTGCCTATATCGTGTCATAAAATGATCTTAAATGAAAGGTGTTTATTTTTTCATTATTTTCAATAGCTGTTGAAATTACCAATGGTCTCTGTAACACTTAACTCATAAAAATATCTTTCTAGGTTCAATCATACTTTATAAAGCATCAAATGATTCTTGCCCTCTTTAGGTTAACCGTACATTTCTTGTGTCCCTTTTAGCATTTATGAGTGTTCCTAGAACAGTTCCTGTCATGTGGGAAGTACTGCTGAATTTTTAGGGTTGCTAAAGGAAGTAGCTTTGATCTTATTTGGTGATAATAAAGTTTCAGTGTATAACTTTCTGCCACATTCTGCATCTGGTGAACTTCAGAACCTGAATGAATGTTGGAGAAATTGAAAACTCAGTATTAAAACCTCCCAAGAGTAACATGCAAAGCGAAAAGCCCTTGCCTTTTCTACCTCTGGAGACCTGAAGTTAAAACTGGCTTTTCAGCATCATTAACATAGTTCTCCATGTGGGTGTTAAGGTATGGTGTGAATTAACTGGGTACAACAGACACCACTCACCTCTCTTTGCCCACATGGTGCTTTTCAGCAAGCGCAAGGGTCTCGCGGAAACATTTGTGGCATATAACTGTGTTTCCAACCCCTATAACCCAACTCTATAGTCCAGTAATCTGCAAACACTTGAAGTTTCTGCAGGGTCTTTCCTCTTGTTTTATATAGGAGGCCTTTTCCCGCTGTCTTTTTTATTTCTTAGCTGGAAAAGATCCTTGCCTTATTTTCTGGTTTGCTTTGGTTTTGTTTTCAAATGTGTTGATGTGATTAATTGTGATTTTTGTATGGCTCAGAGCTGCAAATCGCACCTATGGCTTGGGAGTGTTAAATACAGCTTTCTGTAAATATCTGAGACTCCTGACAGGAAGTGAATTTTGATATCTGACTCAGCAGAAACAGTCAGAAGTGATTCTGAAGTGCAAGCAGTTCACTGAAGGAAGCACAGCATGTTCAATGTTAAATGAAGAAGCTAGGAAGAATATACATTATCAATGGGATACTTTCAATAGGAATAACTGAAGTTCAGACAAGATACTGTATTACAGCAGAATTTAATCCAAGGGAACGGATTGGCTTGTGCTCATTCCAGAGCTCTGGTTATTCTTTATTTCACTTATTCAGTGCAGCAGGGCTGCCCAGTAATTAGCGTGTGATACTGATGAATATTGTAATACTAAGCAGGCCCTACATGTCAGTGGAACATCAAGTGTTGCTAGCTCCCCTACCAAGATTGCTATGCTACGTTATGCTAAGCTACAGTGCAGTGTGCTATGCTTCAGCTTTTGGGCAGAGAAGATAACTACGAAACCTTTCTTTTTAGAATCCAGGGGTGTGAAACCTTCAGCAGCTACACAAGAAAACTTGTTGCCCCTGAGGTGTTCCTGCAACCAGCAAATAAGCACAGAGTGGGTGGGAAAAAAGAAAAGATAGAAAAGAGGCAGACTTCACAAAAATTCTATTTGTGTAAAACCAAGAAAATCTTCACAATTTTGTTTGGGCATCGTCATGAGCAGAAAAATGTGGCAAACCATGGGCCCAGCCACGAGGATAAAGAGCTCAAAAAAGACTGTGATTTCTTATTTCAGAAAGCAGTCAGCACAAAATGAATTTACACTATTACCTATGGGTCCTGCTTAGCATCAGTTGAAATAACAGAGTTGTTTTCAATGCAAAAATATTGTTTTTCAAAATATACTCTGACTTTTCCTCTGCTGTTGACCTTGTTTCTTACAAAAACTGACTTAAATGCTCCTTTCCCACCTCTCTTTACGTTCCTAACAGACCCTGAGGGAAAGCACGTAACTTTCAGTTGAAAGAGGTTTCTTTTTTTCCACCATGCACATATCCAGAAGGTAACACACCTTCCCTCTGGGGAGGAAAAAGACATGTGAAGAAATACAGAGACCGATTTTAGTATAATCTTTTTGGATTAGATCAGACAAAGCCTGACAGTACAATCACACTGCAAGTGATACATGCAGTGAGTCCTTCCCCTTGAAAATGCTCACTGTGGGCCCTGGGCTTGGCAGAATTAATCTGGAGGCAGAAATCCTTCTCTGAATGACCCTTCCCAATGACAGTATGCAGCTTCACAAGTTTAGACTCCTTCAACTGTGAAACTGTAGATTTGCCACTTAATCTATAAAGAGGTCAGCATCTTCAGGGAGTTCAGGGTACTGCTATTTCATGTCTTTAACATGTGTTCAGCACCTCTGCTTCTTCACAGATATGTTTCCTGAACGTTTGGCTATCCCTACTCACACCTATCATTACCTCCTCTGGTTGGGTGACATTTATGCTCTGAAAACTTATTTTCTGCCCTCTACCTCTGTGAATCCCACTAGACCGCGTTCACATCCCCTCTGTCTTGCCTTTGGCTGTGCCCTGACTCTATCAGGCTGTAGTAACAATCTGGGTTAACAAGTGTTCCTGCAATTCATTGGTCTGCACAGCTCTTTCAGTGCCGAGGAAGAAATAGGGAGGGTGAGGGTGGGGGGTTTAGTTGATACTGCGGCAATAAATTCATTGAGCAATTTCCTTGGAAACTAGGGGACAGGAAACAAGGAAGGCGGATGAGGTGGTGGTGGCAGGCTGAGCTCCCAGGGGGCGATTCACAGATTTGCATTTTATCTCTGAGGTTCCGGTGATTCCTTCTTCATACAAACTATCAGATAGGATTAAAAAGAGATAGGATAAATAATGCATGGTGTTATTGGCTGAAAAAAATATTGCTAGAATTCACTTCAAACAGCATACTCTAGTATATTGTTAGATTTTCAGAGCCCTTTCATTAGTGCACATTTAAACATGTAATATTTTCCAATTAAATGTGTTGGTAGGAATTATTCGTTTTAATAATTAAAGCGTTTCCAGAGCTCCCTGAAGAGCGTTACCATGGAGGATCGGACCCTCTGCTGGGAACACTCACAGCATGCTAGTGTACAGTATAGGCCAGCTGCTTAATGTCAGTGGTGCAGAAGCGTGAAATCCAATCCTGAGGCATATTAGCATTGGTTTCATATATCTGTCCTTTCTGTGGCTGTAACAAAGTTAGTTTTTTGAGGTAGATTTTGGATCCTGGTGCTTAGGAGTTTGCTTCTTGAGCACCCTCAGATAGGCTGCAAAGCTGCCTATCTCCCACTGCAGATTTCGGTGATGTATTCTTCATACCTTTGTCTTTAGCTTGTTCATCACTGACAAAAGTGAATGCTTTTGCAGTCCAATTATTTGCCTTGTTTCCCTTTTGGAAGTCAGCTAGCCCATACCATTGATGATGGAGAGATTGGCATCACCCCTCCTTAGGCTAACCTCTGATCTTGGCATGCTTCTCTTTAACAACGGGAAATTAAAGACATCTGCTCATTGTGGGCATTGAAAATTCCATGGCACACTCTGGAGAGGATGGTTTCATGTGGAATCCTTGGCCAATATTCTCCTTTCCCACTGTTGTGCAGTGCATTGGCTGGATACCAGTTGGCTTGTGTGACTGTCACCCTCCTACTGGAGATGGCTGATGTTCTATGTTTGCGTGTGGGCACATGAAATGAGATAGACAGGCTAAAAATTGCTTTAGAAACAAGAGGTATGATACAAAATTATGTTTCTCTACCATCAGAGGGTCTCCAGACACAAAGACACAAATCCCAGAATAAGTAGAACAAAAGAAAACCTGGCAAACATTGAGTAAAGATGGCACCCACAGGAGCCATGTATCCTACTAACATCACAAAACTGTTTCTGTTTTTATTTGGTGTAAATAAAGAAGTGCGGGGAACTGGTTAAAATGTTGTTTTCATGCAAGTAGAGAAACCTGATGGAAGATACTTTTTTTTTAGCTAAGCTGAACAATTAAACCAATAACACAATTTAAAAGCAGTAAAGTGCCACAGAAATGGCTGTCAATAAAATAATGTTAACTGTTGTTACAGGTATCCTTGAGGTCAAGGAAGGAAGTTTAGTATTATCTGTATTAAGAGCTGTTATAAGTATTGTTTACTTACTTATTTACAAACAGACACATTAGATCAGTGAGCAGAACTGCTACCCCTTAAATATCTGACAACAATCCAGACCTCCCACATTGTCCTAGCAAATCAATAATGCTCAACATGCTGTGAAAAATTCAAAGGTTTTCTTGATCTGATTTTTAATGTTTATTTCATACTCTTGTATACTTGGAATGCTTACAAATAACATTCACAGTTTGTGTTCTTCAGGCTGTGATTTGGATATGTACGAAAGTTTATCAGCAATTTGTGGGGAAATGTCAGTGACCAAAGGTAAAATATTTCTGTATAAATTGTCTTAAAGAAAGTCCTTGGCATTGAAAGAATACTTAGAAAAAGAGTTCTGAAACCAGAACAATCTCATTGACAAGGACTGAGATAATTTTTCATTTTGAAAATATAAACCAAATATATCGAAGGAGCTGAAATCTNTTTTTTTCCCCTAGAGATTCAAAACACAAAAACAGACGATCTACTTATTGGCGGAATTTGGAATGCTAAAATATCTTCTCTTGATGTGAACATATTATGTGAGTGGAAATGTGGTTGTGTACTGCTGTTGTATACAACCAGAGTCATTGGGATATACGGGTTATTCCACAGTCAGAACTGGTTGCCAATTTTGCCTTTTTTTGTGCCTGGGAGTTGGCTGAGAAGAGTCAACAGTGTGTGGCTGCAGCAACCAAGGCAAACTGAATCCTGGGTTTCCACAGAAGCCTTACTAGCAGAGATAGAGTTGTGATCATCCCTCTCTACTCAGCACTTGTCTGGCCAGATCAGAGTAATGAGTGCAGTTCTGGGCCCCACAGTTCACAGTAGAGAGAATCAAAGAAGAGCTATGAAGATGATCAAAAGGCCGGAGAACCTTTGAGGAGAGGTTGAAGTAGTAAGACTATTCTCCCTGGAGATGTGAAGGTTCAGAGGGATGACACTGTAGTATTCTGGTACTTAGGGTGGATACAAAGGGGATGGATGCTGGCTCTTCAGAAGGAGACACATGGAGAGGACAATGGGTTCAAGTTTCACTGAGAAAGACTATATCTTGACGTAAGAAAGAAATTTTTTACAGTGGGAATGAAAACTCACTGGCACAACTTCCCCAGGGATACAGTGAAATCTCCATTGCTGGAATTTTTCAAGATGAGGTGGGACAGGGTGCTAGATTATCTCATCTGGGCTCCTTTACCCACAACAGGTTGGAATGGTTGATCTTTTGAGATCCCTTCCAACCTGGACTCGTCACAATGATTCTGTGATTCCATGATATCAGACAAACCTTGAAGTCAATAGAATTTGTTCTAGTCACGTTGTGTTTATTTTGTGTGTATCAAGCTCACAACTTGCCTTAGAGTGTTATCTTTTCCTTAAAACCTTGTGAGGCTACTTGAGTGTGCAGAAATAAAAATAATTTGGTGTCTGTGAGACCTACCTGTTACAACAGTTCACACTAGTGCCTCCAAACTGACTCCAACCTTCAAGCAAGGTCAAAGATACTTGATCTTCTTGTCAGCCTCTTTTCTAATGAGTGAGCATGAGCATGGCCCCATGACAGAAAAGTCCAGATTAACATCCCTTAGGCAGCCAAGTGTTGCTAGAATGTGTGGTACAGAAGAAAGGAGAGAGGACAATGATCCTGGACTATGAACAGCTGAATACTTGGCTGCCTGAGTAAAACAAAGCAGTGACCTCCCAGCTGTGTCTGAAAACCAGAGTGTAATGAGCAACCACTACCTTCTTCACTGTCCAGAGGTTTACTTCTGATACACCCCACAGACTGACATGACTAAACCTAAAATCAGATCCTTTTCTGTCCATTTAAGTCATGAGCTCCTGCTGCAACCATCCTAGCTTTCAGCCTAGGACCATCTGGCACCACATCCTCTCCCTGTGCCTGTCATAGCCACAGTCAATGTCTCCCAATTCAACATGACTGCTCCCAGAGCTGGGACCAGAGAGATTCCAGTGCCTCTTGGCTCTGACATCAGGAGGTTAAATTGGAAAAGCTGACGTCATGGTTTCTCCTCAGCCAAGTTTAATAACCCTTCAACCTCTACATGGGAAGACCTAACTGTTTGAGATGTTGTTCCTGGTCCTCAGAAGTTCACAGTACACTGTGTAAAGGCAAACCAGCAGCAGTTTCACTGCTTCTGCCTCAATCCATTGTAGCACAGACTACAGAATGAATTCCCTAAGAGATAAGTCCATAGTGCCAGTTCCAATCTCTTAGGAGCTTCCTATATCTAGTGCTCCTCTATAATACTAAAGACTGCAAATGCTGCTGGTTTGTTGCTAATTCTTCAGGCACATGAAGATGCATAGACTGTGACACAAACTGTAAACATGCTTAGGGTCTGATAGCAAATTCAAGTATTTGGCAAAACTGCAAATGTCCCTACAAACATTTCACTTATCTGAATTTCTCCACCACTCTTGGACATAGGTCATAATTCCCTATGGACTCCAGGATCCCCAGTCCTACAAAGGGCTTCTTTGCCAAGGTACAGTCTCAGTTTCTCTCTATGCCCTCTCCAACTTCCAGTAACTTTCCTTTTGCAATACAACGTAAAACTGAACAAGTGTTTACCAGGAAAACACCTTTCTCCCTCACGTCATTATCACCTGTTAGTCTAAAAAACTGGTATCTCAAGTTTTGCTTAAGTTAAAACCAAATACTGGACACTGTTTTTTCTTGAATTTCCACTTGTCCTGTTTTCCTGAGCTACACTGGTGGAAGCCTTTCAAATAGTGAGTCTGCGTAGCAACAGCTTGTGTGAATGCCATTGCATAGGAGAAGTTAACGATGAGAAGTTTGCATTCTGACTGGAACAAACTTAAGGACACCTACTGCATCAAACAGAAGTTCTTAACTGTCCAGTAAGAAGCCCTTAATACCATGGCACACTTTATTCCTTTTCTTCACAATCAGAAAAATGACAGTGACTCTGTTTGTTGGCCCAGAAGGGAAAAAAACACCTTGGAAAGTATTAGTATCAAGTGAGAGAAATGGAGAGAAGGGAGACACTAGTTCACACTAACCAAGAAAACCCAGCCTGCCTGACAGCTTCTAGTTGCAAGCAAGAAAACTCTGAAGTTAGTGAAGTTTGGCCATAACGACTAAGAACTGGGCTGTCACGTGGCTACCAAACGTGGTTTGAGGAGCTGAGAAGAGCAAGCACAGGGGCATTGGTGCAATTAGAGAGCTGAAACGCGTTTCTGTAATGCCCCTCTCTACTCAGTATCCTCTCCGTTTGCTGACGAGATAATTAGAATATATATATTCATTACTTACACCTTCGCCCAACCTTGCAATGCAGATCTGACCTGTTTCTTCTCCACTCACCTCCCCCTCCACCCACCTCCAACTGGCTACCAATCTGTGACATTATTTGCTCATTTGTTACAGTTGTGCAGGCTGGCCCTGCTGTGAACAGAAAAACAAACTGGCTCATTTCCTCTCCGCATTTCTACCCCATATGCACAACAACAACATGGGGCTCTCTCAAACAGTATTACTATAGCAACTGGTCTCAGATGTCTCTCAGATCTATTGTTTCAGTCAAAGGATTCAATGCTACACAAAGGGTTTTCGGCTGGACATATTCTTTTCCATTTGACCTTACTGTCGGTTTTGTTCCTGAAAATAAAAAACCCACAACAACAAAAAGTTCAGAATTGGAGAATTAATGAGGCATTGGGTACCTGGTAACAAATAAAAACAGAAGTACATAAATAAGCAATAAAAGAAAATAATTAGTGACTTTCACTTTCAAACACTCGGTTCAGGTGAGATGTTCCACTTCAGTTTCCAGTGTTCAAAAAAACAAACTCTAGCAACCCGTTTCAAAGCCACCTGTCATTGGCAATAACTGTGAAAGCCATGACTGTACGTGGGAAGGCTCAGGTTTATGAATCTGGGGTTTCTTGGTCCCAAATCAGCCACTCAGCCTAATCTCACGTATTTATGTAATTCCGATGATTCTTTGAGCACATGATGATTAAGAAAAAATATTCATTTCTAGATCCAAGTGGAGCATGAAATTTAGGAAAAAGATTTCTTAATGTGCTTGTTATAAATCAAATACTTCTGACAGTAGCTGAGTATTTATTAAAATTGTTTCAAGATTTTGGACTTTGCTGTGTTGGCTCCAAGGCTCTTTAGCTGGTGAAGGTCTCAAAAGAAAATCTTGCAGTAGACTTCAGTGCAAGCAGGTACATTTACATATCAAGGAGACTTCTAAGAGTACAATATTTTTCTCAGCACAAGAGCAACATAGATTTGTAAAGATGGGAGCACAAAGAAGGCTGTTACCTTTCATACATTCAGGCTGTCGATCATCTCAGAGAGCTTGGGATTAGTCACAAAGTCCACAGGGTCATGAATTTCTGGGTAATTAAAAATAATAATAAATTTGGAGTGAGATATGTTATATGCCATCTCCTTGTCATATGTTGTCTCTGTTGTGTTATGCTGCCACTGTATGTCACTCTTTAGACAGCAGCAGCAAAAGGTTTTAGCAAGGTTTATGAAGTTCTGGTGGGGTTACCCTGCTGCTTGCCAAGAGAGAACCACACTCACTATAAGCAAAAATAGACACAAGTCTACACTCTTCATGGCATTATGTTGTTATAATTTAAATCCAGAGAATGGCTAATAGCAGTGAGTGCTTCGTTTCTGGGGTTTACAGTGTCACTTTCTTTCACATTAAATTTCAGTGGCTACACTGCAGTTCAGCCATACTCATGATTATTTTGTACTTTCAACTCAAAACAAAAAATTTTTAAAATCACCCACCAAAAAAATCATGTTCAAAACCCACCTCTTAAAAACCCTAAAATGTTTTTTCCACCACGCTTCATACAAACAGGTGAAAACTGTTTATTAAGTAGTAACATGTTCACAGAATGTTTGAAACACAGACATTGCTGCATAACGGAAAGAGAACATCATAAATAATACAATTATTTTGTTTCTGTTACCTCAACATAGAAGACTAAGTTGTAAGCAGTTTGTCTTCTGACAAGACAATTAAACTCTTAGCATTCATTGATTTTAGATATATTTAGATATATTTAGATATATTAGGTGTAATCTAAGTTTTTGCATCATGATTTTTTAAGATTGTATAGTAGCTCTACTATTTAATGAAAAATCTTGATTATTTAGTTTTTTTCTTAGCAATCTTCTTAACTTTTGTTTTAAAATAAACTAGATTATAGTTGTTCTTCTCTCCAGGATAAGATCTGGAGAAATATCTGACTCACACCTGCTGTTTTATCCACATGTTATCTTAGCTGTCAAAACCTTCATTAGAACCAAATAATACGAGTAAGATGAAGAGGATAGAGACCTGTGTATCCCTATAAAATAACAGCTTTCTTTCCTTTTTTCTTCAATAATAATGTGATTTTGGAATGTTTTTGTTAATTTTTTTAAAAGGCAAAGACTCTGCAAATGCACAAAAATGAAGGACTTGATTTTCCTAAGCATTTGCAAAAAAATAAAAGTGGGGGTGGGAAGGAAGACTTGGGAATGTAATTGAAATGCAGAAAGGATCTGGATATTTGGTGCCTGGAATATTTTCTCTTTTTTTTTTTTTTTTTACCTGGAACACAATTTGGCATGAAAACTATTTATGGTGTATCACAGATCTCAACTGAAAGCCTTCTACACACTGAACAGCACACTACCCCAAAACAGCACAGCCTAAAGCTTCTCATAAAATACCAGTATGAACAGAGACTTTCAAGGCTGCAGATAGGTGCCTACACATGCTCCTGGAGAAATTCTTAAGTGGACCTGGTCCTGGTAACCTTGGTTTCTTTCAAGTCAAAAAAGATCATGTTAACTTGATGCGGTGTTTGGGTGTCACTGTACATAACAACATCTGGAATTTCCTTAAAAAGAGGGAGCACTGGTTCATCTTCCACCTTTGCTGTGGGGATCCAGACATGGAAACTGATGCTTGTGTGAACGAATGCTGCCTGCTGCAGGGTGCAGACTGGTGACAGGTGCATGCAGAAACACAGGGACAGGCCAGAGGAGCCATCAGTCTCTCACCCCACAGCCTCAGGACACGTTCAAGGGACCTGGGGCCAGGGGATAGTTTGCAAGAAAAGGCATTAAACCAGGAACAGGCATCAGGTCTGTTGTCTCCTGCAAGGAGGGAATTCTGCTCCTCATTTCTGGGATTCCAAACAAATGCTTTTGGTCATTGGGTAGCCATTGGACAACAAATGCATCTTAGAGGATGTATAAAAAGCCTTCACGTGGTGATTAGAACCTGTACTCCTTCAAAGACACCTGAGCTCCCAGATGCACTGAAGTACTGACCTTGGTTCCTCAGCCCCACACGAATCTCAACCCATGCATTGCAGTGAAGCATTTAGTGTGACTCCTGTGAGATGGGAGAGAAGTTTTAGATACTCTGGAGCAGAGAAAGGAACTGAATTTGGCTTTGCCTTCTAACAGGCTACCCTGCTAACTGATGGATATGTTTTTTCCTTGGATCCTTCAGCAGTTGTTTTAAATGAGAACAGTATTTTGCCAATGTGTTCTGAACAGACAGAGGTCTTGCTAAAAGATGTTTATTTCCAGTCTGTGGTGTGGCTTGCCTGACAGAGGGCATTGCTAAGGAAGCTAAGGCAGAATTGATTCTGGCTGAATCACAGGATCACAGAATCACAGAATATTAGGAGCTGGAAGAGACCTCAAAAGATTACTCAGTCCAACCCCCCTGCCTGAGCAGGATCATCTAGAGTAGATTATATAGGAATGTGTCCAGATTGGTACTGGATGTCTCCAAAGAAGGAGACTCCACAACCTCTCTGGGCAGCTTGTTCCAAAATGTCACAGGCAAATGCATGAAGCCTGTAGCTGAAGTTGCTGTAGCTTCCTCGTACCTAAGAGGTTTTGAGGCTAAAATAAATATGAGGTAACTGATGAACTTTGCAAGTTTTAGAGAGTCACAGGGAAAATAACCAGGTATAGATTCACTGAGCTTTTTCATATTTGATAAACTAAAATTAAATACAATCACATACATTGTATGGTTTTAAAAAATCTCATCCCTAATATTGTTTCTGTTCAGAGTATTATTTTTTATTTCACCAGTAAGTTGTTCAATATTCTGAGACTTGTCCAAAGGCACACTGAAAAGAGCTTTAGCGATACAAAATGATTTTGTTGTTCTTCTGTTATCACTGACATCTGATTTCTTAAGGATCCTTCGCCTACTCACAAAGAGAAGAAATGATCTGATGAGCAAATTGCTTCTGAGCACAATAAGCAGTGCTTGAAGGCAGAGCTCGGGCTGTAAGGGTGCTTTGTCTGGTAGCCCATGACCCTCAAGATGTTAGAAAACAGCATTTTCTCAGTCCCCATGTGACACTGCTAAGGATGATTCACTACAGCCTTTATTTATTCAGCTATAAATAAATAAAGTGAATTATTAAGTAACCACCAACTGTTTTATTGTAGTTTGCCATTAGTGTGAAAGAAAGGTTTGCCAATTTATGCATTTAGCAAGTAACAATACCTACTAGGAAAAGGGGAAGCTCTTCCTACAAGGGAAAATTCCTATTCCTTCCTGAATCCAACATGACTCCAGGAACAGAGGAAAAATAATCTATAAATAGACCCGTTGAACTTGTGTGACTTAATAGCTTTCACACTAGTTTTAATAATCACAATCAGTGTAATTCATAAATATTTTTTTTTAAGAACCAGCTGGGATAATTAACACTTGACTTTGAATCCAGCATTAGTACTAGAATTAGGAAATCGATCACTTTATCTCAGGTGACAGGTGGCAAAAGTTCTTTCCTCCCCAGGTATCAATTGTCTCCGCAGTTGATAAAACACCAGGGCTTACTGCAGGAGACAGCTTGAGGTGTGCAGTGATTAGCCTTGCTTTGCTCTCCCCAGCTCAACAGGCAGCAATGTCAGAGGAGAGGAGATCAGCTAAAGCCAGTCACGGGAACCTGCAGCAATAACAACATGCAAGAACTCTTAAACTGCTGTGAGGTCTGACTCTTCTCCCTCCACCCCTGCTTTTTCCACCTCCCTGCTGTAGAAATGCACCAATGTTGCACTCTGCTGATAGACTTGAACCTGTCACATCTCCTACACCTCCCAGAATGAGGGAAAGGCAGCTGGATTCATAGCAGTTCACCTGAGGAGAGTTGGCTACCCAAATGAAGAATAAACAGGCAAATTTGGTGAGTTTCCCATTCTATTTAAATGTCTTGAAATGAAATGAGAGTTTTGGTGGTGGTGATTTTTTTTTTTTTAAAGTTAATTTCAGATGTTGGGATTGCTCCTTCCTAAGTCTCTAGAGACTATTATGGCTGGGAAACTCAGAAAGGAAATTTACTTTATTAGTTCCTCCTGAGATGAGGTGGACTGTGAAGTAGCATGACTATGAAGCCAAGAATGCCTTAAATATCAATCTTCCTAGATGATGTAGCATCAGAGGACAGATGTTGTATCATGCATCCATAAGCTGGTTTTAGACTTGTTGCAGGAAAAGCAAACAAAATAACGAATACAGGAAGGTTTTAAATCTGTTAAATAAATTGACTCAGTCCATGGAAGTGAAAAGATGAAGTTCAAAACTACCACACAGTTTAACCAAATATGACTTTGTTAATTAATTTATAATGTTTAAATAATGCATACAAAATAGGGAAAAGTTACCCTTTTTAAAAACTATGAGGGAGCATTATCATCTTACCTTCTGTATTCTAATTGTGGAATGTTTAATTCGTGTACACAGACTGTGCATACATTGAGTGCATGCCATTTTGGTACCTGCTACTTGTAGAATTTTTCTACTTTTCCATTAGCAATTGTCTTACGGGGTAGGAAATGTCAGCAAGATGGAATGACAGCTTGCTTCTGCACCCTGTTCTGTAAGCAATAGATGAATGCCTTTTGAGGGCTGATGCTTTACTCTGTTGAGAACTTTGAGCAAGGGATATTGTTTTTGGACAGGAGCGAGATGTTTTCATCCCAGTTTTGCTGTACTACGGCTTTGGACCTCTAAAGATAGCCTAAAGAGATTAATATGGTTTATGTATACTAATTATTTTAATCTAATTTTTGTGATAAAATCATAGACATTTTCTTGCTTTCTGAAAAGTATTTTAAATGAAACATACGTAAAACTATACAAATAAAAGGAATTTTTCCACTGAAGGCTAATTTGAGAAGGTTTTCCAACTACGGTAAGTGATCTTCCTACTACTTGTAAGATAAACTGCAATGTGATTTGTCTTGCTTCCTGTACTTTCCATACTATGACTGTATCAGAGCTCTTGGTTTAGAGGCACTGCTAAGTGAGGTAAGTGCTGAGAGCTGTTGCCTGACAGTGGCATTGTGGGTGGTGGGAGAAGGAGCTGTCTTGGAACAGACTAGTGTCAGAAAAGAAAAAAAGAAAATACAGTATGTGGGACTGCTGTCACAGCCCACTGGTGTAGGAGAGACAGGACCTGCATTTTTGGTCTGTGGCTTCCAGTCATTTTATTGTCACCATTAAGAACTGCCTAACTGGAAACGACAATGTTCTCATTATTAGGAGAAGGAACCGGTGAAGTGGTCTCGAGTATATGGATACTCGAGGTCTTTCTGCTTCTATCACAGATTTTAGAGCACAAATGTTTTGAGGTGCAAGTGAAGGGAGTACCAGGTCTGTCTTGCTTGTGTGCAGTGTCAGAGGCAGGGATGTGGAGGCTCTCATATTGTAGAGCACAGAAAGGGAGCTGAAAACATCCAGGAGTATATCCCCAGCAAATGAAAAGAGTAAGAGCTTAGTTACTGCTTCTGAAGGATTCTTTCAAATGTGTTGTTTTCCTTGTTAGCTATACTGCTATAAATCTCTCAAAAGTACATGGGGAGGAGGACCTGGTGGTGAGCTCAGGACTGGACATTGAAATGGTTTGTCACCTCTGGATCCCCAACATACTTTAATAGCAGTTTAAAATTATGCTTAAAATTTTAAGGATCTCAATTTTTTATATAGTTTAGTGATACAAAAGAACTATTTTTCTTATCCCATTCCCATCCACACCCCACCCCCACCCTGCCCCTGGAATTATAAACATAGAAATAATCTTTGAAAGTTGCTGGCTTTTATAAAGTTGCTTCATGGAGTTCTTCTGATATGCTCTTTTATATTTTTGTAGTTTGTTCTTTTAATGCAAAGAATTGCACAAAGCCAATAAATCTTATAGTTTTTAAGGTCCTATTCCTGCTGATTTCTGTGTCATAATGTTCTCCACAGCAATACTAACTGTTATGTCACAAATTATGAAGAGGGTAATAATCAACAGGAGAGTATCACTAAAACAATAAACATATGTTCATATGAGAACAAAATAATATTAAAAAAGGAGAAAGATAAAAAAAAACCCACAATGTTGTCCAATAGCAGGAATTCTTCTGAACGGTGAGGTTCTTTCAGAAAGGCATCAGTGCATTTAAAAATGGTTTAGGAATGCAATTTAGAAGATTTCATTTCTAATAAAGATAAAGATTAAAGGACTAGTTGTTTACATGTTTTGCTGCTAAACATTGAAAATTGCAGTTCAGCTGCCCGATAGCATGGTCTCCATATTAACTTCCTTTATTGCAAAAAGGCAGATGTAGCTGCTAGCTGTACTGCTATATTTTTTGAAGTGCAATATTAATCTGAACAGCAGCTTCCCAGTCTTCACAACCACACGCTGCAATTTATCCTGTGATTGCATGAAATCTCTTCTCCAAGAAGGTGTAGTGTCAAAGTTGGCCAGGGAGGATCAAGTTTCCCAGGGTGGCTCTGGTAAAGCTTTCCCACGACTAGCTCAGAAGAGCAAAGAAGCATAAGGTTTTCAGCATCCTGCATCTCTGAAGTAGCTTTACCACTGAGTGAATGAGCAGCTTTTGCCTCTTAAGGGTCTGGTTCTGTTGGCATCCTCCAGCTCCATCCCTGTCCGAGGCTCATTAGCTCACTCCAGCATCTGGAAGGCCTGTTTCAGGACAGCACTCACCATGGTACCTCAAGGAGTGCGTTTTCAGTATAGTCAGGCCACAAAAGATGTGTGAATTAGACACCACAACACTTTCCATTCACAGATTTTAAATGTATGGGTGTCTTCCTGAATCAGTACCAGATGGATCATTTTCTAGACTGTGGGCATAGCAGCCCACTTGCTTGCAGTGATTGTTAACAGTGCCATTTTCCATCCATCTGGGTATCAATCTGCTCCATTTTCTGACACTGAGCTCTGCTGGCTGAAGGATTGTTTCCCTGCTTCTGGAGTGCTTCAGAGGTCAGTGCTGTGGCTGATGAAGTGTGCTTGCATGGATCGTCAGTGTACACCAAATCATATCTCACTGGAAAATTAATGCTCTACCAGCAGGCAGGAGAGGTAATACCCCAGTGTCTGTAAAAGTTTATTAGAACCTAAAAAACTAGCAGTAGTGATGGGTAAGCTTGTGTGGTGTAAGGGTTGTTTGCTGTCATGAGAAGCAAGTGTGAAACCTTCATGGCATGCAGGACCCTCCTAACTTTTTGACAACATTGCTGCCTGAGGACAACCATCCTCATAAAGGTAGTTCTAGAGTTACATTGCTAGGGCTGGTCACGACTTTGATTTTTTGATATTGTTAATTATCCCCAGTATAACAGCACAAAGAGTCATAGAGGAGAACAGAAAAAAACTTTGGAAGACACTGATCTGAAAGACAGAAGGGAAGCACCCTTCCCTTTATGGAGAGACTGAGACAGGTGTTTTGTCTGAAGTTTAGACAGATGCAGGTAAATTTTTAGTTTGATCTAAATGAGACTTCGAAATTTATTTTGAATTCTGGACACTTTCCCAGCAAGAAATGCATATTTACTGAGTTTTTTTTCTGAGAAGCTTCAAACAAGAAGCATCCTTTGGCTATGATTTTAAATAGGACAAGTCCTCTGGTTACTTGACCGTGATTTCAGCTGTGCTGCTGTCCCACTGAATTGGAGAATGTCTCCAGGTTTGAGGGTCACTCAGAGTTATAGGAAATGGTTCTAGAGGTGAAGTTGCAAAACTTTTCCCTTTCTAAATAATGAGATTTCTACAGGGCAGTATGTCTCAATGAGTTAAAAATGAAGAACTCAATGTCTAACATACAAATAATTCTTTTCATCTTTCTGCCTAATTTCTTGCAGCAAAATGTTTAAGATTCCTGCGAACGTTGAAAGAGGTTATTAGGTTAATGAGGCTGTTGTTTAATTACATTGCCAGGTCCTTGATTCCAGATCCCGGAGAAGCTGAGGCTTTCCTTAAGGCAGGGATTTTTTGGCTGATGCTTACAGATTTTTACAACTGTGAACTGTGAAGATCCAGGTAACTGTCGGGTTTCTCTTGAAACTCCACCGCAGTCTGGGCTGCAGGACAGAGCCACAGCGAGCTCAGATGTTCATGATCTGGCTTTGCCCTCTTGTGGTCCCCTCTTGAAAAATTCCCCAGGATCGAGAGCGGAAAAGGCTTCAGAGGCTGTAAAGCTCGGGGGAAATAGGCTTGTGTGATGAGTATGCCAGCAAAGATGGAAAGAAAGGACAATCTTGCAGACATCAACACTGAGGAGCGTGCCAAGCAAAAGGTGGAGACAGGAAGGTTTGCTGCTCCTCCATCGAGTCAAGCCTAACAAGAGGTTTTCCTAGCATGCAGTTCCTTACTGGTCTGAGCAATGCTTTGCCTTGGCAGTTGTTTACAACTGAGAAAAAATACACTGTTTTACTACAACTAGGTTCCTCGCCTCATTATGAGGACACACCCTAAGGACGATTTCCTGTATCTATCTCAGCAACAAGGAGAACTTTTGGGAACTGGGAACTTTAATCAGAAGCATCCTCTTGCTGGTCTTCAGAAGGCTGCCCACTACAACAATGGGCCCTCATGAAGTGTGGCTGGTGTTTCATTTCAGAGGCAGAGGAACTTTGAGGAGAGGCAATTCTTCGATTTTTTTACTACCAGGGCAGTTTAGGTGCTTGTAGTCCTACATGTGGTGCTGCTTCTGCTTCTTCTCTTAAAAAGGAACTAGCAACTATTTATAGCTTATAAGGGAGAGAAATGCTCATCTGAGAGTATTGTTGAGGTGTAAATGAGGTATTCAGCAGCAATTAGGAAAAAGAATTTTGCATAGCAGTTTAAGGAGAATGGCTATTATAAGGAATAATTAAAAAAATTGCACAATTTGAATGTCTAGGTGTAGCTTCATTTAATAGTTTTACTGCTTTTCATGCTACTTTAAACTAGGGAGCACAGTGATGAAACCTTTTCAGAGAAAGGATGTGGGGGCTTTTCTGCTTGATAGAAGGGTGGGTTTTTTTAGTTTGGAGAAAAAATGTTCCAAATAGTTGTAAAAAGGTAAAATAGATCATCCATTTTTGTTTGTGCCAACGTTCACAAACATAAACCTGTTAGTTAAATTAAAATTAATGTACTTACAGTGGATATGTACATGTAAGGTTAATCTGGGCAACTATTTTTTGTGGAAAGATAACATGGTGAAATAGCTAGTGATAAATGCCTGAAAGTGTGGACTGTGGCACAAGAGGATTTATTTAACCAGGCATCTTGGCAGGACAGTTTTTTCATTACCTTCTGAAATAAATAGGTTATAGAAGAAAGACCATGGGTCTTAGCCTTGTCATGCCTGGACACACCAGACCCTACAGCCTAGCTGATCTCTCAGTTTGGTTAGTTGTTTCACATACATGTCAAAGAAAAGAGCAATAAAAAATTCCTTCCTACCATCCATATGATCATATAGCCATAAGTCTCCTTTTTCTGTAAGCATTTGTTTTCTCTCCTTGTTCTGGATCCTTACTTTAAGCCTTTAGACCTTGTAAAGCACTGTGCTCTGTGGAAATGGGCAGTACAGTATAGTTCTGTCAGTCTGTAAGTACCACACTGCCTGAAACTGCTCTTAGCATCCCTACACTCAGAAAATGCTGTCCTGAGAATGATGTGAAAACCAAAACCCTAAATGCTTTGGAAAGCATTTCCCCTCACACAGATCAGCTGCTCCTAGTTTTCACATCAGAGATGACAAGTTTCCCCGTCATCAAAATGATACCATTCATGCCGTTGTAGCAGGGTCCTAGAGGAATTTTGTTCCTATATTGGGAGAATAAATAAATTAAAAATATAGACATAATTGAGAATATTTTTAAGTCAAGTAAGATCTTTCTTGCTCTGAGCTTCAATTTTGTCGGTTTCCTCTTTAGAAACAAAAGAAAAATTACATTTCTTCCATCCCAGTAGATAGAAAAGGATCCACATCGCTGTTAGTTCTGAATCCAGCATTCAAATTTTTGTCATTCCATTTTTACTAAATGTTTTTTTCCTTAATCTAGCCATGCTTGTAATGTCCTGGAAAAAAAAATCATTCCTAGAGAAATAACACATGCCATCAGAGTTCATATATCTATATTTTTGGTTAGAACCATTTGTATGCTTTAAAATGTTTCATTTTTCAGGTTTAATTAATTGAACTACTAGACTAGAAGGGTTAATGAATTCTTTGAATACTTCATCCAAAACACAGACTTTCTTTTTTCAGTCAATTAAGTTCTAAATGTTACTCAATTTAAAAATGTGTTTTTCCCAGCTGTTGAAGCTGAATAAGCTGTGCACATTCTTTTTCTCCTCCCTAAACCTTTATGGTTTTATATGGGTATTTTTCTCCTTCAAAGGATAAAGGAATATAAAGGTGATCAATAACTATGTGAATCTAGGGTTGCAAGGCAGGCACTAATGCTCGATTTTTAAAGTTAGGTAGCAAGACAATCACATATTGGGTTCTATGTGGAGCATTAGCTCCACTTTGTTAGCTAGTGTTTATGCAATTCACTTTAGAACAAAAAAAATAAGCTATTTCTGCTTACTATCCTCCAATGTCACTTCAATTTTCTCAGTAGGTATCTTTAAAACCAGTATTAACAGTAGACACCTTTGTGAAAATTGCAAGACCTTCTACATGTAGTGCACAGCAACTAAAACCACATTGTAATACTTGTGAAAAAGATGACAAAGTAGTAAATAAGACAAATTAGAACAAGTAGAAAATAAAGAAGGATGTCATAAAGAATTTGAGCTGGTATTAAATGTTTACATTTCAATACTTGAGGTGCTGGAGGGGTTGAAGAATTAAAATTTGGTAAAAATTTTAAGTAAGGGAAACGGCTTTGACAGGCACATGAGTAGGTGTGGGCAAGACGGTGAGGAGGAGAGAAAATCGAGACTGACAATGAGACCTGCAAGACCCAGGCAAAGAGACACAAGGCGTTCTTCATCACTCGGGTTCCAACAGCTTCTGCAAACACTTAGGTAACTGCAATTTGGGTTGGGAAGCCTAGTTCGTTCTCTCCTTTCTGCTTCAAATGCTTGCACCTTCAGTCTGTCTGTAAAATCCCTTGCCTTTTTCTTTAGCCCTCTACATCTCCCCACTCCTTCTGGTTGCTGTGCAAAATAGGGCACGAACACTAAATTCTGCAGCAGAGTCACATCATCTTAGTGACCATATTCATATCGTAGTTTAAATCAACATTCAGCACATTATACCAAAGCAGCCAAATTAAGAAGGAATATGATCACAGCTCGTTCCTATCTAAAAACACTTGCTGAAGATTTGAGAAGTACCTTATGGCTCAGCTGTTCTAATCACAAACAGTTGTAATTAGATTATGGGTTGGCATTTATGCAGCGTATAATGGCAATCTGATTGATAAATCCTTCTTGCACAATCTAATTTAAAGTGTTATCAGGCTTCTTAAATATTTTAACATGTGTAAATCTTTTTGCCCTGATATGACCCTGATTTTGTGAAGCTTATACATTTATACCCTACCCCTAATGTAGGGTATATATATCTAGGCTATGAAGTAGTACAGGTGTTTTGTACAACTCTGAACATTTGGCATCAGGACATTTCTGCTAACTAAAGATTTTACTAATTCAGAATGGTCACATGAGCAATGAGGAAAAGTCTTTGGCCTGATATAAGTGTGTTGATGACAATATCTTAGCTGTATTTCAGTTTGAGGCAACTTCGGTCCTACATAAGACTATACAGATGATGATTTTGAGTAGATTATTTACAGTTCCAGGATGAAACATCTTCCTTCTGAACAGGAAAGGCTGGCAGAGAACTCAGTCGTACTAGTATATTTTACTGTAAATTCTTAATATTTTGTATTTCATTATTTTTTCCTGTAATCTTAATATCGCACTCTTAAAAACAATTGTTTTAGTTTTAAACCAGTAGCACAGTCCAAGTTTTTATTTTTTGGTGTCAAAGCTGTAACTGAAGGATACTGCACCAAAAGGAGTGGATACCTGCATCTAGAGATGTCTGAACCTGGATGCCTGACTGGTTTGGCTACATTGCCAGATTTTTCCTGCGCCTCTGAGGACGTGGCTCTCTCCAAGCTCTCTTTCCTGCCAAAACTCAAGTGTGGCAGAAGCTGAAGGACCAGGCAGATATAATTCAATTAGTTCTCACAGTAGTACTCACACAGACTTGTATGACTGGAACCTTCCCAAAATATGTTGTTCTTCAGCAAAATTTCCTATGAAATGTGGTCACTAGAGAAGGGGTTCCTCTGCTCAGCACCAGCTGTGCTGGTTGGAGTATTTTCTCTGACCAGACTGATGTGGCTCAAGCACCTCCTGTAGCCCAATCCAGTGCAGTGAACTGGAAGCTGGTTTGAACAGGGACAAGCCCTGCACCTTATTTCAAGCCCTGTACCTTATATCCCTGTGCTCTTCTGAATGATATACCCACCATTCCAAAGTTCTCTGCCTCTATATAGAGGTGCACAATTTTTTTTGACATCTCTGCTCTTTAATATCTCAGCACAAAATGTTTGATGATCAAGGAGAAGCCTCTGTCTCCAAGCAGAATGTGTTCAATAAAACAGTTGGTTCTTTCAGTGATGTCTCCGTCTTACTTGTAATAACCTAAAAAACCTAGCAGGCACAATACTGTTATTAACTTCATAAAATCCTTGTCACAGAGGCTTCTGCCATGCATTCTGAATTAGACAGTTACATGTATTTTAGAGTTTTAAGAGTTTTGTGAGTCATTAACCTGTCAGACAAATCCCAGATGAAACAGAGTAACTTTAAACAAATCTAAGCTAGTTCCTCTTCAGGTAAAATAATGATCTAAAAATCATACATTTTTGAGTGTGAATTTAGGAAAGATACAATTGTCTCCGCTGATGCTAAGGATTCTGTGAACTACATCAAACTGTGATGTCATAATAATGCGTTATAATATGAGGGTAGCTGCCTGGGTGTATACAAGATACACAGATGACAGAGTAGCATGTAAATCCCTTTGGAACAGACTGAAATATAGTAATCAAAGCAGAAAATGAAAAACAGGCATATGGCTGGGCAATGCATTATCTGCTACTCCATGCTTTAATTGGAGATAACTATTTGAAGTGGAAAGTTTCAGCTATGGTGTCATAAACCTACATCATAATAAAGATAAAGCTTGCCATATTAAATTTCCTGATCTCTATGGTAACAAGACTTGTAATTTAAAATGTAAGCAAATTGCTTGTAGGTAAGGAAGGCACAATAAAACAGTGAAATGCTGTTAAGAGAAACTTTTTCCTGCACGGATTTAGATTTTATCTTGTAACTTCTACTGTGAGTGCAATTGTAAAGAATAGCAAGAGAGCTTATTTAAATCTGGATATTAATAGGGAGAGACTTTGGTCTTTCATATAATTTGCTGCAGCATTTGGACAAGATTTTTGAAATCTTAGTCAAAGTTGCTCAGTCATCTTGTTGAAGAGCCCTCTTTCTGGCAGATTGTTTTACAAGTAATGTTACCAAAATAAGTTTGGTTAAAGAGTTTGGACCACAGTTCAATTTATGTTGCATAATGCACCAAAAAGTATTTGCATCTTTCCTGGCATGACTTTTTTTTATCCAAACCAGAAATTTGTGTTCAAAAGTGAATAATTTGGGGCTAGGAATTTTCTTGTAAATTGACACGTGGTATGCAATGCATATTCCAGGTTTTCTGCTCTCCTGCTGGTGAATAACAAAAGAATGGAGTTGACAAATTTTGTTTAATTTCACTTTAAAACAAACATGACTTTGGAAATTTTTTACATACCTTACTGCTATCAGTTAAACTTGTCTAGATCTTGTGTATTTGGGGGTGTGTGATGTGTGTGTGTGTGTCTCCTCTTTTGTCCTTTTCCTTTCCCAACAAGCAGCAGTACACTAGTTGCCTGTCAATTTAATAGAGCGATGTTACTTCAGAGGCCAGTTAAGACCAGCAACCTTGCAGTATGCTCCAACAGTCAAATTTTCCTTTTTCTCACATCCTACAGGCAGAAGGGAACTGCAGGTGATTCTTTTAAATCAGAAATGGAAGAAAAAAAAAAAGAATAAAAAAAGAAAAAGTAGAAAGGATTGTCCCATTTCATGATTTGAAAGGGTAAAAACAGATGAGTCTCCTATCCCATCCCCAGCTCCCACTCCCACATATGCAGTGTTTTACATGAGTTACTGGGTCTGGGTTAATGAATTAATGTGGCTGGCTTACTGAGTGATTCCTAGTAGTGGAGAGGATGTTGGTGTCATGGAAACAGCAATTGTCCCCAGGATAGAAGGGAGGTCAGAGCATCCATCTACAGGTCCTAATGGAGGTAAGGGTTTATATGGAAGCATCAGTTTTAACCTTTGTGATAATTAGTAACACTTAAGTATTACATAGATACATCTTATTTTTTATATGACCAAAGGAGTGTTAAATCTCTATAATCTGTAAAGATTATTAAGTATATGACAAAAAAAAAATAACCTCAAAGCATTGCCTCTTAGAATAAGAACACCACATATGCACAACATCCAGAAAGAAGATACCACAAAAATATATTTTTCCATGATAATGAGAATGACATTCTGGTTTTTGCTACTTTATTGTAGAGTTACTCTGCCCATGTGGAAATCTATGTCTGGAGCCTTTCACCAGCTCCTCACTCTCCAGCAGTCTCACATGACATTGATCAGTTAGCAGAACTTCTCTCTTTTCTTCCCAGTGTCCCTGAATCCCAAGAGTCTCTTGGGTCACTTCATTGACCTGCATGCAGTTGTCTCACAGAATCAGACACAAAAATGTTCTATTTTTAATTTCCTGGGTCACTCTATACTAGTGCTGGCACTGAGGCAGAGACAGAAATTAAATCAAAGCATGCTTTCCTAACAGAGCTGCATGCTGTTAATGGGAGGTATGTTTTCAGGCTGGAAGTGCCCATATCAGATGCAGAGAGATAGCTGCTTCATCCACCATGTATTAGCACTGGAGTAGCAGGGGAACACCTGGTCACCTTCCACATTGGTGGAAAGCAGGCAACAGGGCTCAGCAGAGAAGCCATAACAGAGAACTGGATTTCCAGGTGGTAGAGATGATTTTATGCCTTTCTCCCTGCAGGAGATAAGGCTTTGGGGCACCTACAAGTGGGTGCAGCTTGGCTCTACCTTTTTGCAGTATCATACACTTAGATCTGAGAAGGAAAAAGTCTGTGTGTGGGGTCTGCCTGCCCCTTCAAACTGTTTCACTCAACTCACTTCTTTGTACACAAAGAAGAAGTAAGGAAAGAAGAGGAGAAAGTTCATCTTTCTCTGTGTACTGATGGGGACCTCTTGCTAAAGATAAATCTATATGAAATATGAGTTGGTTATAATCAGAAGTTCACATAGGTGGAATTCTAGCACAGCAAAGGGTTTCAAACATCTGCGATTACCTGCCCAGAATCAAATTACACATGTTCTTAAGGTCAGAAGAAAAATAGAAAAAGTGTCTAGTAGCTTTTTACCAAATATATGTCATGTCACTCATTTGTTCCATAGATACTTGCGGGGTGTAGTCTCACCAATCCCAGGCTTCTTAGGATGGAATTTCATCAGTGTAGCTCCTTTCCAAATTCTATCCCCTTCTGAATGCTGTCCATTTGCTGCTGATTGGAGATTTGCATTTTCCACTGATACCTATTTCCTGGATCATTAATCTCTCTGCTAACATTTGTTCTATTTCTTATTTAATTACCCAACTAATTTTTACTTTGCAGGCACCCTTGCTTGGGAAGAAACCTTCTGGGTGTGTTACATGCTCTAGTATTTCTTAAATACAGTATTTCAACTAACTTCTTGCTTTGCACAGAATTTAATCTGCTCATCAAAATAGTGAATAGTCAGAGTTCCCTCTCCTTTTCCCAGGAGAAGGTGAAGAGAGGGTGAAGGAGAATCCTCTGTTTTGAAGAGGAAAAATATCTCACTTCTGTGAAAGGATGGTAGATGTGTGGTTGAGAGGTTTCTGTTTACTGTCACACACTTTAAGAATCACTGCCATAACGTGAATGGCCTGACTGACACCAGAAATGCTGGCATAGCCCTCTAAAACACCCTTCCCAGGATGTCACTGTAACATGGTGCCAAAGCTTAAAATAACTGTCTGTGTGCACCATACGTCATGGCCCTAAGGTGCATTAAACCAAAATGTTGATCCAGGCAGTTGTACTTCCACAGCTGCAGCCAAGCAAAATTTGCCTGAGAACATGCCCTAGGGAGGTGAATTGGGACTTAGTTTCTTAATCTCCTTCCACAGTGAATGATGGATTCTGCTGCTGCAATTGGATTAAAGATAGGGAATTATTAAAATCTTGTTTAAATAAAACCCAAGGAATTTTTCTTACATAAAGACATTAGTGTATCACATACTTCTACTCTTGTACTTTCTCTTCTACTCTTTCTACATTCTTTCCTTCTACTTTTCTGTAGTTCACTGAAGTAGGCAGTATCTCTTCTTAGTTCTGGAGTTCTGGGCTTCCTCGTGTAAATCTAATATTAAATCATTGTTCATGCTACCTATTCAAACTGTGCATCAGACCACTAACTGATGTTTTATTGAAGGGATGCTAAAATAGTCACTTGGCCTTTTCATCCAGAGGCACTATCTGTGATACCCCTTTTCTGTGTAGTATGTCACTGTCAGTTTTCCGGTTGACTGTAGCCTTCCCCTCTCTGTTCTGAGTGCAAAGAAATCACAGTCCTGAACTGGGTGTATATCATGACGTACAACAGTTATCTTCGCTATCGTTTAATTCTCACATCTTCTGAATACTCTGAGAAGCTAGGTGTTGGAAATGGTTATCTTCACCTAAAGTCACAAGTTTGCCCTGTAACAATAGGCCCTTTTAGACCCTTTATGACATTCTTTTGCTGCTGCCCTAATTACTGTAATATCCAGATTTAATTTGCATGCAAGTTTAGGCGATGAGCTGCATGATTTTCATTTTAGTCTTTCAACAGTTATAAGATTGGGCCTGACTGACTGTATGCATGAGAATAATCTGTGTTGAGGTCTTTAAGATATAATTGTATGTAGTTGCCATGGTAAAGTTCTTATTAATGAAAAGTTGAAGGGGGGAGGGCTTGTAACAACTGTCACTTTTTCCAGAGTTCATCTTTGTGGATGAATGGATTGGGATATCAACTATTTAAAATATCTAAATTTTTTAAAATATTAAAACCAAATTTTAATATCATGAGACAAATAAGCATGTATATTTAATGCTAGTGTATATATCTTACCTATATTTTTCAACATCCTTGTTTTGATGTCTGTGGAGGTAGAACTGTCTTAGAATTGTTGCTCAATTTCTCCAGACACAACCTTTTCAGACTTTCTTTGCTGAAAGATACTGGCAAGAGACATGGGATGTAGCTTTTTACATCTTAATGTATCACCATGAGAAAAGCAGTTCGCCAGAAGATCATTAAATTTGCAAGATCTCCAATATGGAAAGATAGTCATTAAAAGCAATTGTTTTGGAAGGAGTCTACCTTGAAACAGCTTCATTTGCCTGAAGGTTGATCCAGGTGCAAATGTCCCTTACAAGAAGTGACCTAAGGAAGGAAAGAAACAGTTTAACCCTGCAAGAAACTTTTCTCTCAACTAGGAGATAGATATTAAAGTAGACACAGATTTTTTTTTTAACTTAATGTGGTATCTGGCTCTACTGTACTGTGTTTTCCTGAGAATACTAAGGTAGTTTTTCTTGTAATATTAGTCATACTACTTCCTGATTTAAGCCAAGAACAAACATTTATTTCACCCCATTTCTTGTTTAAATCCTTGCAAATGAGTGCTAATATAAAAACATTAAATAAGCAATGCCTTCGGGGATTTAAACAGGAAATTGAGATTTTCTGTTCTATGTGTCTAAAAAAATGTTTGAATAATGAAGAAAAAAAATAAGGTGTATTTGAGGTATATTCTTGCCACCTTAGAGAATGACCCTTTCTGACATCAGCGGGACTCTGTGATCACGCTACAGGCCTTTATTTCAACTACCAGCTCCTGATGTAGAAATGAAGCCCCTGAACCAGAGAAACCTCCCATAGTCACAGGGATGTGAGGCTAGAAGAGATCTGGGCCATAATAAGATCATAATTTGTTCCTGTGGGCAGCTTGTTCTGTCATTTCAGAATAGGTCCCAGAGAACAATAAAATATCTATATGTAAATAACCCACTTTCCAGGCAAAAAAAAAAAATTGTGAAGGATGTCCTAGACACAACCTCTTTGCTTCAGTTAGAGATCACAGGAATTATATCATTTTTATTAAACTTATTGAAAACAAGCCAGATGTTACTCTGACTAGAAGCCATGATATGATGCCTCTTACTACAGCATTTGATCTCTGCAGTGGCTTTGGGGTAGTTTTCATAAATACCAGAGCTAGTTATTAAACCTAACAGCTATATCACTTCATTCTGCACCAGTAAACAGGCTCTGCAGAGGAAATACAGCACAAGTTATCAGGGTTGGATTTTTCCAACACAATGAATCACTACAGCCTATGTAAATAGTGTCCTTCACATGTCCAGCATATCAACATCATTAATGTCACTTTTTCTGAAACAACAGTCTTATTCTCATTTTTTCTGTATTCCCTGTTTTTTCACCTGAGATAACAGGCTTCTCATATGTAAAGGAAAAAAAAAAGGCAAACTTTTTGTTGCAACAAAATTGCCTTTCATTTTTGTATTTTGTTCCTGTGGTTAGGCCTTGAGTCTTGGTAAAGTTATTCTTGTGAGCGATGATGTGCAAATGCTTTTGGTGCAAATATCTTCATTTCTCACCTTCATAACCCTTCAGAGGCTTCTTAGTTTGGAAAAGCTTATGGAGACCACTTCAGAACTCCTTCCCTCTTCATCAGACTCATGTTCAAGATAAATAAGAATTTGGATTCAAGAAATTTAGATTATTTTTTTACTTTAACTTCCAGAGCTAGTGAAAGCCCTTAAGTTAAGGAAGTACTGCTAGACTGTGGGTTTTACAGTAAATGAATTATGCAGTTCTTGGTGCATTGACGGAGAGTTTAAGAAATAGATTTTCCAACGTGTCTATGAAAATACCTCCTGAACTTTAGTTTAGAGGCATGTAAAAATCTTTTGATTTATTACTGTAATCCATCTGAATTAGATTTTTAAATCACTTTTTTTCTGAACTGTATAAGTAAAACTTATTTTATGCACACTTTTTGAATAGCTTAACATTTCTGGATACTTTGTCAGCTGCAACAGCACAACCAGTATGCAGAAAAATAATGTGTTTGAATGACTTGATTTTGCATAAGTACATAGAACAAATGTGGTAACAGAAAATAACTTGGGCTTTTGTGGGTTTTCTTTATCCTTTGAGGGCTTCAGTGGGCTCTCAGATCATTATATTAATCTGTATATATGGGCGCTTACGGGGATCAGAAGAGGTCTAACTAAGCTATTTGCTTTTCACGCTACCATTACTTCCTAGAATTGCTCATCTGAAGAATCATAAATAGATGTTATGCATAACAAGAGCAGGTGGCTAATTAAAAAAGTACTCTGAAAGGTGTTAGGAAGCTATGCAAATCAATGCAATATTAAGAATATGTTTGTTTTTTGGGGGTTTTTTGGCCTGGTGTCAAATTAATGCATACTTTTTAGAGGTGTATTTTAATTTGTATTTAGCAGGATCATTTAGTAAAATTAAAAGTCGGCTTATGACTCTTGAATAGGGGATATTAAAAAATAACATTTGCTTTATGTATTCATATATCCATTAGTGCCAGCTGACATTGCCTAAGCACATCTCCTCCTTGTTTTTGCAAGTGCTTGCAGGAATTACACCCTTTATTTCCCCACAATCTCTGTAATTACAATGGAGAGGCATACTTGGCCACACACTGGACACAAAGGACTATTCCACTAGCAACAATAGAGTATTAACCAGCATCATCTCTGTTCTATTTTCACTTACAGCTATTGATGCCCAAGTCTGACCTTTCTGGTCATGAATAATGCTAATACTCCTTTCAGAAGTGTCATGATTTAACCTGTCTGTCAGCTAAAACAACCACAGAGCCATCCTCTGGCTTTCCCCTACCCCAGCTCCAGTAGGATGAGGGATAGAATAAAGAATGAAAAAAAAAGTAAAACTCACGAGTTGATATTTAATAGGGCAGAAAATGTAGATGATGATGATAGTAAGATTAAGACTAAAAATAAAAGTAAAAATAAGAAGAGTATAGAGAACAAGGGATGAACAGCAGAATTTCTCACTACCCAAAGCTAATGATCAGCTTGTTCTCTATCTGCCCTGTCTCCCGGTCAACACCCAGTTATTTACGGAATGTGACATCATATATTAAGGAATATCCCTGTGGCAGTTTGGGTCAGCTACCCTGCCTGTGTCGCCTTTCAGCTTCTTGAATAACTCTCATTTGTATTGGTAGACCAGTATGAGAAGCTAAGAAGTCCTTGACTGCTGGGCAACAACTGCAACATCATCAATAAGATTCTCATCCTAGATCCAAAAGGTAGTACTAGCATCAGCTACTAGGAAGAAAATCAACTCCATCCCTGCAAACAAGGCCAGCTTCCAATCTGAACCTCCAGCTGTCTCTGGGGGCATTTTGCCTCACAGCTGTGCTTTCTCATTGTCAACCAACATAAATCTTATGCATACATGGTGCAGGAAAAGTAGTGCATTATAACTCAGCATGAAATCATTTGGAAGGAAAATGTGGTACTCAATTATGAAGCTTTTATGCAAGTTCATTTTATGCATTCACATTTGTTCTTTAGTGGTCTTCATGTACTCACATTTTCACTCATACTCACACACATACTCACAAGCTCCAAGATGTACGTGTCCAAGTGAACATGAAGGTATTTCCATTCTTGCATAATGTGGTCAAATGATTATTTCTGTTAAAAACCTCTACAACATCAAAGTATTTGAAAAAAAAACCAAACCAAAACAAAACAAAACCTGGAGTATTTTGTTTAACAGTCATGTTATGCTATAGTCTGTGTCCTAAAAATGGCAAAAAAATAATAATTCTATTTCAGTGTAACAAACATCTCTACTACACAGTCAGTGTGATTGACACTTCAACAGAAAAGGTGCGGTGATAGCAAGCATTCTCTTGTTGACATAAGTCAACAGTCATTTTGAGTGTGTGATCACATTAAATGACATCACAGTACCAAATCTGTGAAAGAATCAAGCTGCTAAAAGAACTTGAGGTACCATGGTAACTAATATTTTCAGAATTCACAAGTTATCATTGACTTTAAAAATGCGTCTATCACTATTTATGGAAAGTATCTTGTATAGGCTAATAAACCCCATGAAATTGATTGTTTCATTTTTTCATCGCAGTCTTGAGAAAATCTTCTGATTATATGCTTAAGACCAACACAAATCTTTTCCATCT
Source organism: Heliornis fulica (assembly GCA_013399135.1). Taxonomy (NCBI): domain Eukaryota; kingdom Metazoa; phylum Chordata; class Aves; order Gruiformes; family Heliornithidae; genus Heliornis; species Heliornis fulica. The sequence continues at coordinate 68,774 of VXBZ01009419.1, forward strand.
AACTGTGTTGGAAGACTAACAACTTTTGACTGCAGTGTAACACTCAGCAGTTTAAGGCCTACATATTCAGGCCCAGTAAGTAATTTTATTTTATTATTTTTTACTCTGGGGTTGTATCTAATAACACTGTTACAGAATGCAATGTGTTGGATCATCTTTCTCATCTTAAATGTTGGTGATGTGAAAATCAAACCTTTACTAGCTGGCACTAACATACTTCATGTACTTATGCATACAGCAGTACTTCTTGAAGCAGACACTCAGCTTCAATAAAAATCACTGGCAGTTCTATTGACTTTGAGGTTCAATTTGGGTCCAAATGCTTTGTTGGGATAAGTTTAAAGATTTGTCTTCATTTTATTTGAGAGAAAATATTATGATGTTCCACTCAATGAAAGTCAGAATCTTCATGTATGTGAATAATACATGAATTATTAAGCTCCCATCATCCACGTGTCAGAAATAAGAATTAGATTAAAAGATCATAAAATTCCTCTTATATAAATTTAATGGCTAATGATGGATGGACCATTTAAATATTGATCTCCTTCAGGGCTTCTCTCCTGAAAGGATTCTTGCAAGGTAGCCAGATGTAGAGATTCTGAGGTTACTGCCACTTCAATGTGGCAGAAGGTCTAGAAGAGTGAAGGCAAATCTACATGATGGGTAAAGATTAGCCTGGCTTTACACAGAAAGAGGAGATAGTAATTTTCATGGATGAGACAGACCAGTTTTATTTATCAGATAAACATAGACCTCATTCAAGCTTAGGACTTATCAGTGTTGGGAGACCTTCTATGGAAAAAGGCAATACTGTGGCTCTCACAAGGATTATCTTTTTGGAATAAAGAGAAGTATGTAAAAGAATCTGTTAAGCTTACCAAGCTTTTAAGAACTTTTGCACTGGATGCCTCTTTAATAAAGATATTATTTAACTTTCCTTAATAAATATAAAGGGCATTGCATGGGCCACACAACTTCTGTTTATTGCACAGGAAAATCTGCTAAATTTTGAAAAATATTGACCCTTTATTCCTCAAAGTTTTCTTCCTTCCTTGAAAATTGCTTTCTGGGTTGTGTGAGGTTCATCTCCTGCTATTCAGGCATATATTTGTTTAACAGATTCTTATACACAAAACAGACAGCAAACTAGTTATTATTTTGGACCTTAAGAGTCTAAAAGAAAAATGAAGATGTAAAATTAGAGCAAGGACTCAATTTTCTGAATGAATTAAACTTGGTATCCCTTCTGTTTCCCTCAGTGCTTCAGCATTTTATCCACAACAGCCAACCACATACCCAATGAAGATCCTTTACTTGCAATGTAAGTCATCAGTACTGCAATAGTACAAAATTGTCATAGGATGGAGGTCAGTGTTGTCATTTGTTCAAGGCTAATATTTGTCCCAAAATTTTGTAGACATTTACTAATATATAATTACTACAGTGGCATGTAAAAGCAAAAGACATAAAATTGCACAGGAAGATCTTAATTTGCTATAATTTTTATTTGAGAGGAATAAACTGAAAGATCGGGTGTAGCAGTAGGATGAAAACTCCTGACAGATGCCGAAGATGTTTTTCTCCATCTTTCATGTTGGGCATATGGTAAGCCTGTATACCTATTTTTTAGGGAACAATAAGAAATCATTATGTTGCATGTGGAGGAAAACCACTTAATATTTAACTTTAATATTGAACTAAGTTTTTAAAGACATATAATAGTACTGAGATGAACTGTACCATTGTGCCTTACTTGATGACTGAAGGATTAAATACCCTGGACATGTACTATCACAAAATCACTGCTTAATGCTATGATTGTCTTTCATGTTGGATTGTGTGAGTGTGATTTAATAAAATGAGTGTGTAAAGATAAGTTGTAATTCTCAAAGTAAGTGCATTTTTTTTAAATGATAACTCCCCTTAATCTCTGGATTCTACCTGGGTGAGCAAAAGTTGCTGACAGTTGTGTCCAAAAATATGGCCCAACCTGTGACGCAAACCAGGGTATTTAGCAGATATTTGTAACGTCTTCATAACTGCTCTCAGAATGATGCTTTTGTGTCTTGTTTGTTTCACCATTTGCTATATTGACTTTTTAAAATTTGTGTCCATTTATTGACAGTTGCCTATTTTATAACAAGGGCAGAAATATTGTGAGAATGTCACTGTTTTTCCCAAGCACTTGATATTTTGACACCCTAGGTCCCAAGAAGAACATAGCTTAGAATCATAGAATCACTTCGGTTGGAAAAGACCTTTAAGATCATCAAGTCCAACCATTAACCTAGCACTGCCATTCCACCACTAAACCATGTCCTTAAGCACCTCGTCTATCTGTCTTTTAAATACCTCCAGGGACGAGGACTCCACTACCTCCCTGGGCAGCCCA
>VXBZ01009420.1:0-11754 GCA_013399135.1 Heliornis fulica
ATTCCTTTAAATACCTGGAAACAAGAAGCCTACTGACGTGGCCAAGCACAGAAAACTAATGTTTCTGATTTGCTTTGCATTGCAATTTCTAGTCCTCCTGAAGCAGTTATTGTATTAGACTTGCAAGACTTGAGCCAGACATAAATCTTATTTAAACAGAAATTTAATAAACAAGTTCAGCATAGAACCCAGCCCCTATTATACCTCTGATTTCATTTTATAAAGAGGGCTTGTGACTATTATAGGGGGAAGACAGCTTGATTCATTTGCTATTTTCCAGTATCTTTCTCTGAGAACAAATGCAGCTGACTTGGGCTGTCGTTGGCGTGTAAATATTCCTTTCTTGTTCCCCAAAACACGTGTGGTCCCTGTAGAAAAGTTATAAAATAAAGCAAGTAAATGTAAAATGCTCTTATTTCCCCTACTGTGAACTGTTACAGTAGATGTACTAAATCAGGTAAGGTGGAAGAGACCTATGCACTTTCTTCTACACAGTCAGGTACAACGGGGAACTTGGTGATGTAATTTGTCATCTTGGCAAGATCAGTTGATGCAGTTGAGCAATACAGCTGTAACTCATTGTCACTGACTTACCAGTTGTAAATACAGTTAATTCAGGTGTGCCCATTAACTTGATTAGTATTATATTTACAGCAGATGTTCCTTCTGCCATTAGTTCCACCCTGAAATCTGATGGTGAATTTACTGTTTGTACAGTCCTTTAGTGGTGTCCACGTCCTTTTTGTCTGTTTTAATTTTGATAGGAAACTAGAGAAGATAATGCAATGTGTAGAGAGACTGGAGCTGTGTATGTGTGTGTGAGCTTGTCTGTTTTCTCCATCCTCCTATTTGAACTTAGTATTATTTTCTGACTGCTTCTCTGTGATAACTTAGCTTTATATTGGTGCTCTACAGGTTATTCTTAATGGTATTTCTCTGCCTGAAGTTAACACTGGCTGTTCACCACTCTAACTCACTGCAGATGGCATATGGGTATCTGGTTCCTTACTGGGTCTCCTCCTGAGCTGTAAAAATTCAATTTCAGTGTGACTGTCTATACTGTACACTACATAATCCCCCATACTTCGCAGATACACTTTGAGTGTCACAATAAACAGTTGCTATAAGTATGGCATCCAGTCCTCTTGGTAAACCTCTATACCAAGTTAATATTACATTAATTAAGGTACTTTGCAACTAAAGGCAGTTGTAGATGAAATGTGAGGCAAGTGAGACGCATCCCTAAGAGCTGACAAGCTCTGACAAGAGTTGATGGCCAAGAAGTAATCTGGGGGTCTGCTCACGAGCTTCCCCTGCATTCTGACCTAGTGCACAGTCTATTCTGGGCAACACCTTTACAGGTGGGACATCTAGGACCTCAGGCTGGAGAGAGGGGATGCATTAAGTACAGGCAGGACCTTCCCTCTTGGCTCTGGTTGTGCTAGACTTTGTCACAGAATACAGCTGTGCTCCATCCTGGTAAGCAGAGGGCCCTTTTGTCCTGCTCTACAATCCATTCTTCTTTGTGTGTCATAAACCATTTTAAGCTTGCAGGGAGGATGGAGAGTTGCTTAGAGTATTGACCAGCTTACCTTGGTTCGTCATGAAATCAGCAAAATTCCATATGAGCTCCCCGATCACGTACTCTTTCCTCTTTTTGTCAAAAACAGCATGGTACTCCCTTAGCATAGCTTTCTGATACTCCTCACTGAACATCAGAGGGGGATCCTACAGCCAGGGAAAGAGGTGGCCTTGAACAAAGGTGACAGTTACCTCAGCAAAGGGTCTGGATGTTAACTTCCCATTCCCTGGGGACCTGCATCCTCAAGACAGATTTACAATGACTTGGTCTTTTCATTGGGCTGCATCACAGTGGCTGTGTAGTGACCAAGCACCGAAGTTACAAGGGGACACTTCACACACAGAATACAAACCTAGTGCCATGTGTACTTGGGGGTGGGGAGGGGAAGTCGGTGGTTTTGCTTGGCAGTGGTGCTTCATCATGATAGGGACAGGAGTGCCACCCCCTGCTGTGCAGGACAGCATCAGGAGTGAATGGCCAGGCTCCAATGCCCCATCTAATGATTAAGCACTTCCTACAAACACCAAAGCACGAGGTTTTGGAGTGCTTTCAAAGCCAAACACTGCTCTCCAGGTACAGTCTAACCTTTGTTAGTGGCAAAGCTCATTGATTTCAGTGAAGCAGGATTAGTCCTGGTGTCTTTTGGATGCATCTCACCATTAAGTAGGCAGGCTAATGGTACCCATCTCTTTTAATTAAGTCTGTCTGACCCTGTACAAGCAGCAGGGTGTCCCCACCTATGGTGTCTCACATAACACTTACACTGTGAAGTCCAGGAACTGAGTCTGCTCCGTATTCGCTCTGGATAATGGGCTTTTGGTACGTTTTATACCAGTTCTCAAACTGTGCAGTGAGTTGTAGTGGAATAACTTCCAGGTGGCCTGGGTCATGATACCAGGAGAAGTAGCTGTTCACACAAATTACATCTACATAAGGAGCCTGCAGAAAACAAGGTGAGAGTGTTTTGTCACAGAGGTTGAAGTAAACAGCTGTTGTTCCTAAAGCTAAATCCTCTTCTTGATTCATTTCATGGAATCAAGCTTCATTACATGCAGAATAAAGTGTTTTTCTCCCCTTGCTCAAGCCCTCCCAACACTTCTTCCAGGAGGGAAAAAAAAAAGGCAAGATAAGTGTAATAAGTGATTAGCATATTAATTTGGGAATTTTCTTACAGACTTAGGGAGTCACAGCAAAGAGTTAGACAAGATGAACCCATTTCACCCTCAGGTTTGTTAGAAGTTTTTGAGTTTCCAAGATGTCTTTGGCTTGCTGGTACATTTAGATGTACTTATTGAGTATTGGAATGTGATTATCCAGTTAGTGGTCAAATATTTTGACTAGCAACTAAATTTGTGCATCGATGGTGCAATACTAAGACTAAGCATTCTGCAAGTTATATGCCATTTCTTCCACATGGACAGTATGATAAAAGGGGCACAAAGCCCATTAAAGATAAAAGTGATGTTGTATGTAACTTGTTCAATGTTCTCTTAACATGTTTTGTAATAAAAAAGTTCTGATCTCACTTGGGTGTATGACATCTGTCCTTTGGTTTTGTTTTCCTGTGTCTCCTCAAGCTAGCTGGAACAGGCTGCTGGGGAAGGGATCTCAAAGGGGGCCCTGCTGGGTTCCTTCCCAAGGCCACCAGTTTGGGTTTTTTGCCTTGGGGGGAGGAATAGACATCTCAGAGGTCATTCACAACTTGAAAGAACACCAAGTGTAACCTGTAGCTGGGATATGTTGTATCACATACCTACAAACTCACCTGTTAGAAGTATTTATTGTACAGCAGTGTCAAATATTATAAAGCCATCTTGAAAAATTATGATATAGGAACTATTCTGGAAACAACTTTCTATCTTGGGTCTGTGCTATGGCCAGTTTAAGGCACAGACATCCAAGGAAAGTGCCAGTGCCTTTTTGCTGGAAAAGCTTTCAAATTATTCAACACTAACAGACATCTGCCAAAGACTTAGAACAATTTAAAGCAGGAATTAAAGCAAAGCTTCCTTCCTTTAAAGTTCCACAAGGGTTGTTAGCATCTTAAAGAGGTTTAAGCTTTGGTTTAATTGCAAGTGAAAACCCCCAAGCATCAGTAAACACAATCAGTGGGATGGCAAAGCAGGACAGTGTTAATAGAAGCCAGGGGCCTGATCCTGCATACTCTGCTCACGACAACTGTTCCTCTCTGTTACAGGTACATTTTTTTTTCAGCTGGACTACAACTAAAGGACAAGGTACTTTCTACTAGAAAAACTGCGAATTTTCTTCTGCCTCTCCCTGTTAAATACCTCTAATAAACTCAGAGAGAGGGGTAAAACATATGAAGAGGAAAGTTAATGTATGAATTAAAAACTAGAAAATAAACTTACACCATGATCAAGAGCATAATTAGCATCTGTCACAAAGGTTACTGGTCTGGAGGGATCCAGAGCTTTAGTGTGAGCTATCACTGTCCTGTTTGCAAACAGTAAAGCAAGAGTTCAATAACAGCATGGAGAAGCACAGCCCCATTTCCACAAACTCCATCCTTGCCCCCCGCCTCAAACATTTGGAGATGCTTTTGATTTAGCAGAATATTTTAAATTAAGTAGTACAGGATACTTAGTGATCAACTGCTATAAAGTGTCTGCAATTTTAGCCAGTTCTGTAGGAGTAGAACTATCATGGCAAAGAGACTGACATGGCTGTTATGCCACCTTAAAGACCAGAGAGGGGGTACAGGGAACAGGGGCGTGTTGATTTGTCTGTTGGTGGCAGCGGCTTAGATGTTTGAGAAGGGACAGGGAGCTTGAAGACAAAAAGGAAGGGTAATGGGAAGTTTCTGAACAACTCCTGGGTCATGCTCCTGCAAAAGCTGAGGCAGGCAGAGCAGTCACAAGTTTGGCTGTGTTGGAGGAAACCCTGAATGACAGATGAGAGACACAGAATGGGAGGGTCAAGTTCTGCTGCCTTGATGTTGCATGAGGGTGGTGGATCATTCTGAAGAGTGAAAGTTCACAGTTACCTCAATGCACCTACAGCTACTAGGGACAGGCTGCTACCCCATTAGAGAGGATTCTTGGCTATCCAAAGCTTTAATCCCTTTAAAAATAAAACTTGTGGGGATGCGATGCAGTGGCTTAGAAATGAAGTATGTCAGCCCTGTGCAGAACTACTGACTAGCACTCACTGAGGAATGTTGTCTTCAGAATTGGAGGCAAATTATTTTACAGCTTTGCTGTCATTCTCAATGAATTCAGCACCTGTCTTCCATTGGTAACAAGGAATATCCTGTTCCCATCAGGCCTTAGCTCAAGAGAGGCTCAGACCAAATGGACTCCTGGTAATTCTGCAGAGCTTTACTGGTTCAGAAACAACAGGTTGAGACTTGTGCAGTTCTGAGTATCAGTTCAACACACACAACACTCTGTTTAGATCTGTGGGTATCGTTTCAGGATTCCCAAAAAAAATTCTTGCCATCTCTTTCCCACTTCTCTGTACCATCCCAGAGGAAGAAGATACATCATCTCCCAAGATTCAGGCCTCAGCTATGTGTACAAGCAGACGCACTTACTTAAAGTAGTAAGCTGCTGGGGGCAGCTCCGACGCTGGCTCGTTGGCTACTGACCACATCACGACTGACGGCCTGTTCTTATCCCTGCGGATCAGCTCCTCCATCACAACAAGGTGATGCTGCAAGGACTTGTTCCCAAAGCTCTCCCTGAAAGACAGAAGGAAGCAAGCCCAGGTGAAGTGAGGGTATAAATTCCATCCCCTTTGCCTGTGAAAACTCGAGCCTCTGGGGTGTAAAAGCACAGCTGAGCCCCAGTACTGAATACAGCTTCTGCCCTGTTTCCCCAAAGCCTGCTGCACAGTCCAGGGCTGTGGCTTGGGCTCATCAGTCAAGCCAGACCAAGTGACACGATGGCCATGTCGCAAAACACCCTCTGGTTGCCCAACCTCAGTAGGCACACGTGGCGCAACGGGCTGATTTCTAAACAGAGCAAAGTACTACTGTTATCAGGACAAGGGGTGCTGTGGGATGGGAGGGGGACGCTGCGGCAGCGATGAGCTCAGAAAGAAGGGGAAAGAGTCCTGTGAGCAATTGCTTACGGCATTTTAATCCCCACTCCCGGGCACTCGTCGATCACCACGATGCCGTAGGCATCGCACAGGTCCATGATCTCCTCGGCATAGGGGTAGTGGCTGGTGCGGAAGGAGTTCGCCCCCAGCCAGCGCAGCAGGTTGAAGTCCTTCATGACCAAGGGCCAGTCGAGGCCTTTGCCACGGATCTGGAGGCGGAAGAGACACCAACACCTCGTTATGCTGCCTGGCCATGACCGGCTTCTCCTCACATCAGCTGTGCACACCTCCCCTCTTGCTCCCTGGGCGCCATTTCCAGCTGAATACCCCATCTCTCTGTGCCTTTTGGGGGGCACCAGCGCACACGTGGCTGCTGGTGGTTTGGACATCCCCCAGGCATGGTGGACGTGAGCAGGCCGCTGGCATTGCTGTTGCAGGCTGTTTTGGGGAGCTGCCCTCTCTCTCTCTTCCACAGGTGTTACCCACGAGGCAGGCTGGGGTAGAGGGACAGGGTGAAGGAGCACCCCAAACCGGTGGAGCCCTGCACCTCCTCCTGGTACCACAGGGTTCCCCGGCAGGGACTCTGGTGTGGCCGTGGGGCCTCCCTGTGACCAGGCCGTGCGTTGCAGCACCCTGCCACAGACTTTGTCCCCAGTTATCTCCCAGGGCTGGGAACCTGAGAGCCGCTATTTCTGACAGAAAAACACGTCTGGGAGGGAGTTTAGCTCCTCTGCCAGCACAGCCAGGTTCGCCCATGTGCCCCTCTGGCGGGACTGGACATGGGATTTCCTTAATGCTGGTGAAATTCCATCCTGGCAGCTCCTAGGTGGTGAGAAGGGCATGAGGAAATGGCCTCTGTGAGCAGAGAGGAGAGTGGGTGCTACCTCAGCGATGCAAAGGGAGGCGCCATCTGGTGTCCCCACCACAAGTGCTGCACACTTACATCTGCATCTTCATGCTTGTTGACACCATGGAAGTAGAAGGGTCTCCCATTGATGAGAAACTGGGAGCTTGTGACATGGACTGTGCGGATGCCGACAGGGAGTGTATATATATCCTCCAGCAATGCTCCATTTGCTTGCGCCTCCATTTTCACCTGGATTTCCAAAGGAGAGATGCAAGTGACATACTGGGCTTAGCAAGGATGCCCTGTCCCTCCGTCCCCCCACAGGCACTATCCTGACCTCCCTTCCGTTCCCCAGCCCTGCCTCAGCACGCTGCCTGCTCCTCACCACTGTTTCAGATGACTTTTGTGGTCCTCAGTGAAGGAGCAAGGCCTGACTAAACAGAAAGTAGAAATCCAAGCTGGGGAAGTTGAAGGATGAAGATTGAGGCCTGGATGACCCTTCTGGGGCTTCTTCACCCCAAGACATTTGACACACACCCCCCAGGCAAGGCAGACATACACCTCTTGCACGCCACATCTTGACACCAGGCAACGACTGAAAAGTCATCTGCTCACAGAGATACAAACCTGAGCCCTGGAAAACTCAGAGCAGCTCATCTGCCCTAACTTCTACATCTAAATTTCACTCCTTATCCTTAACTCACAGAGAGTCTTCCAGGTCCGTGCTACCGAATTTGAACTCTCATCTTGCAGAGTGGGAAGAAAGCTCATTCCATGGCAAAGCAGAGGAAAAAGGTCAGCCACCTGCTGCTCAGAAACTCTCCACGTTTGCAATCCCCTCCCCTCTACTGTCTCAATCAAGCCTTTTGCCAGGGACAAATCAGGCCCTAAATGTGCCTGAGAGTACATGTGCATACCCTAGGGATGCACCCCCTCTTCTCATCAACAGATCTTTCAGTTCAGCATCCAGGAAGCTGGCAAAGCTTGATTTGATTATTGTATAATTAGCAATGCCACTCTGGTCACACCGACAGGATCCATGGGAGAAGATGAGTATGGAGGATAGGCCATGTGGCCGTTCCTTAACCCTACGAACTCAGAAGGAACACACACAGAAAGGAAGAAATGTCACTGTTACCTCTAAGGAGTAGCGGTATCCAGGGTTCTCATGCATCAGGTAAGGCCACCAAAGATTTGGGTTCAAGACTTTTAGCTCTCCAGCTGGCCCATCACCTGTAGCAACCACTTTCCCCTCATGGTCATATAAGCTCAGGGACAAGGAATAGAGTGTGCTGCCCACAACCGACACCTGATACTTCACCATTGCTAGTTGAAAGGAAAGAAAAGACATTCAGAGACTGGCAGGAGAGGAAAAGGGTATGCATCAAGTGTGGGAGGGTTTTCACGCAGAGCAGCATTAAAAAATGAGAAGTAGAACAATGACAGTGGCATGAATTGAATGTAAGAAGCATAACCTGTCTATACTGAGGTCTATAAGTTTCAAGCAAGATTTGAGCACCACACAATTCTGTTACATGGAGATAACCCTGCTTTAAATGGCAGTAAGACTGCACCTACTGAGAAATTCTACTTAGATAAACACCAGATCAACCTTTCACTTCAACAGTACTCTCTTGCAAGCACTTTTTTTTTTCTTATTGCTTCTGAACTCTTTACCATATTCTTACAGTTGCTGAGCATGAGACCAATTCAAGAGAAAGCAACTGTGAAACAAATTCAATCAGACTTCTGCAGGATATTTTTTCTGCTGCCCTTGTCATCTCCATTTGGAGCCTCAGATAGCTGCTGTGAGTGTTCTGGACCTACCAACAGTCTCTGATGAAGCAGTTGTCACAGTAATATCATCTATGTAGACAGAAGGAGTGGTGTAAAGCACAACCGGGCGATGGATTCCAGCATAATTAAAGAAATCAAACCTGATGTTCTGTACAAAATAGTTCTTGGGATACCTGAGTGAGCAAGACAGGAGAAATGGCCACATTATGTTTCATGACACAAGAACTGAAGGCAGCATATGGGTGCTAGCATTCTAAAACAGTAATGTAAAAATAGATGCTAATTGTCTTTAGAGCAGGATGGATCTATCTCTCGGCAGTGCTACTGCTGCTAAGCTGCAGGGAATGGCCAGTTAACAAACATGTAACTCTCTGAAGAGGTTTGATCCTTCAGGATAGCTGGGACTTGCCATTTCCAGCTGAACTCAAGTTTCTCAAATCTGCATTGATTCAGCTTGGCAAATCACTTCTCCTCAGTTACCCATGTATAAAACAGACGCAGTAACTCAGTGCAGATTCCACAGAACACTGAAGCTTAAACTCAGCCCTGCTTGACTGATGGATTTCAGCATAAACACAACCTGTGCTCAGAGGGTCTCATGTACCAGCAGCTGAATAGATTCCCGTTCTCTCATCCCAGGGATAAGCTCTGCAGTACAGCGCTTTAACCAACTCACCTTGTTTTGTCATCCATGTACTGAATTGACCCCGGAGGCAGAGTGTGGGGTGTGAGTGTGTTGTTGAGCGCGACAGTGATGCGGCAGGGGATCCCTGGGCTAGCCTGGGCGATGCTGCTTATATCTGCTTCAAAAGGCAGGTGGCCTCCTTCGTGCTCCACAACTTGCACTCCGTTGACCCACTGTGGGAGAAGAAATGCATGACCCCAAGGCGTAGGGTTACTGGGTTTTGTGGCAAGCATAGCAGGGAGAAGGGAAGGAGCACAGCAAAGGGCAGTCGAGATTCCCATGAGCACCCAACTTTGTTTCAGGCTCTGATCCTTCAGGGAGTAAATTTAGCAGACCTTTCCTTACTAGGAGCTAGGCTGGGTCACATACAAACAAGTGTCAATGAGACACGTTGTTGTGTGCAGATCCTGAAGCGAAGACATGTTTTAGTTACTAGTCCCGACACTGGAGGATCGGAAAAGAGACTTGGGAAACATGGACAAGTTCTTGGCTAGAGGAAAACAGTCAGGAGCTAAGAAAATAAAATCTAGACAGATAGGTTTGCAGAAGCTGTAGGACAGATTTTAGTGCAGCGTGAACTTGGAAACACATGGACAGTGTAACGTACCACAATGGAGTAGTAATGGGCACTACCAAAACGGAGCACCACCCTGGTGCTGGAGTCCTGAAGCCAGCGGAGAGGCAGCAGCACCTCCTTCTCATACCAAACCCAGCCGATGTAGTTCTCTAAGCTGGGGTCTTGAGTGATATCGTTGAAGCTGGCAGGCACTGGCATGTCAATCACAGGACCGCTCTGGCAGGAATTGCACAGAAAAGGAGGGAGGGAAGGAACAGATCATTTGAAAAAAGAAATTTTACTGTCTTGACTGTCCAACTTTTACTGCTGGAGGTGTCCCCTCCCACCAACATCCTTATAGTCCCTTTGTCAAGGGGAAATACTTGGGAAAACCTGTTTAGACAAACTGGTGTGGTCTGTCTCAGTTCCCATAGAAGCCCTACCTGGTATCAGGCCCAGGAGGAGCTTGCCTGTTCCTATGGGAAGAAGGTGCTCCTATCTTTTTCCCCTCCTGATTTATGACAGGGAAATGCTTCTATTTTTGGCACTTGTATTTCAGAATCAGAGAACTGAGGGGGGATAAATAAGAAGTGCCCAGGTGGTTATGTGAGCCTGGGACTTCCCACAAACTGTAGCTGCACAGCTCTTGCTGTTTGGTGTGCAGTGCTAGTGGTGTTCACTGGCACAGGGTGCTGTTTGTCAGGCTAAGGCTGCAACAGAAGGGTAGCAAGGCTATTGAGCATTATGGGCCAGATGCCCCAGGGTAGATCCACAGAGACTGGGACAAGCCCAGCCTCTGTCACTGCCTGAAAGCAACACAGATTCCTTAGGATTACAAGTGAGTGACACCACTTGTTTATTTTTAATAGAAAGAATTCAGGCAGAGTGCGATGTACTACGTTTAACATTGGGGTAAGAGGATGTTATTGTAAAATACAGCCCTTCATTTTTAGCACCTACCACACTTGCCATGTTGCATAAAAAAGTGCTGCAGCAGCACACAGCTTCCCCTTTCCTACGGAAGCCTTTCCATGGAAAAGCGGAACGAGGAAGGTCTGGTAGCCCAAGGATGAGCATCATGTGCATGGCTGACTCAGCACCGAACTGCACCAGCACTGCAGAGAAACTCAGCACCCTTATCAGACATCAGAAAATCCCAGCAGGAAAATCCTTGGATGGCAAAGTGGGTTTTCTAGTATCTGATACAGGATGAGCTTTGACTGGGATGGCCACGATGTCTGCCTCCGTCAGGGAGATTCTCTGATGTCTGAAGTAGGTTGAGTACATGTCTAAGCCTTCCTTTGCAGGGCACAGTCCAGGATTCTCTCCTCTGGCCACCAATCTGCGAAACCTTCTAGCCACATCATGTCTCTCATCTCCTTTCTCCTGCAATTTGGCAAAAAGAAAACCAACCCAAACCTGCCGAAAGGGCTAAAATAGGAATGATGAAAGACACGCACATTTTAAGCACAGAAGGCACAACTTCTCTCTTCTACATGCCAGTGTATGGAATCCGAATGACACCAGAACTGTCCTTAGCTACTTCGGAGTAATTAACCCCGGGGTGCCCTTTCCTGGCATGGTTTATGCACCGCAGGTCCATGTGGGGCAAGGCCAGCCCTGCTTTAGCAGCACAGGGGTTTCTACCACAGCCCAAGGTGCCTCGAGTTCATTCAGATGCTTTCTGGCTTCGCAGCAGAGCGGGATAATCAAGGTTTGGTTGGTCCCTGGGTAATTAGAGAGCCTCTTAATGAAAGGCTCTGCTCGACGGGATGCCGAGCTGGGGGGGGCGGAGTGGGCAAAGAGCAGCCTAGTGGGGAGGGAAGGGAGAACCGGTGCTCCCGGGAGAGGAAGGAAGCCTGGCTTGCATGGGAAGCCCTCCCCGGGAGGAGAGCAGCCCCCCTGGCAGCCCTGCCCTGCCCTGGGGAAGGGGCAGCCCCTGCCCGCGCCCCCGCTCCCGGCCCCGCGGTACCTGCCGGAGCGGCTGCCGGTACCAGCGCTGCACAAACCCGGCGTCCCTGCCGGGCGAGAAGTCGGCGCGGAAGCTCCAGAGGCCGCCGAGCTCCTTCCTCTCCCGGGAAGGGGTGTCCCGGGGGTAGAGCATACCGCCCGGCGGGGCCGCCGCCCGGCCCAGCACCAGCAGCAGGAGAAGGCGGCAGCCCCCCACCACGGCGAAACCCACCCCGCCGCCTGACGCTCCCGCCGCCATCTTGGTTGTGGGC
>VXBZ01009421.1:649-45361 GCA_013399135.1 Heliornis fulica
TTTATATTAAAGACAGTGAGATGTGAATACTTTGAAAAGCCCTTTTTAATCCATTCTCTGCTGGACTGGAGACAGCTGTACTGAAATGAGCAAAACAGGCGGAGCAGGGACAGCTCTGAAGGCTGTACAGCTACACAGGACGGCTTTCTGCATGCCTGAGCGTCCGTGTCCTGGTGCAGAGAAGTGGATTATTAAGGTTAGAAGAGCACATGAGGGTGTAGATGTTGCTGACAGAGGCATTACTATGTCAACAGCACACAACACGTAGTGCATTAGTAGTAGTGGTGGTCTTATTTTTGTTTTTTTCCAGTGATGGGAACGGCTCTTTGGGGCCCCTTGCTGAAGAACCTGGCGTCGGGCTGACGCACAGAGTCCATCCGCCGCAGACTCAGCCTGGGTCTGGGCCTGAAACTCGGTCCCTGCAGGGAAAGGGTCTGGCTGGCTCCTCAGAGGCTGTAAGGTGCACGTCAGCAGCCCTGTGCTGCCAGAAGGGTTGTCCCTGCTGGTGTTTGGGGTCGTTATTCCACAGTCACGTGCCGGCAAATGAAGCAAAACTATGTGGAAATTCAGGAAATGCAGATTAAACTAAGGAATCGCTGCGTTCAAAGGTTGTTTTTTTTCTTTTTTCTTTACATTTACACCTTATAAATGAATGCATGTACACACAGTACCCTGAAATGCTTAGATATGCAGCCAACACAAGATACAAAAAAAAAAAATCCCAACCCCCTGATGTGTCAAGTGAGAACACCAGATCTCTCATATCTCAAAGCTTTCCTTTAACCACAAAATCACCTTTCTGAGCTATCCAGGTGTCAGTCCAAGCTCTTTTCCTAAATTTCCGTACAGTAAATGTGGTGCCCTTCCTATCTTCATTTCTTAAATATCCAATATAATTGCTCTTTATATTTTCTAGGCAGTGCTCTTCCCAACTAATCATTTAAAAGGATTTTGAACTCATTTTATCGTTCCAGTAATGAATGTCACTATATTTTTCCTTATTTAATTTTGGGTATGATGCATCTTCCTCTTCAATTTTTTAGCCTTTACTTATGATTTCTTTTTCATACCTTGCAGCATCTTATAAAATATAAAATAAAAAAAAAAATGTAATGAAACTTTCAGAGGTTTCTTCTCCTAGTGGGTTTTAGGAGATGCAACATTGCACCGAAGTTCCAGCCTGCATTTTATTACTTCCAAAAAGCTGCAAAGAATAACAATAAACACCTTCCTGCACTTGTAAGTAGACAAATAGAATGGGATCAAAGGTCCTCTCACCTCAGTTTTGAGTCCCAACTGGATGCCTCCAGGGCAGGGATGTGGACATTGTCATATGTTGTCATTCTTTGCATATTGAGGTTCCCTAATCATTAATTTAATTATACAGGGCTTATAGAGTCTTGGCTGGTTATTGAAAGGGACCTTTAGCATTGTCATTGGAACAGTTTGCTGCTGCCACCACAGCCCCAAAGCTACAACAAACAAACCCAAAGCTAGCCATGCTCCCTTTGGGTTTGTTTGGGGTGTTTTTTAAGGAAAAACATAGCGTGTTTTAGTGCCTGTGGTTGTCTCTGCCTCAGCGGTGACTTCACAGCATACTTTCCCACCTGTCTTGTTCCACTCCCTTTTTCCTGCCCATCAAGATCTTCATTACAGCATTCTTTCTCTTAGTCATAGGCATTTCTTCTAGGTTACACGAGCTACTTACGCCAACCAGGAAAGTAAATGAGATACCATCAGAAAACTCTGGTACTAAGCAGTTCTCTCCCTCTTCCTCGATTGCTTAGGGTAGCTGCGTTGCATTAGCTGCTGCTTACATGTACATGTGTGCAGGCCAAGCAAAGCCAAACCTGATGGTGAGCACAACTGTGCATGATGCTGGGTGCCCACCCTTCTCAGAAGACATAGGTCTGCAAATGAGGGACTCTGGGAATTAATTCTGGGGATACAGTACTTCCCTGGGGGGGAAAAAAATGGTTTCTGGATGTTTGAAGAGGGATGCTCTATGTGTCTCCTGGAACCAGAAATGAAAAGGGGAAAAGATACTGGCTAGTCTTTGTTGTCATAGAGAAAGATATTGAGATGTGTATTAGAGAAAAAGTAGCTGGTGGTGTATATATAGTAGGCTTTTTTAGTGATGGCATGCTATGAATAGGCCTAATAGACACTGTGAAGGGGGACTGGAATCAGATGGTCTTGAAGGTGCCTTCCAAACCAAACCTTGCTGTGATTCCATAGTTGTATATTCTTGTGATCTCCAAGGTATTCCTAGCATTCAAAAACAAGAGTCTGTAAGGGCACGACATTTGAATGCACGAACAAAACGGGAGAGAATTAAAGTCCCAGGTAAGGTTTGTGTTTTTATTGACATATATAAAAAGTTGGTCACAGGGGACAAGTCCCTTGAAAGTTCATGAGTCAAATCATGAGCTCCATTCCATTGGAAATAAATCAAGGTTCCAGTAAAATGGATTTAAATATGCCATTGTTAAAACACATAGAATGGAACATGATTCCACTGAAAACCCACGTCTAAACAGAAGACAACCATTTGCTGAGTGTTTATGCAGATTTAAAAAAAAAAATAATAAAAAAAATCTGTGCCAAAAGCTACCAGACAATGAAGCTGTAAATAAAGAGAAGAAACAGTGGGAAGTATGTGAAACCACAAAACATAGATGGATGTCTAAAAACAGACTGGCAACTTGGAAATGTGCAGATTTCAGCGAGTCGATGCGGTGGACTCGGGGTCATTGTACAGAAGGAATGATACAGTGGATGCAGAACACTTCATGAATAGAAATAATAGAAGGCTCAGCTATAATAGCACAGTGTATTCACAAAGGTTACCAGCACAGAGAAATTACACCAGGATAAACATTAGTTGATATTTAGGGCACATATTGTTTTAATATCCATAAAGATATTTGAACAGGTAAAACCATTCAAGCTTACTGCAGTCATTGTCTAAAGACTGGCCTCATTTTGCAGATTAGTCATGAATGTGCAAGATGTGCATATGCATTAAAGCAGATAAAATATTTACAATTCTAAATTGCAGATACAATGCCCCACTACTGCTTGCTTTCAAACCATGCCTGGATCTAAAATTGATCGTGTAGATATTAAGACTGGGAACCATCTGACTTCCAGTGCTACCAGCATTAAGCCAGGAGATGTAATGGAAGGATACAGAGATTCATTTCATAAAGCCCAGCAGTTTCCTGGGGAATACAAGATTAAAGTGAATCCTCTGCTACGAGCACCATGAAATATCCCTCTTGCACTAAGACAGATTGGCTAGAAAGTCTCTTGGAGACTCAAAAACATACAAAAGCCCTGTGCCACAAATGGAAAATGGCAAGCATGGGAGAGCTCTAACTATGTCTAAGTCAGCTCCAGTTTATTTTTCTGTGTGTTACATGATCTTAAATTTTTTTTGCTTCTCTGCATTGATTCTGTAAATTTCCTTTGGCTGCAGTGCACTTTCTAGAGGACATCATATCTCAGAGACATTCAGCTGTGGCAAAACCATCCCTTTCTTTCCAATCCCAATTCCAGGCTCTTGGTAGCACACCATCCTTCCATGAGGCAAAAGCACCCTCATCCCCATCACTCGATGATCCTTATGGGTCCCTTCGAACTCAGTATATTCTATGATCCTATGATTTTTCCCCAAAAGCATGCATGTATGTAGCCATCATTTTGCTTTATGATAATTTAACCATACTGGATTCCTTAAATCTCTTGGGTTATTTAGAAGGCCAAGCTGAGCCACACCATACAACATTGGTCACCTTTCCTAAATGAAATTCCTGCAGCAGGATCCTGCCTTTATGTAAGTGAAACAAAAAACTTCAAATACAAGCTCATTCTATGATAAACATGTGGATAAATAGTAAACTCATTTACAAAAGGGTTTGGGACTAATGAGCCTAAGTGGGCAGTCAGTATCTGATATAAAAACCCCTCTAATTCTCAGGAAAACACACTGAGCAACAAAAAGGAATCCCAGGATATTTCAGCCATTCTTCCATCAACAAAGTTATACCCGTTTTTTTACTAAAATTTCATTAAAATTGTCCAGTCAATGTCCAGTCTCCAGAGAATAGTATGACCATGCAAATACAGTAATAGAGGTACAGCAATGGAGAGAAACCTAAATTCCAAGACCAATATGCCAGATGCTGGCACCTGAAACAGACTGTGGCTGAGCACAACAGCACAGAGAAGTCATTGCATCATGCAGGTGATGACTGCAATGCAACTAAGGGTTTCATCTAAGCCAGATGATCAGTTATGCCAGTTTCTGAGTATGTTTTTGGGCATTAATCAAAATAAATCCTGTGAACATTGTATTTCCAAACAAGAATGCTTCCTCAAATTTGGGTTAGTTCCAAAGAAAACTCTGAGGGATAATAAATTGATTTACACAAATGAAAGGCTAGTTAGTCCATGACCACTGAAAGATCATGTAGTTATTCACATGGTATGCAAAATACAGGAGCAGTCCCAAAAATTACTCTTCTTACATGTATACAAATGTACAAATAGCTTTGCTAGTCTGTATGTATTACTTGGAAGTACCAACACTAAACTGAGAATGAGAATTTGATTTGGACTGGGAATAGAAGAATACTTTACAGGCTTGAATCCCAATCTTATTTTAATCCATATACTTCACCTTTCATGAGTCTTTATCTCCAGGTTAGATAAGATTTGCCTCACTCTGAATTTTTCTGCTTTAGTCTATAGAGAAACGAACAGACATAGGAAGTTTCTGTTACCATTTTGTGTTGCTTGTACTCTGAAACCACCTCAAGGCTTGAATATTTGAATATTTGCTCTGAAGTTGACATTAAATGTTCCTGTTGAAAGGTAAAATGGAGTGCACTGAAATATTAGCTGAGCACTGCTAAAACCAACCTTAACCATAAATTCAAAGGGGTTTTCTCCATGAAGCAACTCCTGATGCAGTTATAATTCAGGACCACCACACCATGGAAGTGAGGAGAACAGAGGTTGTGGGTAGGAAGGGGGTGCAGCATTTGGGTGAATCTTAAGGTAGTGGTATGACTGGCACCAATATACCACTGTCAGCTCATCTTAACCAAATGCAGGGTGAAAATCTTCATACCCTGGTGTGGGACCACTCCACTCAGAAGCAGTGATATTCTTAGTAAAACCTTCCCATCACAGCTTTTCTGACTAGAAATTTTTTCCTAGCTATACTTATGGCCCCAGGCTAGATCTACATTTTAAAGTCTAAGTCTAGACTTGCAGGCTGTACTTCTGGAGCGCCAGCAGACAGGGAGGAGCCGCCTGCTGTCCTCTCAGGTTTCTTACCCTCTGAGATCCCAAATTACCCTGAGACTCTAATCTTAAAGGTCTTCTCATTCACAATTGCTTGTGAGTCCAGAAAGATGTGGCTCTAGAAAACAGTAGTGGTCATATATGTCATAATACTTTAACATCTTTGTTTCTGACAAGGACAGTGGGGTTGAGTGCACCCAGTAAGTTTGTTGATGACACTAAGCTGTGGTGTGGTTGATCTGCTAGAAGGAAGGGATGACATCCAGAGTGACATTGACAGGATTGAGTGGTGACTCCATGCAAATTGCTTGAAGTTCAACAAGACCAAGTGCAAGGTCTTGCACATGGGTTGGGGCAATGCCAAACACAGCTACAGTCTGGGCAGAGAATGGAGTGAGGGCAGCCCTGAGGTGTAGGATTTGGGGTTGGTTGATATGAAGCTCAACATGAGTGGGCAGTGCACACTCACAGCCCAGAAAGCCAACCATATCCTGAGCTGCATCAAGAAGAGAATGAGCAGCAGGCCAAGGGAGGTGATTCTCCCCTCTGCTCTGCTCTCATGAGGCCCCACCTGCTGTGATGCATTCAGCTCTGGGGTCCCCAGTGCAGAAAAGACATGGAGCTGTTGGAGCAAGTCCAGAAGAGGCCATGAAGATGATCAGGAGACTGGAGCACCTCTCCTATGAAGACAGGCTGAGAGAATTGGAGAAGAATAGGCCCCAGGGAGACCAAATTACAGACCACCAATGCCTAAAGGTGTCCTACAAGGAAGTGGGAGAGGGACTGTTCCCAAGGGAGTGCGGAGACAAGACAAGGGGTGATGGCTTCAAGCTGAAAGAGGGCAGGGGTAGATCAGATTAGGGAGAAATCCTTTACTGTAGAGTGGTGAGGCCCTGGCACAGGTTGTGCAGAGAGGTAGATGCCCATCTCTGGCATCTTTGGGCAATCTGGTCTAGTGAAGGTGTTTTTGCCCATGACAGAGGGTTGGAGCCAGATAATGTTTGAAGTCCCTTCCAACCCTAAACATTCTATGGTTCTATGATTCTATCTGGTAAATGCATCATCTGCTCCAGACAAGACAAAATGGGTTATCAGAGCACTGGAGCCATGACATAGGAGGAGGTGATAGCTTTAATCAGGGAGGTGATGGGGACCTGCAATGACAGGTAACTCCTGCAGAAGTTCTGGAGATGGCATCCATCTGCTGCCCCAGTGGCAGAGAAACCTGAGCAGCTCCTCACTGGGGCTCCTGCAGGAGCTGCTGGCCCTGCATGGCCGTGAACCTGGTTCTATGGTGCACATCCCTTGACTCACACAAGCTTCCCCTCATGCACAGTTCCTGCTCCTGCACTTGGATGTAGGGATTCAGTCCTTTATTTTCAGCTTTACCAGAGACTTTTTTGTTTGAAGTTGGTTGTGTCTTTGTTGTTTCTACTGGTCAGGATTGTCCTTCTGAACTGGTACAATGAACGAAGAGGAATGCAATGCATTGATATTTTAAAATATATTGATTATGCCTTTCAGTATACTGCAATAAAAGATACTCCATCAGAAGACCATGCTTTCCTTTTCATTCCTTTCACCAGACTGAGAACTCACTGCACTCTTTGCGACAGAGGCAGTGATCAGTCTTCTTGCTTCTGCTGCAATGATTCCAAGGTAATTGGTTGGTTATATTATTCGAGCAACAGGCAGGATATGAAATATGCTATGAGCAAACAAGGCTTCTGGCAATATAATTTTCAATATGTTAAAAACATCTTCAGAAAGGTGGGGTATTTTTTTTCCAATTCCTTACCATTGTTCCATAATGTGTCTTCTTCATTGTTACAGCAGAAATGCACGTGCTTACCTTGAATATCTCATAATGATCTTCCATACAAAGACCTTCAGGAGTTTAAAAGGGGAAAAAAATAATAATCTCTTATTCAAGGTAATCTCAGCAGACCATTTTCCTGTAGCCAGTCTGGGTGCAATGCGAATGTTTTGCAGGTGCATTCTTGCTGACCTTGGATATAGCAAATAGGTGTAAATGACATTCAGGCCCCTCTGCTGCTGTCATTATGGGTTCTTTGTTATACTGCAGGAGTCACATTAGCATTACACTGAGAGTACAGTATTGCAGGTGAAAGAGAAAACTGAACCTCATGGATATTACACTATAACAGCTTTGGCTCAGACTCCTGAGGCACTGAGCCAAGCGATAACAAAATGTATGTTAAATTAAATACAAAAAAACCCTCCTACATTAGCATTAAGGATTTGACTTACACTCCTAAAGAAAAAATGTTCTGAGTCAAGTCTGCTTCTGTCTAAGTTTGGAATTAAAGCAATACAGGCAATTTAAACTTCCCCCCCCCCCAAAAATGGGCAAAAATTACTTTGCTTTGTTTCGTATTGCACTATGGTTGTTGGTTTTATTTAGTTTTTTGCTTTGGGTAGTTTGTAAACAATATACACTAAGTTGGGGTTTTTTTAAACTTTTATATGTTTGATTCTATTAATTGCTTTTCACACAGGAAAAATTAAGGGACTAAACTGTGGTAGTTGTAAGCAAATTCATAGAATCATAGAATTGTAGAATCTCCTGAGCTGGAAGGGACCCATCAAGACCATTGAGTCTAACTCGTGGCTCCACACAGAGACAGACAAGTCAGAGCAGGGGACCGAGCACATCGTCCAGATGCTTCTTGACCTCAGCCCAGCTGGGGGCTGGGACCACTTCCCTGGGGAGCCTGTCCCAGTGCCCGACCCCCCTCTCAGGACAGAACCTCTTCCTGACACCCACCCTGACCCTCCCCTGGCGCAGCTTCATGCCATTCCCTCGGGTTCTAACCCTGGTCCCCACAGAGAGGAGATGGGCGTCTGCCCCTTTGCTGCCCCTCATCAGGAAACCCCCGACTGCCAGGAGGTCTCCCCTCAGCCTCCTCTTCTCCAGGCTCAACAAGCCCAGGGCCTTCAGCCTCTCCTGGTCAGACCTCCCCTCCAGACCCCTCCCCACCCTTGTTGCCTCCTCTGGACACTCTGTAATAGTTTTTTGTCCCTCTTGTTCTGTGGTGCCCAAAGCTGCACCCAGAGCTCAAGGCAAGGCCACTTCAGTGCAATGTAGACTGGGACAACCAACTCAGTGGACTTTGAAGCAGTCCCCGACTATCCAGGAACATAAGTAAAAGAAATTTTTCCCAAATTCATGAGGACATTTTGGAAAATGGTTTCCTATAAACAAATAAAAATTTGTTTTCAAGGAGATGCTGAGGTCGCACTAGTTTCCAGCATTGCATGCACACATTGCAGGCTCACATTTTTTTACATTAAGACATACAATTTTCCAATTGACAGAATCTTGTTTAACCATGTAATTGATCAGTGAACTTTAAGATAGGAGCTTGTGTATCAAAAGCCAGAAAAGCAAATTATTAAGCACACAGAATTTCCCCTGAAAAACAAACAAAAAGCTTTTTCTCTGAGAAGGACATGGACCAGTTGGAGAGGGTCCAGAGGAGGCCACCAAGATGATAAAGGGGCTGGAGCACCTTTCCTACGAGGACAGGCTGAGAGAGTTGGGGCTGTTCAGCCTGGAGAAGGGGAGGCTNGGAAATTGAGACTGGATATTAGAAAAAAGTTCTTTGCTGTGAGAGTGGTGGAGCACTGGAACAGGTTGCCCAGAGAGGTGGTGGATGCCCCTGGATCCCTGGAGACGTTCAAGGCCAGGTTGGATGAGGCCCTGAGCAAGCTGATCTAGTTGGGTGTGTCCCTGCTTCTTGCAGGGGGGTTGGACTAGATGACCTCTGGGAGTCACTTCTAACCCTAATCATTCTATGATTCTATGATTCTATGATTCTATGTAGTAATCTGTTCTGTTGGGAAGGAAGGAGAAGGACTTTAAGCCATTCTTCATCCCCAAGGATGGAAAAAAGAAATCAGGATGTAATCAGATTATAATTCTAAACCTGATTTAAAAAAAAATATTATTAGCTTCTTTCTTTCTGAATTGCCAGATCTTGTGAACTATTACATATGTCATAGAAACGACTCAGACAAGATGCTTGCTTATAATTAAACTGACACAGAATCATTGAAAAAACGTCCCAGTTCAATAAAAATTAAAAAAAATTAAAATAGAATACATGTACTGACAACAAATAATGTGAACATTCTTGAAAGATATAAGGCAGGAGTCAAAAAGGACACTGAAAAACCTGCAGCCTACTGATAGTCTGAATGGTCCTGCACGTAATGAAATGTGAGCCTATCAACTTCTCTTACGGAAATTTATGTTTATGAAACGTAAGGGTAATGATCTTAGCTTAAATTGAAATTGTTACATCCACCAGGAGACAAAAGGACTCATGGGGCTTCCTTTGTTTATTTCCTATTAATCGAATTTTAAGTAGAAATGAAAAAGGCAGACATTTATTTAAAAAAAAAATCAGATGGGAGTCAGCATGAAGACAGATCAAAACCAAAATCAATTTCTTGTTGATATTGATTAACATCAATTCATTGCAATACTATATACATCTTCAAATTAGTGACATATGAAAAGGAAGACTTCTCTCTTAGTATTTTTACTCTTTAATTTTCCTTTGCTGATCACAAAGGAAAATTAAACTTTTTCTGTCCCCTTTGAGAGTCACAAACTCTCAAAGGGGACAGAAAAAAACAGTTTTTCCTAACCAACACTCTGTTTTTCTGCAGTCGATCTTTGTTCTCTCTCTCTTTTTTTTTTTCTTTTAATTGGGACCAACCAGGAGACAATAAAGTGAAAATCAATAAACAGGTCTGCTTCTATCCATCCCTGTGGACATTCCTGGTTTTGTCTAAAAAAGCCCAAACCTCCAGTCATATGGCAAATGTTCTGTCAAGAAATAATAATGGCAAGTTATGAAAAAGATCAAGGGAGTGGCAGAAGAGTTTAAAAAAAAAACCACTTTCTTCCTTGTAATAGAAAATTTCACATTTTTCATTGTGAAATGAAAAGGCAGGAGGTCTTTTTCATGTACTATGCACAAGAGGCACTAACTGCCTGAACTTGAAGCTATCCTGATGCTCCTTTGGGCTCCTGGGAGTTTTTGGGCTCTTCATGCAGAAGAGAGTCTACAGCCAACCCATGGAGCTTTGCCCATTTTACAAATTCCAGCATTTTAACCTCTAAGTAGATCAGAGGATCACCCTGGAATGATCATCCTGGCAGTATTTGGTCTAAATACACATTGAATGTAAAGTTGCTTTGGTATTTCACAATAACCAACAACAACATCTTTCTCTGGGGAAGTGATGGCATGCTTAGGTGAGCTCATGTTCCTAGAGCAGCCTGACTCAAGCTCCTCTGACATGTCCTAGGGGACATTTTAGATGCTTTTCTATGTTTACTGTCCCTGTGTCACAGCGGCTGCTGTCCTTGTTCATGGTGATTAGTGTGTGGGACAAGTCTATCCGCTGTGTGCTGAGTCACCACATTAATCAGAGGTTTTCTGCCTCTTGTCCTCCTGGCAAGGAGGCTGGAAACACACTTGGTATTCTTCAAACTGAGATCCAAGATGTGAACAGGATGTCATGCTACTCATACTCTTTATACCCTGATGTATGAGTCTCTTCATAGCATCTGCTGCATATGAAGATCCCTTTTCACCCACTGGCTTACAGTGAGACAGCACTAATGTCTCACTGATGTAATTCCTCTAGAACCAGACAAGATGCACTCTTTGGCTGAAGGAAGCATCTTGGTTGCCAAATGATTGACAGGTAGCACTGTCCTACAAAGTCCCAAGTATCTTTCTCCTATGATCACATCCTCTTTCCCTCTACAAGTCCAAAGCAATGAAATAGTTTAGGGAGACAGTTAAGGAAAGCTTCTGGTCTTGACCAGATGTTTTTTCTAAGTTTCCAGAGTTCTTTTATACAGAGATTGTTTAATCATTTACCCAAAATAAGGAAGGGGCACACATTTCCAAAAACAAACCAAATACATGATTGAACTTAGACTACAGTACAACAATCTCTTGCTCTGAACAGGTAGAGAGGGTGCAAGTGCACTCCAAACAGTGCAGGTTTTGGGTAGCTGCAGCCTCTGGGGAGCTGCTGAGCACTTTGGTTTGATGGCCCTTTCTGCCATTGTAAGTGAGCTGCAGTGGGGAGCTCAGGGTACATATATATGTCTTTTCTCAGGCTGAGAGACACCAGTGTGAAGTCTCTCCTTCCTTATCTAGTCTGGTCAGATGCTTCCCCAACCAATACATCCATAATGAAAGGGGAGGCTTTGAGTAGCTTCACCTACAAGCTGAGGCATGTCTCTAGGGTTTCTCACCATGCTCAGCAGTCGCTCGTGTAGTGTGTAACATGCCCAGCACAATCACTTAACTACCACAAGTAGTTTCTTATGAGGTACAATCAGACTCTTTCCACATTTTCTTTCAGCAGTAACAGCAGTGTGAACAATCCTGTCAAGAGAAAGTGGATGAGCTGTATGGCTTTAAATTGATGCTGTTGAATTATAAATTCTCCAAGAGACTTCTGGGAGCTCAAAGTTGGAGAGGTGTAACTTCCAAACATCTGGGAGTCATTGAAGAAGGACTTGTTCCTGACAGAGACAGTGGGAAACACAAGACTAGGAGAAAAGTGCTGACCTGGGAGCAAGATGAACACAACTTCCTTTCCTGGAAGGCTCTCAATTTGCCTGAGTTGTATGCAACCATATTAAAAAATGAGCCTTACATTTGATGCTAAACCACTACTAACATACTTCTCTTAAGATACTACTATGCAATCACGTTTCCTCCTTAACCCAACAGCTGCCCAGTAGTTCCCCCAATGAATGCATTCAGAAGCCTGCTTCTGTGAAAGCTGTCCAGCAAGGCTGGTCCTCCTGGCTCAGATTCAACAACCTTGAGATCTGCATTCATTTCCAACAGGACAGAATAAGGTTTAGCCAAACAAGGCTGACTGGAGTAGCTTCAGTAATCCTCCCCTACCCCATGTTAAAATAACAGCCTGCATGAAAACACCAGCCCTTCCAGACACAGGCCAGAGCATCAAGGCTTGATGCTTAGTGAACACTAGACCAAAGGAATTCAAAAGGAGTTGGAAAATCTCCATTATCATCACAGTGGAGATGGGGAGTGGGGGGATGTCCTAGCTGATCACTTCATACCACAATACCCCTTGTCTGAAGCCCTCATTAAGACAATGGGTCTGATGTACTACATGGTCTGTCTGATGAATTAGAGAATTAGAATCTTCCATTGAAGATTGCAGGGCAACTAGGTACATTAGCAAATTAATTTGGTGTGTTATTTGTGCCAGATCCTGTGTATTTCCAGAGTGCATCACAAATGCATTTCAAGCCCTGGTGAAGGCAGAGATTTCTAATGGTAAGTGACTTTTGTATGTAGATGCATCATTTAAAGTTGATGCAGAAGAACAGAGTACAACCTGTGTAACGTGGAGACAATGGAGCTAAGGCAGAAAATCCAGATTTGCCACAAATGTAAATGATTGCAACTTCACTGGAGCCCTTTAAAACAAAGGCAGATTTACAAATCCAGATCAAAAAAGCACTCCCAGCATTAGCTTTTATCCTCTAGACAATGAGCCACTGTCATCATCTCATCATATCCAATGAAGAAGAGAGGAAAGGGCAGTTCTGGTTGCAGAGGAACACTTGGATATCCCAAACCTGTGCAGAGAGGGTATGTTTCTGTACATCAGCACATTAAATTCTTTCTCTTTCAAGAGACCCTGAAAATAGAAATGCCTGTGTATGTATTAGCTGGGGGGTGGCCAGTAGGTCAAGAGAGGTCCTCCTTCCCCTCTACTCCGCCCTGGTGAGATCTCACCTGGAGTATTGCGTCCAGTTCTGGGCCCCTCAGTTACAGAAGGATATAGAACTCCTTGAAAGAGTCCAGCTCAGGGCAATTAAGATGATTAAGGGAGTAGAACATCTTCCTTCTGAGGACAGGCTGAGGGAGCTGGGTCTCTTCAGCTTGGAGGAGACTGAGGGGTGACCTCATTAATGTTTATAAATATATGAAGGGTGAGTGTCAGGAGGATGGAGCCAGGCTCTTCTCAGGGATGGCCAGTGATAGAACAAGGGGAAATTGTTCCAAACTGCAACACAGAAAGTTCTATCTGAATATAAGGAGGAACTTTTTCACTGTGAGGGTGATGAATTACTGGAACAGGCTGCCCAGAGAAGTTGTGGAATCTCCTTCCCTGGAGACATTCAAGACCAATCTAGACATGTTCCTGTGTCCAGATTGGTCTTGAATGTCCATACTCTAGATGATCCTCCTCGGGCAGGGGGGTTGGACTGGGTGATCTTTCGAGGTCTCTTCCAGCTTCTGATATTCTGCGATTCTGTGATTGGTTTGTGCGGGTGCTGTCTGAACCCTGGGGTCAAGATTCTGGGCTGGCTAAACAGCAGATATAATGTTTTGTGTATTTAAGACAGATGATATAACTACTGAAGGAAAATCCGTCTGAAGGGGGGGGTACAAACTAGTTGCACAGGTTAAGACCAGAAATGCATAAGCAGAACTTCCCTCAGAGTATTCACACCTAATAGATGAATCAATATCCCAGTCAGAACTATTGGTTTGACAAGGCCAAGTCAAGTACTCATCTGTCCTGCGACTTGGGAACTAAGTGGCAATAAAAGTAAAGGTAATGGCTGTTGAGGGAGGGAATTTGTGGTCCAAGTCTGTACTGCCACTCACTCTGAGTGATGGAAATCACTCCTGTGTAGAGAGTGTCTCCTGTCTGTCTCGATGAACTCACAATGCTGCAGAGAGAATCAAGGCTCATTTTCAGCAGGGCTAAGCCAGAGGCTGCATCTTGAAACCAGAGTAACCTGCAGGATAACAGCAGTTCTTCACTGTGGCCTGAGGTAGGTATTACGGATTGCCAACAAGCTGCAACAACCCAGATCAATCTCCTCTGCCATACCCTTGCTTGGTTGTCAGCCATATTTGAGAAAGCATGCTGGAGCACTCAGGCATGCCCCTCCATCAGTTGTGCCCTTACAGCTTGGTGTGCAGCAATGTACCATTATATGGCCAGCAAAATGTCACAGCTTGTAAATCAACAGCTTTTTTTTTTATATACCTCAACTTCTCTGAGCCTCACAGCGACTCATGGTGGATCGGTCAGCTGAGGAGCATCCCTAGAGACATTTGCTTTGCACAAACCCAAGCAGAGCTCAATGTCTTTATAAATGCCCTGTGTGGTTTTAGATCTGAGGGACGTTAAACTGGCAATTCAGAAAAAGTAAAATTCATCCATGTGCAGGGTCACTGTGTGCCCTACGTGCAGGAATACAGCTTCAGTGAGACTCTGAGGTACACTGGCCTTTTCCTAGCACTCTGCCCAGGGAGGAATTCCTCCCTAAACGAACAACAGCTCTCCAGTAAGTAAAACCTTCCAGAAATAGCTTGCATGACTGATGTATCACACGGTACATCATGTACTATATTTCCCCTCCAGGTAACCTGCCTGAACAAAGACTCACTTTTGTCCTCGAGTTCTTTTGCCTCCTTGTGTGACTTGTATCGTTCATTCTTCAGCAATGCCCTCCATGCTGGAGAGACGCCACGAAGCCCTGCTAAATTGTGCAACGTTGTCAAAGAAATTTATGGTACAATATTTTGTTTTCAGAAGGCTGCTCCTCCCATTTTCTGCTTTAGCAAAGAATTTACTCTGGTCAAGTTCGTGTGAATTTCAGTGCTGGGGATACCTGACTGACAATCTACCTCTGCATGCCCAAGAGATGTATTGCCTTTCAAAATATATGACAACAATGTATTAAAGCCATACTCAGCCTACAGCTTTTTTAATTCCAGGTTTGACTAGGTTTGCGTGCTACACAGACAAAACTTTGGTAGTTGCTTCAGAAAAATTAAAAAAAAAAAGTAAATTGATAAGACAGAATAAAAGCATGAATCCATATCAATCACTCACAGAGGTTTATACACAGATAGGTGTGTGGGAAAACTGGGGGAACTCAATCAAAATTGATGCAGAGAAGAAAACTGGCTATATTGACAATGAGGGATAATCGCTATAGAGATACACGCCAGGAAGACTTACAAAAGCCAGCCTCAGAACTAGTGACATAATTTGAATGAGAAACGTCTCAGAAAAACTTAAATGCCACTGCTGTTCAGGTTGTCAACAGTAATTCTGTCATTTAAATGCTCCATTTCTTTATTACAAGCCTTTAATTACTGTTCTTGCATTCTAAATACATTTTGCTCTTTGAAGCTCAACAATAAAGTGACCCATTATTTATTAAAGGTACAATGGCAGCCTAATAGCATGGTAGCCCCCCAAAAGTCTTTATATTGAGACACATTCATGGAGCTAATACCGGCCAGCCACGCACAGTGCTTCATCACTGTGTCAGGTCCATTGTTTGGCTTGTGCCTGCTAAGTGTTTGTCACGTCTGCAAACAAGTATGAAGATCAGCCTTACTCCATACATCAAGGGCATGACAGTGTATTTCTAAAGATTGTGGAAAAATGACTAAAAAGCCATGAGAATTTGTTCCAGTAATCTGACAGGGTGGACATATTATAGGGCTCCAAGCCCTCCAGAAGACAGATTTTATGGAGGGATTGCACTCAATATGTTTTTCA
This sequence comes from Heliornis fulica, assembly GCA_013399135.1. Taxonomy (NCBI): domain Eukaryota; kingdom Metazoa; phylum Chordata; class Aves; order Gruiformes; family Heliornithidae; genus Heliornis; species Heliornis fulica. The sequence goes on from VXBZ01009421.1 coordinate 16,595, forward strand.
GAAGGAGCCTTCGTACCTTGATAAGTACACCTTAAAGAGAGATGACATCAGGCAGCTTTCCAACCCAGGCTTCCTTAAGGACATTAATTCATGCACCTACTTCATACCTGACAGCTGAACTGTGAACTTTGGGGGGTTTTGCACAGTATGTGAGATTGTGCTCCCAAAACACCAGATGATGCAGTGGAAAAAAACTGAAAAATGCCTCTATACCTCAGTCCTGTCGCATGACTTGTCTGTTCTTGACCCCAAGTTCACATTCAACTTAACTAAGAAATGAAACAGATGTATAACAAGGGGTATGGGGCTGGGGGAGGGGAACAAAAATGGCCACATGCTGCAGTACAAAGAAGAACTGGAGCAAAGTATTAACACATGAAGATCCCAGTTCAAGGCAGGAATATATCAAATGGGCTGCAAAGACTGCGGTGTATCCAAGGTACTTTCTGTGAGCTAGAGAAAAAGAGGCCATCCAGGGATTTGCAGAAGGGACCCGTGTCAGCCCTTAAAAAAAAAAAGGTTCCTATTGAACAAGTAGCAAACAACACCCTCTGATCTGATTTCTTACTTTGCAGCTTTTCCTTGACCTGCTACAATTTTGCAATGTGCTCTACAGCATTGTGGCTGGTCTCATCAAATGATGCACTTTTACTGCTCTGTTTATACTACTGTATCAGCCTTATTTACAGTACAATAGTTCACTGCAATACCTGAATATATATAAAAAAGACAGGCAACACTACCCAAAAAGGAAGAATATTCTCATCCTAGGGGTGTGTAATAAAACTTGCATGGTGGAATATGTCCTTAACAGACTTGCTCTGTTTTTTCCATACAAGGGGTTGAGTGTTCAATCCTTGTCAGATTTACATGCATGCAAGATAGCATGCAAGACCACTTGTGGCTACATGAAGCCCCAGTGTGAAGCATGGGATTCAGACAGAGAAGAGGAAGGATTTCAGGGAGAAAAGTACCTGAATTTGGTCATGAAACTACATTTGCATCTAACATATGCAGAGGAAGCAGTAAAGTATTGAGAGGAACTGCATGGAAAGTTTAGAAAAACTTGACAGGATCTGATTTAAAGAACGTAAGCCCCTCCAAAATTTGATCCCCACCCATTAGCTTTCCCTTTTCCTTCGCCTTCAAAAACATTCTTAACCCATTTTCAGTGCTTAAAACTTCTTTTTACTTGATGCTTTAAAAAGGAAGAGGTTAACACCACCATCAGAAGCCAAGGAGTAGTTGTGTGTAGGTGTGTGTGAGCTTTCAATAGGCAGCTCTCCTGCTAAGTTTTTGGGGTTGAAACTATAAGTCAAGTAGAAGGAGGTTAAAGAACAAGATGCTTTTGTGATGTGAAGAAATCTTCCTTGGAGACTATTTCTTTGACAGCCCAAATGCCTTATAAGGCCATTTGAGTACAATTCCATCTCAGACTGGTTTTGTCTAGTGCTTGATACCAGACAGCCCTTACAAATGTGCATGAGCAGGAAAGGGAAGGGAATTAAGTAGTTAATGGCAAGCATTTTTTATTCCCTAATTGCATCAGATATTTCAGTATTTAAGAAAGCAAATTATAAATATAGTGGGCAGTCATGGAATTGCTCAAGGTTGAACACAGTCCTGGAGTCAAAGTTTAAATAGATCATGATTCATCATCATGAACCTGCAGGTAGAATGGCAGCCAAGGAGTTTTTGGCCAAGGAGAGAATTCATAACATATGACAATTCAGTAGATATCCAGTTATTTTAAACATCTTTTTTCTTTAAATATAGACCATCTATATGAGTATCTACTCATTGTTCCATAAGTGTCAATTATTACACTTTTGCAATTATTCCTCCAGCCTCTGGGGATCAATGTTGTGTGTTTTTTCTTTCACCCTCTGTAGTGAACTACTTGCATCTAGAGCAAGTAGGGAGAAGGCTAAGAAATGCAGGTTTTGCACATGATGATAGCAATTGCCCACATAAATGTGACAGACTATTACTTATAATTTGACCAGTACTTTTTTATAGAAAAAAAAAATCACTATTATTTATGTAAACAATAGACCTTAATATGTTTTGCTGGTGATACCAAACTGCATGGTGTGGTTGGCACACTGAAGAGATCATCCAGAAGAACCTTGACAGGCTTGAGATGGTCCAGCATATGGGTGGATGCAATCCCAAGCACTACAGGCTGGGCAGAGAATGGAGTGAGATCAGCCCTGAGGAGGAGGATTCATGGATAAAAAACATGAGCTACCAATGTTCAGCTGCAGCCCAGAAGACCAACTGCATCCTGGGCTGCATCACAAAAAGTGTGGCCAGCAGATTGAGAGGATTCTGCCCCTTTACTCTGCTCTGGGGAGACCCATCTGGAATACTCCAGTCTGGGGTCCCCAATACAAGAAAGAGGGAAGATTTAAAGATCCTAAGATATTAGGAAGAAATTCTTCCCTGTGAGGTTGGTGAGGTCCTGGCACAGTTTGCCCAGCGAAGCTGTGGCTGCCCCTGGATCCCTGGCAAAGTTCAAGGCCAAGTTGGATGGGGCTTTGGGCACCCTGTGGTAGTGGAAGTTGCTCATGTCAGGGGGAGTGGAACTAAGTGAGGTCTTTGAATTCCCCTGCCACTCAAACCAGTCTGTGAGTCTATGATTCTGTATTTTTTCTTGAGAGAAATAAGTGACTCCTAAGGCCACTGGCTCCTGAAAACAGTACTGCTCCTTGCTTGAAAAATTGTTGCTCCCTGAAATGTAGCTGAGTATGAGTATGATCTGAGTAGCTACACTACTTGATTCCTTGCATGAGTGACTTAAAATTGCAAGATATATAAAGAAGAGTAACAGAAAATATTCCACTTAAGATGAAAAATTTCATTTTAAAGTTAATCTAACTTTTTTTCTCATTTGAATTTTGGATGGAGTGTTGCCCTCCCTCTCCCATGGTAGCGTGAAAATATTGGTCTACATAGAACAAATAGTCCATTATATTGTGTGTTAAACAAATCTGGCACTGTTCTGGTAGACTTGATCATTGCATACTTCTGTGTCATTTGGAGAAGTTATGCCATAAGTTCTCATTTTCCTGGCACCCCAGGCAATGTCTCCTCCATTCATGCATTGAGTCACTTGAAAGAAAATGACTGTGTAAAAAGCCTAACGAAAGCAGTAAGACCTATTTTGATGCTCCCTTGATGTGCAGTGGGCTCTGACAATTTCTCAGAATCATTCCAGAAGAAACACAGTCCAGTGTCTGCTTTTTTATTATGTATTAAACGTCAACAGCCAAAAGCGCCATCAGAAATAGAAGCAATGATCAATCCTCCTATGCATCTCTGTCACTAGTGGAAAGACAGAGGGCTCAGATTAATTTAGAAAGAAGAAAAATAATATAGGAATGTTTTTTCTCAGTCATTCAAGTAAAATCACCTTCTTCAGAATATTGACATTTAGATGCCATTGTACAGACTGGGAAAACGTTCCTTGGGTGCTCTCAGGGAAATCAACACTGACATCACTGTTTAATTACTTACAGTGAATTAAAGGATCAAAGTCCTGGGAAAGTGAAAATAAGTTCACTCACACTTTAAAATTATAGATTTTGCTAATCTATGATGAAATATTCAACTTCAAGTCAGCAAACAAGACAAGGGAAAAAGCTTCCTCTTACAGATATTAATTCTCAAATATGAAATCAGTTTTCATTTTACTTAATTTGCTGTTTGCTAAGAATTACTGGAGCTATTAAATCTCAGACTTGAATTTTAATTCAGACTTCCTCATGAATTTATCAGAATATTAATCTCACACACCAGTGGCATCTTTCTTTCCCAACACTTCCATATGTCCTCTTCATCCCTGGAGTGGCAAACTGCATATATTGTCTGTAAAGATGTATATTTCTCACTAGTCTGGAGAGTACATATAATCTTGCTGGTCTCAAAAACTGGTCTCAACATTCAAGTTGAGAAACTAAATGGGAAAGTAAATTCTTTCTATGCATTTTTCAAGCCAAACACTCAAGAAAATGTTTCTTTGTATCTTTGGACTCCACTGTGAAGTGTCAGACCTTGGGAGAGCAGTTCTTAGTGTCTCACATCACTATGAACCTGATTGATCCCAGATCCCTTAGAAGAACTTTGACCATCATTTGCCTCCTCACCTGCTGATTCATTAGGACTTCTTCAGTTACATCTGTATTGATAAATAAACGTGCATCCCACATACAGCATTGAATTACTGAGGAATACCTACCAGAAATAACTGAGTGACATTAGACATGGTGCAGGTCATATTCCTTAATTCATTGATGACTCAAACAGAAGAAAAAGAAGTCCTAAGAAAATGTGCAGGATTCTCTTCTTTGGGGTAATTACTTTATCTAAAACCTGCCTTCCTGAGCTAATGATGATAAACATAATAAGGATTTTTTTTTCAGAAAAAATAGAATGCAAGACACACTCCTCTCCTCAAACAAAAATTTTAGACATCCTGCAATGAGAGGCATTTGAAAGCTGTGTTAACTGGGAGTGGCTGCTAATGACCTTAGCTATTTTGTTTGTCTTAAATCATTTTGCATAAACCTTTTACTGTCACAAACAAGGCATTCCCTGTGTTTGCTCAAGAAGTTGACAGAGCTGGTCAAGGACTCCTTATGAATCATGAAAGCTCCCTTGTGGCATCAGAGCAGGAGACAGAAGCTGGTGCTCAGCACAACCTGAGCAGGGAAGACCAGTTTTGAGTGCAGGAGACAGACTATCAGGTAGTAACTGGGATAAAAGCCTCACAAAGACAACCAGCCAATTAATCCATAGGATCTTTAAAGAGTATCATCACAAACAAGTGCTGTTACCATGTAAGCATCGATATCAAATCAGTCTCATGCAGGAAAATGACAGCAATGAGAAGTTAAACTCCTGAATTCCCAGGAAAAAAAAAAGCAAAGCCAGAGAGCATGATAAAAACATTACAGGCAAGGAAGCCCAAATCTGATCTCAACATGAACATGAATAAAACCAGCATCACAAGCAACTAGCATGTCAAATCAAAAGATTTTATTATTGTACTATGCCACTGGAGAAAACAGATGACTTTGCAATACCTATGGGAACAGATAAGCATTAATGACAGCATGGGAAAGATGAAAGAGATTAACTAGCTATTCTGGCAATGCGTCCTTCCTGCCTTGACCTAGAGTGCAATGCAACACAACTGATTTTTTACATAAAATACTTAACATGTCTCATAAAATGCTTTATAGGGAGCGTCAGCCAAGGTAGAGGAAGACTAACAGAGAAATGCAATCCCAAGAGAAAGTCGTAAGTAGAGTCGCGATTAAAGTCTGCGCAGTTTCCGTGTTCTCCTTGCTCTGTCCCCACCTCTTGTAAAAACCTCCAGATTTTGCTTTGTGTTTTGTACCTTTCTATGCCTGCTTTCATACTTCAACATCATGAGGCAAAGTGAGATACTATGTATTTATTACCATATTTACTTATTCCACAGAACTTACTCAACTGCCTGGTTGAGTTTATACAAGAAAAAAAAATCATGTCGCCTGCAGCTTAAAAACTTAAAATTTTTTGTGTGATGACCCTGATAAACCAAACATTTAAGGATTCTTAAAATAAAGGGAGATTTATCAGCTATTCTTCAAGGAGAACTCTTGCAAACAGTTTTCCTTGGTATCTCTTGTCAAATCAAGATGCAGCAAATAGACATACCTGGTTACTCCTGACAAGTGTTAACCTGGGCGTTTCCTGTGAACCACCCAGCACTGAAAGGCTTGAATAAATCTACATTTCAAATGTGTATATTTGCACCCAGAGCCTGAAATGCTTATTCCTTCAAGGTGATAGCAGCAATTTGTTTCATTTTTCTTGTGAAATCAAAATTAATAGAAAATCATATTGGGTACTTTTTGTTTAGAAGAACAGTTTACATTTACCATAGACTGTAATATGTTATGTAAAAAAAACCCAACCAAATGCCCCACAAATGAACACTACAAGCCCTAGGAATACCTACTATTTCTACATCTGCTGATTCCTAATCTTGGGAAAAAGGGGAGGAATCGATGGAGTGGGAGAAAAAGGGTTCAGAGTCTTTAATTTTTTTGCTGAGAGGATGCAGACAAATAACACAGAATAGGTCAAGGTGTCTCAACTTCCCAAGTCACAGTAGTGAGACTGGAGGAGTAGAAATCTGAAGCTAGGCTGGCAGTGAGAGCTTTTGTTTTTATGAGAACTAAGCACAGTTTTACTGTTGGGTTTAGAGGCAGCTGTTGTGTGTGAAACTAAAAAAGGAGATAACAAAGTTATTGGTTTGCATTGAGATGTGCAGTACATACAGAGCACCAAGTCCATCCTGTTATTAGTGGCCCTATTAGCAATGTCAGTTGAGTTGTACTTGCAGACACCAAGACTGAGTTGGGCCCACTTACACTTATCAAGCATGCCAAGCTACATCAGGTAAAATGGAAAAGCAAGGAGGAAGCAATGACAGGAATTGCAATGAGCTACCATAAAATAAATAGCTGAGCAAGGAGCAAAAGCCACAAATCAAGCAGTGTGATGAAATAAATAAAGGGTAATGGGCAGGGGCAGGGTATGCATCTATTCTTTTCTCATGGCTACTGGACCAGTTCATTGACCACACATATTTTTTTTAAAGAACAAATTATTGGGATGCCTAAGAAAGCACTCCTGACTTTATTTTTTTAACCATTACATTATGGCTACAGGTAATATAAGCAATGATATCCCAAAATACAGTGTAAAAATGGTGATAGGTATTGCCAATTTCCCTGTGTGGATGACTGATAGAAAGCTATGGAAATTTTGCTCTGTGGCGCACTGACTTTCTATGTATCATGTTTGGCAGCATTTGAAAAATCAAACACAGAGAGAAGTTGCCACAGTTTGAAGTTCCTGTTCATATAGCAACAAATACTGTCCTTTGGTTTGTCACAAGAGAAACTCATATTGCTGGACTTACACAGGAGTTGGAAGTGGTGTTGCTCATGCCAACCTCTGAAGTAAGGACATCCTGGCACTGGGGGATGCTTTGTCTCTCGGTACAGATTAGATCACTGGTAATGAATGATATCCCCTGCAGTTCACCTCTAGCACTGCTCCCAAAAACTCTGGAATTAAAAAGCAGGATTTGTAACTTCCCCAGCTGAAAGCTTGAACTAAACCTATAAATTTCTGTCCATGAGAACCCAAAGAAGGTCAGGCTGATTGTTATTCAACACTTAATTTTTTTGCTTGTACAGTGAATCTTGCCTAGTGCTGCTGTCAGCAGGCAGCCCTGTCTTGGCATTCCCTGTCTATGAGTTTTCACCAGTTCCCTGCACCATAAACCCTCAGCCAGGCAGCTTTTTCCCCCCACTGACTGCTTCCTTCAGCAGATAGGAAGGCTTTGATCACATGGTGGGATGTATTGTCAGTGAACAGAAAGGGCTCTGGAGGAGACTCCTGTAATATGTTTATGTCCATTTTGATTAGGACTTAAACAAGTCTTGATACTGCATTAAACAATGGGGTTGTGCCAAAATAAGATGATCTCATTCTGTGTTGCATTATTCTGAGAAAGTCCATGAACTTATTTTTTGTGATTGTGCCACCTTGCCAAGAATTTATTGAAGCAAACTTGTCTATCTCCAAGCCATGTTTTTCATTCATTATAATAAGGCATTTGGTTCTGCTTACAAATGAAGAGAGCCATTTATTTTAGCACAAATTCTGCTTGTATACGACTAAGTCTTTATTTTTCATTTGAGGCTGAGCATATCATCTAAGACAATAGAAGTAACCTTTAATATCTACCCTTTCAAAGCTGTCACCATAGTTCTAGACTAAGTGAATTTCATGCATTTCAAAATTATAATAGAATTCTTATGAAAAATACTTATTACATTCACATGAATGCAAGTGTGGTTAATAATGATTAAATTTTTGCAGTGAAGAATAAAGAGCTATGTGTGATTTACCATTAAGGATGGAATGCTGTCATCTGAAGCTCACACAAATATGACTAAAGGAGAGAAAGAGAGGAGTTGTCATGTGTAGTTGACATTAGGAGCTGTGATAAGCACATGAGGATGTTGCTACATCATTAGAAATTAAATCATTGCTCTTTTCTTAATTTTTTATTATGTCTTACATATATTATTTCAAAAAGAAAAATAATAAAAATACAGTAAAATGCTTGTATCTGCTTGTGCATAATTTACTTCCATACTAGTTTGTTTTGCTGTTCATTTTGTTTGTCTGGGGTTTTTTTCCAGTGAAGCATCATTCAGTTCTTTGTGTTGATAGCAAAGAAACTCAGAACACAGAATGAGTAGGAAATAATTTCCTTCTCTTGCATTAGACACATCTGAATGATTCCTAGCTCATATGTGTTAAACCACTTCAGGATGATGGGAAGTCCATTTCATAAAGGGTTCCCAGCCCTTCACCATTTAGCTGTAGACCTCAGCACCATTTCCTTAGAAGTAGACATGCCATAAGTAGTCCTACCTATGCTTTGCAATCCAACTAATAATTTTTTCTGAACTATTTGTGAAACTTAAAGCAATCAGCATTTCTATTAACATTCCCTCTGAATACTGGGATCTTACATGAGGTGCCTAAGTGGGGACACAAAAGCTGAGATGCCTAAAATAAAAAAGTAGGTTTAAATATCTTCATAACAACACTTTAAAGTTTTAAACTATTGTGTCTCAAAGTTATGGTGGAACTTTCAACACATTTATATTTAATCATGTTCATGTAAATTGCACGTATAAATATGTAGGGAAGGACATACCATTCTGAACAGCAAGGGTGTTTAACTCATTGTTCAACAAGGGGTAAGTTTTCAGTAGCTATGAAAGGAAAAGGTAGAATCCTTATAAATTTACTGAGAAGAAGCCAGAATAAATTCCTAAAGAATCAAAGTTGGTTTAATTTCTTTTCTTTTTTCTTTGTTTCAGGATGTAAATTAAATTTTCTTGCTGTTCAACTGGGAGTAGAGATGTCATGTTTGTTTGAACCAAAGAACAAGTCTTCAATAAAAAAATAATTTACTTTTTTTGAGCCATACTTGCAAGAAGGGAAGTGTTAATTCTGATAGCCCCTCCTAGTCTATGTCTTAGCAGAGAAGCTTTGTAGAAGAGCACAGAGAAAGAGAAATGCTGTTGGCACACCATCCCTCTGACAGCTCTTTTGAAGTGCTTGGCATGGGTCAGGAAGAAATAGATGGGATGGCAGAGAAATGCTCTACACATTTTCAATGTGCTGGATCACAATCACATGCCTCGGTTTTAGGAGGTCTTTTCCTGCAAAGGGAAGGGGTTTTGCACCTGAAGTAGCTTAGTTTGGATGCAGCAACCTTGATACCAGCTTGCCAGGGTTTGAAAAAACAAGTCCACACATGGTTCTCCATCTCTGTCCCTTCGTGTGCCACAGCCTAGCCCAACTCTGGTGTGGTTGTCCAGCCCTGACACACTCAGTCTGTCTCTCAAAGATCATGTGTTGCCTTCAACCTGATAACAGACTGGAAATTCGTCACATTAGATTGGAAATGCACTTTTTGGTAGGAACACCTAAAACCTACCATGGTCAAGGGAGCCACTCTGGTTCTGTGGCTACTTCCCACTGCTGAAGGAAGCTATTCATCACCACCATGATAGACAGATAGATAGACATACTCCACCTGCCAGTCTTACACCTTCAGCGCTTTCAGAAGTCTGGGAAACATACTCATTAAACTCCTCATCAGTGGAAGGGAAATAAGCTCACTATAGGTCCATATTTCCAGTACCTCAAGGGGGCCTACAAGAAAGATGGGGAGAGGCTGTTCAGTAGGGCCTGTTGTGACAGGACAAGGGGTGATGGTTTCAAAATAGAGGGAGGGAGATTCAGATTGGATATTAGAAAAAAAGTTCTTTACTGTGAGAGTTATGGAGCACTGGAACAGGTGGCTCAGAGAGGTGGTGGATGCCCCATCCCTGGAGACGTTCAAGGCCAGGTTGGATGAGGCTCTGAGCAAGCTGATCTAGTTGGGGCTGTCCCTGCTTCTTGTGGGGGTGTTGGACTAGATGACCTCTGGGAGTCCCTTCCAACTCTAATCATTCTATGATTCTAAGATTCTATAAGCCCATAAGTTTCTGTTAAGCTCCTAGTGGAGATGCCATGACACACACATCTCTGGACCTAGTTTGGGTTAGAATTTCTAGAAATTGAGTTTCATTAGAAGAGGAATCAATACAGCCCACAGCTTTAGCAGGGATTAACCTAAAGGCAGCATGGTCCTCATGCATCCACCCATAGCTACCCAGCAAGGAAATGCAGCTGCCTAAAATCCCAGCCCCATCAGGTTGTGGCCAGGTATAACCCCCTGGAACAAGATGACTTCTCCTGCCAGTCATCCTTTTGGGATGTAGGTAGCCTGCAATCCACAGCAGTGAGCTCTTCTAAAATAGGATGGCAGCTCCTTCTTAAATAATCCCCAGTGGCTGCAGGCAAAGGAAGGGAAAAGATCTGCACCTCTGATCTCTCTCCATCTTAACAGGATTTTGCAGCAAAACAAATGCAGAAACCAGACCAGGAACCAAAGACATGCCTGTACTTCAGGGCTACATGTTTTGCTAATCCTATCTGCTCACCTTCCTCGTATTGAGCAGGGCAGGATAGCTTTCTGGGTGCGACAGGATGTGTCCAAGAATTATAAACTGTGGCTAGTTGTTTAATTAGTCAGGTCATCAGTCATCTAACAGCATTGATTGGGGGAACTGAGTCACAGCCCAACTTCCAGACTGGGTTGCAGAGCGCTGATTATTATAGTGTAAACAAGAACTGAGCACTACGTTTACGGTGAATATCAAAGTATTAAATGCATTCTTCTGGTTACAGCCCTTCTTTCAAGGATTGTTTTCTGGAAAAAAAAAAGAAAAAAATACCCACAAAAAAAAAGAGTTTGCAATGTCTACTAAAGATAAGAACACTGCATAATTTTGAGGTTTTATGAGTTCTGAGTTGTTTTATGAGAAAATAAAACCTTCCTTCAGCCACTAATGAGAATGAAGTATTTATATTTAATAGAGTTTAAGTGATAGTAGAGAAAAGCTGTGTCTTAAATTGTGACTGCAGCTCTTAATTGGCCTCCTCAAACTGTTTGAGACCATTTACATGCTGAAGAAAGTCACTGCAGTACCTAACCATCTGTATATCCCTCCATCTCTGTTGTTTGTGCAAATTATAATGGAGATTTACAGGAATCCGTGGTCTGCAGAATATCTTTGTTTAAAATAAAATTGCCATGTATCAGCAGGAGTTCTCCTCTGTAGAGCCCTGAACAGCCGGTACCGATAAATAATCTGGATGACACTTTCTTTTCCACCTGACAAATTATTGTCCTGCTTCAGTGCATGAAACAGGATAGAGCAAGGCAGAGCAGGAGGTCTTTTGTGAGGCAGAAGAAATTAGTCCTCTGTGATATAGATATTTTAAAACACGTGTTGAACCTTTCATGACTTTTTTTTTTTGGTGATGAGATGTATGTAAAACAAGTTTTATACTGACAAGGTTGTGATGTTTCATAAGGCTGCTGAGAAAATAAACAAAGATGGAAGAGGAAGTTTGATGCTGGTGACTTACTTCAGCAATCACTATTTCTGACTTCATGTAGCCTCTCAGGACTTGTTTAATCCATACCAGAATCCCATTTAATCACCATATTCCATCCTTTTTAATATGGGAATAATTGTGGATAGCCCCTCAAAACATGTTTGAAAAGAAAGAAGTTTGTGGAACAAGTCAGCCTTGAGTTGTGCTGCACTCTAAGCATACAGGTCTCCTTCCGTGCTTAAATCATAGATGTCAGATAAGGAGGTACATGTGTTATGCATGGAAACAAGTATGTTCCCATATGGCAGGTATATTTGCATATAGAATCATAGAATCATAGAATGATTAGAGTTGGAATATAATACTTGTATGTCTGTGTATATATATGTGCACATGTGTATAAATAGCAAAATAACATGATCTCTCCTTTATCTCCCAAATTCTGCTGTATTAACTTTCATGGTGGGTTTTCTGGAAGTGAATGGGTTTAGTGCAGAGCTTCAGATGACCTTGTTTTTAACAAGCTTTCTTGTTTTCACAGAGGTCTGTTTGAAGTATCTCATTTTACTAAGAAATTGCTTCAAGGGTGGAAAGTCACATCGGTTTTTCCTTCTTACTTGCTAGTCACATGCTACTTTACTGTAGTAACAAGGTTAAGGCACTGGAAGCAAATATAAGAGCAGAATGTTCTCTATTTTAGGAAAAATAAAGATTCTTTCTGGTTTGCTATACTGTCAGAACTTGCACACCAACATTTTTTGCCATGACATCTGATCCTGGAGTATAAATTCCTGTATTTGTCAGCGCTGCTGTGTGAAAGACATATTCAGCTTGAACACTCAAATGAACTGGAGCCTGTTGAAGTGAGAATTGATTTAGTAGATTTCTGTCCCAAGACAGCCTTCATATGATGCATAACTCCTACAAACCAAGAAGGCTGTAGGTCTTTTAAGACCATACTAAATCACATACAAATATGAGATGATGAACCCACTAAGGACATTAGATCTTCACTTTTTAGATATCCTTGAGCACTTGATAGCAAAGTGCTTCACTGTTCTTAGGAAAAATAGTGGCCAAGCTGTCATTTACAAAGGGAGTAACTTTAAAATTTTGCTCTCTGATTTGAAGTGAGAAATCAGGAATTCGTGCCCAGGGAGCAGTTTGGCATATTTAAACAGATTTACAACAAAATTATACTTGGATTTTGCCTTGAGTTTTGTGACCTTTGTAATTTTTCCGGGGTTTGCTAATATAATATTTTTGCCATCCTAATAATTAAGGGTGCTAAATATTTCCTCCAGTTGAACATTATGTCTTCTACAATAATGTTCTTAGAGAGCTAAAACAGAGATCTGGGGTAGAATGCCTAAGCACATCTGTTTAATGCTATTTTAAATGCCCAGCAAGATGTTATATGGAATAAGTCACCTTTAGGTATTCCATCCCATCTGCCAGCTCTACATCGACACTTCTGATACAGAGGGTGCAGAAAAACAACAATAGGTGAATATGTTCAATTCCTTAATAATCCTCTGGGTCACCTGAAAATTTGTTTCTAGAACTACAATTTATTTATTCTTTTTAAAGCATCTATGTACATAGTTCCCAGGAGAAAAAAAAAAATAGATAAAAATGAGGGGAGAAATAACAGAATAATACTAAAATTGTAAGGTTTTGTCATTCAAAAATTCAGTGTATGGTAACCCTGTTCCATGCCAATCCCACTTCTCTAATGTAGAAAATATGATGATGAAGTAATTTGGATGAAAATCACCACACCTTTGCATTTCAAAAAAAATCTTAAATAGAATAGTACTGTGGAAGCAAAAATCTGGCTAAACAAAGTGCTTGGGTGCATAAGTAATCCCACCACAGAGAAATAGGAGTGTTTGTGTGCTCCAAGATAAGCCTATTTTTTAAATGCTGCATTAAGCTGACGCCAAAGAAAATAGTGTATAGAACAGAGACAAGAAAGACGTGTTAGTGGAATTGTACAGTAAGAGGGGAAACCAGTGCAAGAAGGTGAAAGTGAGGAATTTAAATCAATCAGCAGGGGTAAGGGAAAGGAAAAGTAGGAAAGACCTGAAACTATTTTCTGGGAAAGAAAAATTGAGGTCTTCTTAGTTGTCAGTGTTTGCTGTTGTGTGTGAAAGTTCAGATGGAGAAAGTTTTAAGCAAAAAAAAAGAAGGTAGGACTTGCTGCAGATGACTTTCACATGAAGCATTATCAGGTTTTCTTTGGGGAATTTCATCATATGGGATACATTCACCCCACCAACAGCTCATTGCAATACCATAGGATCTGTAGAGTCCAAATAAAATAAGATTATCTCAAATTAAGCGAGAAAATGAGATGCCCTGCCAGGAAAGGGGAGGGGGGGGAAAATTAGAAAGACGAAACCTAAGTAGAGGCAAATTAAAAATTTCATAGTAAATACACTTGTGAATTGCAAGCTGTTACATTCACAAAAAGAAAATGGTATGGATTTGTCAAGTAACATTTCGCAGCAAACACTTCCTTCAGCTTACAGTTACAGCTACTGATGTAGTTCATTCTGGATGTTAGAGTAGAAACTTCATCCTTCTCTGAGCTTGACACAAAGGTAAAGCCCTGCTGTCTTGGTCCTTGTTTTTAGTGTCCAGGAGCTGAATCATGCACAATCAGGGTTTACTCACATGGGCTTTGGTTGTAAAGCTATGTTCAGAAATTCCTGCCTCCTTTTCCAGGTGACTTCCCCTCCACCCCTGCTGTTACCCACCTCTCAATTGTTCACTACAAGGAAACTCCTTCTAAGGGTGTTTTCTAAACTTGACCCATGAAATCACACCTTTAGCATTAATGAACTAGCTAGAGGATGGTTAGAAATGACGGAGCTGAAATACTGTATGGGGAAAAAAAATCAGATTAAAAGGCACCATATAGTCATGGTATATCGTTCAACCAGCTGGGCTAAATGTCAAAGTGACTGACACTTAACTCATGCAAAACACCCACAGATTGGAATAAGAGCGAAGCATAAATAGTGACTTCAGGATCAAGTCTGTTCCCGGTAGCTACGGAACACTTTTCACCGCAGTCCTGGAAGACACTTGTCAGCATCCAAGAATCTGCCCCAAATCCTAGCTGTGTTCTGTAAAATTCACATTTTATCCCATTACTGAACTAAGTCTTGTCTTTGTTTTTTTCTATAAAAGTATATGTATGTTTTTAATGGTTTTAAGAGTAATCTAGCCAATAGAGAGCAAATAATGCAAATTCCTTGAGGTTTTTTATAATGCAAAAAGAAAATGTGCCAGTGATATGGTCAGAAAGAGACTGAAATGTGTTGGCCAGAAACTGATTGCACTGTCTACAGCCATGTAATGTCCCTACACCTGCTTCTCTTTTGCCCAGCAACTGGGGTAAATAACAGAGTAAGTCTATCCCTGACTAGTCTCATCACAATTCATTCAGAATCAAAGTCTTCTGAACTGACAAAAAGTCTCTGCCATTAAAGTAAATTGATAATTAGGTACATTAAAGATGATGAAAAATTTGGGTACTACAGATGTGTGGTTTACATGAAGACCATATGTTGCTGCCTATCTCAAGTAACTCTCCTTAGCCTCATACCACTCATGTATTTGAAACCTTTTCATGATGTTTCTAAAAGGACCTTCATATAGTAATGTTTTTCATTTCTGCAGAAGTAGAAGAGACTTTTGCTCAACTTTTGATCTTGCCAGAGTTTCCTTTCTAATTTGTATAAATAGAAGCATCAATAAAACTAAGAAACATTATTATTCTATTTGAAGTTAGAGCATCGGCTTGTATTTCAGGTATAGACACCAACACTTTCCAAATTTCTGAACAAGGTTCTATCACCTGTAATATGAATTGTGCCATGGAAAGTGAGTAAATATGAAGATGGAAAAGGGAAATGTTTGCTTTCCACCATTATCCCTGCTCAGTGTGACATGCTGAGATGAAATCTGAATCTTCCCAAGAATAAACTGAACTGCTACACACAATTTAGAGCAGAAGGCAATAGTTTTAGTAAAAACCTTTCTCCTTAGCTTCTGTGAATGATAGAGAGAGGCAGGTTTCTCTTGTAAACTGAAGAGCTACACGGTTTTAGTATCTCACCAGTGTGACAGCATATTCATCACCGCTAGCTTCAGTGGAGCGCTCTGCCTCACAGGAGAAAAGTGCAGGGCTGTGTTTAACAGGTAGATACAATTCTCTGGTCCATTGGTTCAACAAATGAAGGCATGTTCATTGGTAGAAAAATAATCTAGTTTTGTCAGAAATATCTATAGTCTGCCTTCTACAAATCCTGCACCATTACCACATAACCCAGAGTTTTTCTCTTTTAATAGATTCATCTTCTTCTGTAAGTTTTTTTGGATAACACTTCCCTGCATATGTAGTGTCAGCCAACTGTACGTTTTTTTAAGAATCTCAAAGTATAAGCAAATGCTTCAGTTTGCATATGAACCTGGGTTCTTACTTTCTTCATGAGGGGTGCAGCCTGCAAAGGATGTTCTGCTGGGTTTTGTAATTACTCCTTATCATAGGTGCTCTTTGTAAGCAATGTGACAGCAGCTCCCACTTCACATCTGGACATTTGAGGAGCAGCAACCTGTCAGCTCTCTCTGTCTTCAGCAGAATAAGAACTTGCAGCCAATTTTCATGACCTTGCACAGAATTTCATGCTGAAGGCCCAAAAGGAATCAGTCTTTGGGTTTCACTACAGCTTGCTCTCCACCAAAGCAATTTCACCTCTGGTGCCCCTAGAAGGTTGTGGCTCACTTGCTGCAGTCTGTCTCCCCAGTACCGTAAGAGTGCTGGCAGGCAGGATGCAGCCACTGAGTGCTGACAGTGCCTCAAATCCTTCATCTTTCTCATCTGCCACCTTTCCACCAGAATTATCAAGCCTTATCAGCCTGCCAGCACTGTCAGCAGGCATCTTGTGAGCTTCAAGGGTTCTTCTATTGCTGCTGTTTCTCAGTGTGCCCATTCTCATTCTGGTAACTTCGGGGTGATGCAAGGTTTTTTGCATCTGTGTTGCCTTCCTATATGACAGGCAGGATTTCTAGAGAAGGCTGTGGGCACCAAAAGGTTGCTGTCTGCCTGTCCATCAAGTAGTTTTGGGAGGGACCACAGCTGGCTGCGCATAATCTCCCTGCAGTAGAGCCAGCCCTGGGCATGGGCTCTGCTCTGGCTGCACCATCCTGATATATATGGACCTTTGTTTTCTGTGAGGATGTTTTATGACTAACTCAAAATCAAAGAGACAGGAAATTAACATTTTAAAATGTATACTGAAACCAAGAGAAAATATTTCTGTCTGTATTAGCATCTCTTTGCTTCAAAAACGGAGAAATAGAACTTGATGTAAAGGAGAAAATATTTTGTTTAAATCTGAATAAACATTTTCCTTTAACTATCCTTCTTTAAGAAAATAATCGTGATTGTAGTCAACACATGCAGCCCTTGGTTCAGTTTTCAGAGATCAGCTGAACATTTGTGGAGAAATATTTGACATCCAGCCTGCAACAGAGCAGCTGCTTAGTGTAGTGCAAACACTTTCTCTGCTGGTCCCTATAGCAGTGATATTAGTCGTTGCATTAACTGCAAGGAAGAAAGAAATGCTCTTGTGGTCGAGATACAAAAGCCAAACCTCAGTCCTATTCTTGGCCCCACCGCAGATTTCCTGCACAGTCTGGGGCGAGTGACATAACCTCTCTGTGCCTCCATTTCTTCCTCTCTAATGTCTGTCTAGGTTTTTATAGACACCTTTATCACTGCATTGGGGAAGGCAAACAAATGCTCAGCTGCTTCAAGTGTGAAGTCCCTCTTTTATTTCGTCAGAGACCCTTGGAGGCATCTCACAAACTGTTCCTCAAACCACCCAGCAGGTTGAAGCTGAAGNGTGGTATACAGAAAATCACCAGAGCAGGCTGTTCTAATCTTTCTAATCTTTTCTGTATTATCAAACTGATTTTCAAATTTAAAGGATTCTNGAAGCTGAAGGCTCAACCAGCAGCCCTACTTCTTCTGTTATGCAAGGGATACACACTTCCACCCAGCCGATGACAGAAGCCCTGGTGTCAGGGAGATAAGGACAGTCAACTGCTGGCAACTATTTCGCAACTGGTTCTTCTCCCAAATAGAGAGGTTTCTCCAACTCCTAACATTCTGTGAGTCTGTGATTGAAAAGGTCGCTGAGGTGCAAATCTGACCAATTAAATCAATTTATAAGTTACTATGAAAATATTTTATATATTTAAAATGTACTGTTTTTAAGTGGAAAACTGCCTCACATTTCTCATTCTGTTCTTGAACAGCTCCAGAGCTGAGACTCTGATATATGCAGAAATACAGTGCAATCTGGGGTCTGAAATTTTAACTTGCATATCACAAGTAACCCCAAGTCTAGAAATTTCCCTTTCCCCTTTCCTATCCTTCTGGATTCAAATAAAAGAACACANATTAAGTGTGGTATACAGAAAATCACCAGAGCAGGCTGTTCTAATCTTTCTAATCTTTTCTGTATTATCAAACTGATTTTCAAATTTAAAGGATTCTAATATTGCATATAATCATTAAGTAAATATCCAGAGTTTTGGATCCTATAGCTGAATCAAACTCCCAGTGTTGTTTATTGATGGGTATAGTTACTTCCTGGATACTCAGTTATCCTGAAATGACCTGGAAAAGCAGCATCACAAAAATACATTGTGGATTTTATGAGGTCAGTTTCAATTATTTTCAGTCCGTTACTTCTAACACACTTTCCTCTGAGCGCTATATCTATTATTTGAAAATGTTACTTCATGTTTACTGTAATATTCTCCAGATTTTTAATAAAATTCCTTTGAAAATGCCTATTTATCAGTAGCAGGCATAAGCCTGACTTTAGCCTTGGGAGAAAGCGATCTTCCCGGAAGAATTACTTTATGTTGCTAGAAAGATTAAAAACATAATTTAGTCTTATACAAACATGAAGTATGACTTTTAAAAACCTACCCTGCTAGATATATGGTTTGTTCTTTGTTCAAAATTAAAACAAAGAATGAAAATACTTAGCTAAAAGGTGTACTTTTCATCTTCTCCTTGATCTTTATAGCAAAAATCCACTTATCTTGGCTTTCTATATAAGGTATTTTACATCATGTAGAATTATGACCGGGTGTGTATAAAGGTTGTGTCAGCATTTCCATTATAAAACCATATTTTAGGGGGTTTATAACTCAGCCATAAAAAGTCACTCCACACTGAAACTTGGCATACGAAATCCCAACCTGGAACATTTTTTTATCACCATCATTTTATAAAAGAATAACAACCCAACAACTGAACTAAAGTTTGGCTGTTTTTCAGTTTTCTGAGTGACATATAAAGTCAGAGGGATTTTGGGGGGGGGTGAGGGGCAGTGGTGGCTAGGTGAAGATGATGCTCACCAGTGCTGAAAGAACAGGGATTAGTGCAACCTCAGCCCAAGGCACACTGTCTTGTCACTCCTGAATATTCACATCAGCCAGGGCTCAGCCCTACGTGCCCAAGAGGTACCAACTGCCCCCCATGCCAGGCTGTCAAGGATTGCAGGATCAGCTGACACAAAGTGGTGAGGTGGCCACCCCTTCCCCAGACCCGAAGCTGGAATATTGTGTCCAGTTCTGGGCCCCTCAATTGTAGAAGGACATAGAACTCCTTAGAAGAGTCCAGCCACCAAGATGATGAAGAGAATGGAACTTCTTCCTTATGAGAACAGGCTGAGGGAGCTGGGTCTCTTCAGCTTGGAGAAGAGGAGACTGAGGGGTGACCTCATTAATGTCTATCAATATGTAAAGGGTGAGTGTCAGGAGGATGGAGCCAGGCTCTTCTCAGTGACGACCAGTGATAGGACAATTGGCAATAGTTCCAAGCTGGAACATAGGAAGTTCCATGTGAATATAAGATAAAACTTTTTCCCTGTGATGGTGCCAGAGCCCTGGGACAGGCTGCCCAGAGAAGTTGTGGAGTCTCCTTCTCTGGAGACATTCTAGACAATCTGGACACGTTCCTGTCCAATATTTGGACATTATATAAAATAAGTAGATAAAAGGTCAGTGGAAGGAGGAATGAAAGAAAAGTGAAATACTTGAAATCAGAATTATAACACCAGACAAGACACTCAAGTTATACCTCCTGTCAAACTCTACTGTTGGCAAGAAGGCTCACGAGAGAGCTCAGGAAGCAGAGGAAAGGTGGCTGCAGGAAAAAAGACACCCTTCAGAAATGACAAATCACATCCAAAAAAAGGAGAATCGAATAAATCCTGACAAGTTAAATGTTAAACCTCAGGAAGGCACACCAATTTATTGAGGAGCAACTTATTAAAGGAACTCATTAAAGGAATAAAAGTAATAATAAAACCTTTTTCAAATGTTTCAGGAGCAGGAAGTCTGTCAGAAAGTCAGTGGGGTGAATCCCAGGTCTGAGAGAAGTTCTTGAAGACAATAAAACTCTCAGAAATATTACATGAATTATTTGCAGCTTGCATCTGCAGTGACAGTCATGCAGGCTCCCAAACCGTAGCTGATCTCTGGTAGAAATGAATTGATGGGCCTCTCTCAAACTGAGCCTGTAGAAGGTTTTTTAAAAATCTTGAAAAACTGAAAAGTACTCAGTTAAGGAAAATGGCACTCATGCAAAAAAGCTGAAGGGATTCATTAAATCAAGTTGCAAGACACAGTGTGGAAATTATAGCATTACTTTTACTATTACTTTTGATCCCTACAAGATCAGAGGTTAAGTTGACCTTTGCTGTGAGCCAGTATAAAGGATCTTACAGTTTACATACTTAGGAGTAATTTATTTTTTTAAAAATTATATGCTTATACCTAATGTCTTGTTCCCTTTATGGAAGTTCAGCTCCCAATGACCTAGACAGTCCTGCTACACAATATTAGAGATACAACTAGCAAAACCAGGTCTTTCCTCCTTAATCTCCTTGCTAGAGTTCCCACCTAGTATCTTCTGGAGTGGTTGTTTTCATCAGGAAGTGGCAGAAACCATTTGCTCTGGCCAGTATCCAAGAGATTGATTTTACAGGCCCAGGGAGTGCAGCCACCTCACTGACACCTTGCTGAGAGGAGAAAGTTTATAAATGTTACATCAAAAATCCACCACCGTGCAAAGAGACCCCTTTCACAACAGTCTTTCTGGCTCAGAAGAGCCAGTCCATGTTAAAAAGGGATAATTCCAATAATTAACATCCTTAATCCTTTTGAAACAAACTCACCTCCGAAGCTGACGGGAATGTAGGCCTCAAGGCCGGATTGCACAGAGTTCACCCAGGACTGCAGAGCTGTCTCTCAATCACCACAGATGCTTTTGAAGAAAACTCCTCTTAGGTGTGGGGAGAAATGTGAAGACAACAGCACTCACTTTCCAGGCCACTCCACCAGCCCTCAGTCCTGGCAGCAAGCTCTCCAGCCCTGCAACCACTTCTTTCTCCTAATAAATTTTTACATTGGGAAAGTCATTAGTCTCAGAAACAAACCGAACTAGTGCTGATGATCACTAGGTGACTAGTTATAAAAACTCTTTTAAAAAAAAAAAAATCACAACGAACTAGTGATGTTTGATCTCATTCCTTTAGCTTTCTTCAGTGGTAGACAATTATTATTTCCATTCCTGTAAGCAACTGTCTGAAAGGTGAGAACATCCTCCTCCACTGTATTACAGCACAATGTCACCTACATCTTGTACAGCTGCCTTCCTGGGCAGCCTGTTCAGTTACACATCTACTAGAACTTCTATAGAATAACATCCTGGGATCTCATGTATGGAGGCCATGTCCGAGGGCAAGGATGGGCCTCAAATCTTTACTTGTTTCCCCCCTCCCTTTCTCTACCTTTTCTTCATGAAAGATCTCATATAACTCAGTGGTACTGAAAAAAAAAGTCTTTTTATTTTTCTTTCCTACATCAAAACTGTGAACAGTGTGCAAGACAGCACGATGATAGACTCTCCTTCCCAAATGGTCCTGGTCATGGCCGTAATGAGAGTGTCCTGAGAACACACAGAAACCATCTCTTAGACCCATGCAAGCAAATCCTGCCAGGAATATTCACTGGCATTTATCCTCGTTCCTTGTCCAGCATTTCCTGAGAGGCAACATACTTTTAAATTAAGGTTTGCAACTTCCAGTAAGGATGTCTTTGACATTTCTGTTGTAGCATCCCTCCACGCAATGACTTTCCCAGAGCTGTCCAACTGTTTTCCCAAGTTTTCATGGCAGTATCTGTCATGCATTTTGGCATGAAAAAATATATGTTCCCCTCTAGTAATGAGTAGAGAAACTTTTACTTTCTCCACTACTGTCACTTCAACTCTGAGGCAGTGTGCATCACTTCTTTCCACTTCCTTCAGGTCAGATTAATAAGATTGAAGTGCAAAGCTTGCACATGTTAGGGAAAACAAGGAGTTAAAGAAAGAGAAGTCTGAAATACTGAAAATCTCTGAAAGCTTAAGTGATGCATTTGACGTTCTCACTTAGAATTCTGTGTATCACACTGCTGGTTTTGTGCTGGCTGCATCTTTTCTCCTCCTTCACAGGCATGCTATGATAACAGAATTAGACGGTATTTTAACAAATACTGATGCTGCACAGGTACCACTGGGGTCATCTCCAACCTCTGTTTATCCCATCACTGATGCTGCTTCCTTAGTGACAAAAGTATACACAGTGAATTGATGCTCAGGTGTATTAAGAGACTCCTCTCTCACACAGGCAAGGTAGGGTTGCCTTGCCTGCAAGGGAGTACTGCCCTAAGGAAACTCTACTCCTCCTTTCATCTGTACAGCCAGAGTACTCAGTGATGGCAGGCAGCACTGCTTGGGGTTTTGAGGGCTTTCTGTGTTCTTCACACACACATAAAAAGAAATCACTGTTGTCCACATTGAGTAGATAGAGACCACAACAGGTAGAGGCCCTGTTACTAGTTAGCTCATAGACATTAAAGCCTGAGAGCACTTTGTAGAGTTGTGCTTCTGGGTTTCCTCTTAACCTCAGCCTAAACTGCATGATCTTGTGGCTGTTGTAAACTTTATCTTCTCAGAGGTTTTCAGGAAAGCTCCTTCCCTCTTTCCCTCTTTCCTACAGCCCACTGGAGGTATATGGCAATGTTTTCATGGGCAACATAGGGAACTTAACATACTCAAGTCCTCCCTGAAGTGATTCTGGAAACAATGTACACCTAGATGACAAATCTTAAGGAATGGCAGTGGAATTTGTTGTTGCCCTGGAAACTGAGACCAGAGTCCACACTCCATGGTAGAGATGGGGCTGTGGTTGGACAAGTGAAGGCTAGAGAGCTGTCACAAGCCAGGCATTGTCTGTGAATGACCTGCAGCAATTAAAACAAGAGATGTGTGGATAGAAAAATAATTAGAATAGCCATATCATTGCTTAACAGTTAAGGTGAGGAGAGGATGATTGCACTTTGAAAAGGAGTCAAGGGCAGCCTGTAATCAGGTGGCAGAATGTTTCCCACCTTCATGCAGTGCAGAGCCAGGGGTCCTAGCCTACAGCAAGAACTCCTGGGCACCAGGGCCCTGCATCTGAGGAGACAAATCTCTTCAAATGCTCATTTTGGAAATATATTCCAGATAGTCCCTATTCAAGTGTCTCTTGGTTTATACGACTCAAATTGTAGTTTTCATTGTGGCACAGGGAATGAAAACATTCCATTTTCTCATGACATTAAATACTGAAATGCGTAAAGGGAGTCCCCTTTGGTTTGAAGAAGGAAAGAATTGCAAACACTGTAAATTCTTGATTTCTGTTAATAGTGGATTTGTTTTCATGGACAGAACCCTTCAATACAGTACAATTTTGAGCATAATGTCAGAAGAAAGCATTTGCTTTTCCCCCCTCTCCCCCCCATTTGTTGCTTTCTGTACTTTGGCAGGCAATGATCTGCACAGCTTCCAGATCATAAAGCAGAAGTAGCACTTCAACAAAAGAACAAAAGTTGGACTGCTTATAGTGTTAAGTAGTTTTATGTCATAGATTATATTTGGAGAAAAATATGAAATAAGAATTACTTTGAATAGCTCTTGACTTTATTTTTTTTTCACTCTGTCACAAAAACTTGTTTTTAACTCCTTGTCTGCTTTCTCTGATTCCCTAAGGATATTACTGCATGATGCAAGGTGGTCACTGCTTGTATGAGTACAACTAATTTTGCAGGAACAGTTTCTTACTACCTGTCCTGAACAATACAAGCAGTTGAAAAGCAACTATTCTACAGCAAATCCAGCAGTGGTGGGGCTTTTGTAGACAGAGGGACAGCAGTCAACCCCTCCTGGCACAGGCTGTTACAGTTGTGCCAGAGAATATTGGTGCTGGAGACCTGGCCACATTATTTGTTGGTAATGTCTTTTGATCACAACAGTGTTAATCAGGAAAGTCTTGCAAAGCTAGGTGAAAAATAGCCAAAGATCTTAATTTTAATTACAGAAAGGAAGGAAGAGCTTTAATTCTACCCTAATATGTGGTAAAAATACAGCAAATTAAAGGCTGAAAGCAAGAACATTGATGTGCTTGTTAAATCCCAGCTCCCAATGTGTGGGAAAAAAGGATTTCCACAGAAGAAAGCAGTGCCCCAAGTGCAGACCATTTTCTATATTCTGGGGTACACAGCTGTGGAAATCCAAGTTGGGTAGGAATACCCATGTCAGACAGGAACATGGGCAGCAAGTGATCAGTTAATCTATATCACAGCTCTCACTGTATAGCAAATGACTAGACAGATTGATCTGCAAATTGAACAGATAGTCCTCTGTTTCCTTGTGATAAATGCCTTTGTCCATCCAAGACATTTCAACCTATACTCCCTGCATGCTAGAAAATCAAGACAGTGACTTCAATTATTATTTTCGCTATCTGGAGACTATTAGCAATGTTTTTAATGATCAGAACAAGAGATTTAAAAGTTGGTAGAACATTTATAGACATTTGTTCAATGAGATCAGTAACTGAGCATTTCATTATGATGTGGGATTTATTTTGAAGGCCACTGTCTGCCTTGCAAAATATGTGATGACATTAATTAAAAGTTAAAGCTGAAGTAAAAAAATAACAAAAAAAATTTATTTGCTCAAATGTTTGTCCAAAGCCTGAATTAGATAACAATAGCAGATGTTTGCTTTGCAGATGGAAACTAGGACAGCTCAACTGACTGTGCTAGTGAACACAAATCAAGTCTTACACTGCATTCTGTGGCCAATTAAAGAGCTATATATATTATACATATTATATATACAAAGCAAATATTACATTTCACTTACATTTACAATTTAACTTATTTCAGATATGATCATATGATCTTGCTGCAATAAATTATTACATGTATGTGCACACGTACAGTACATGCTGCGTTGCATTTAATCAAAAGGAGGGGACTAAAAGCAAAAGGAGTTATGATGAAGTCAAGGGACCATGCTAGAGGATTTTAGGGATTTTTAGATGTCTCTTAGTCTGGATCCATGCATTTTGGAGATGTTTTTTCTTGG
Organism: Heliornis fulica; assembly: GCA_013399135.1. Lineage (NCBI taxonomy): Eukaryota > Metazoa > Chordata > Aves > Gruiformes > Heliornithidae > Heliornis > Heliornis fulica. Next base: position 41,745 of record VXBZ01009421.1, read on the forward strand.
TTGAACCTGGCCTTGAAGGAAAACTATGAGTTATAAGCTGCTGGAAGACAAAGAAGGAAGCTGGAAGCAGGCAAGTAAATCATAGAAAGCAGGTTGTCTATCTCTCCAAGATGGAGATGTCCCAGCAGTGGGACTCACTCTGGGTTGCAAGGAAAAAATCGAGTTTATTAAGAGGGACACAAGTTGCTTTAGTTTTAACTTTGACTAATTTGCCTTTCAGTAAGCAAATTTCTTTGTTCTCAAGGAAGGTCTTCCGTTACCCTGAATAACTGTCATCAAATTCCCAGGAAAAGAAGTTCAACTATGGGATACCCCATTTAACCTGTGATGTCTCCTCTGTTGAAAAATCAGGCATGGCAAGCTCCTGGAGCTCTGGGACTTTGGAGTTCAAACCAGAAATAGGTGCAGGAGGCCAGGTCTCTTGTCTGGTGCCCTTGGGATAGACAAAAGAATTGAAAAAAATTATTGGCCTCTTATTCATGGCAGGTAAGCTGGAAAAGCATCTAGGGCGATTTCTAAAAAAAATAATATATTACTTTGCCTTTAATTTATTGTGCACATTAAAGTAGCTGGAGCAGTGGCACACACCATCAGACTACCAAAGACAAATTATTAGAGCAAATAATTAAGATAAGATGCTGTCTTCCAGGTCAGCATTTTTATGTAAATATATCAAATAATGTCTATAGACATTTAATGTCTATAAATACGTTAAGGGTAATGTCTATATGTTAAGGGTGAGTGTCAGGAGAATGGATCCAGGCTCTTCTTGGTGTTGACTGGTGATAGGACAAGAGGAAATGGTTCCAAGCTGGAGCAGAGGAAGTTCTATCTGAACATAAGGAAAAAGTTTTTCACTGTGAGTGTGACAGAGCACTGGAACAGGCTGCCCAGAGAGGTTGTGGAGTCTCCTTCCCTGGAGATATTCAAGACCAATCTGGACACGTTCCTGTGTGATCTAATCTAGGTGATCCTGCTCAGGCAGGGGGTTGGACTAGATGATCTTTGAAGGTTCCTTCTAATTCCTAACATTTTGTGATTCTGTAATAAGCATATTTCACAAGGATGTGATCTAACTATGACCACCTCAATACATGGCGTGCACTCCTCTCAGAGACCTTCCAAGAAGGTGCCACTTCTGATCTTGCCTCAAGAACAAGTCCACAAGCCTGCTGTGTAGCCAAGGGTGGTAAGAATATGTTCATGCCAGGTTTTAACCAAGTCCAGCCAACACCAACATATACTACAGAGGAAAATTGCCTTTAATACCATTATGCAGGAAACTAAAACCTAATCTCTGTAAGACATGGCAACAAGATGCTTCGTGTTTCTGACTTCTATGCAATGTTCATCACACAACTGTTACTGTCCGTCTACCTCATCCCCTCGAATTTGCAGAAGTACATGTAAAGGTCAAATAAAACATCCAAGAGATAAAAAATCCCATTTCCTTTTCAGCTGAACTATCTCCAAAGTACTAAAACATGAACATATGCTACAGTATTACTCACTACATAAAAATACATATGTTAGTAGAGACACACTATAGTTAAAACACAAAATTATACAATCTACATATACTTATATAAACCTGCAACAACATCATCTATCAACACACCCAGTCAATCAAATCCTATATATAAAAATATTTTCTTATTCTCTCACAGACACTAGACAAAAAGTTACAGAACTTTCCAATGTAGGCATTCCTCCTGAAAATTTCATTACATTTGTAAATGATAGGATTTTTCTTAAAGAAAAGTAATAGCATTGTCACTTCCTGTGATTTCAAGAAATTATCATTACTTGACAGTTTCTAAAGTCTCGGTTCCTGAAACTCCAACTTCAGCTTTTTAAAAAGTGGGGTGGGGTGAGGGAGGTGGGTAGGAGGGTGTCCTCATTATAGGGAGTTGATGTCAGTTTTAATATCTAAAATTTCAGTTACCAGAATCAAATAAAAACAACTCAACTTGGGATTTTGAAAATATTGCTCTTGACTCTAACAGGAAAGGTTATCATTAAGCCAATAAAATCTGCTGGCTCTTTTTTCAGACACATTTCCCTCAAAATAACTGTGGTTTAAAATGAAATAAATAAATTTTTAAAAAAGGTATTTTGGCTATTTTTTTAATTATTTATTAGTTGAAATTCAGTTTTTAAACTTACTTTTTCCTAGATGAAAGTTCCTTTGATTTTTAAAAAGCACATGAGACTTGAAGGCTCAAGATTGGTAGGCTTTATTGATTTTAAACCCTGAAAATATTTTTTTTTAAATTTTCATTGCCTCAGCCACAGGTAAAATGTTTTCCCTGTATCTACAAATCCTGAAACTTCCTCATTGATGGTTGAATTCAGAGCTTTTGGTGTAAGTAAATCACTTGCAGAAGGCCAACACCTTTTATGCATTGCTATAAGAACATAAAATAATTAACAGTGACAGAAGTTTATGCCTCTCAAATCTCATAGCAGTGTGTAGGCTAAGAAGTGGTTCCTTGAAAGTCTTCTGATATGCCTTATGCCCTAACTAGCTGCTGATTTTCTTAGAATCATTGAATTATCAAGGTTGGAAAAGATCTTCAAGACCATGAAGTCCAATCCTCAGCCCTGCACCACCATAACCACTAAACCATCTCCTGAAGTACCTTGTCTACCTGTTTTGTAGCAACTTGTGGGACAGCAACTCCACCACCTCCCTGGGCACCCTGTTCCAATGATTTACCATTCTTTCAGTGAAGAAATTTTTCCTAATAGCAAATCTGAACCTCCCCTGGCATATCTTGAGACCATATACCTTTATGTAGTACACAGTGACTGGATGCTGTGGATTCTTACAGTCAAAGAGCTTCACGCAGCAAACCCTGGGCACCGGCAAGGCAGTAGATTGCTTCAAGAATTGTGGTGTTTAATCAAAATATTTTCCTCCATTTCACCAGCTAGAACCATTCCATTACTGCATCTCTTCAGTGACACGTCTCTTGGTATGAATCTGAAAAGTAGCACCTGCAGATAAACATCAGGTCTTAAACTCCCTACAAAAATGGCAGATAATGTTGTGTTTCTGAGTTTTTGAATTTGCTCTTAGGAACTAATTTTGCAATGGAACAATTTGCAGTGGAGCAAAACTGATATTTGTTTGATGTTTTTGAGCTGGCTCTGTACAGAGCAATGACTTTTGGCCAATGTTATATGAATATTTTTTGGCAACTGATTGCACTGCAGCCCTGAGACTGACTCCCAAGACACAGAAGTTGTTTTAAAAAATTGTGGCATGTAGAAGTTCTTTTATGTATTGGTGATTTACCCAAGGTTTCCTTAGACTGGTGGACTTACCAGTACCTCAGATTAGCAGTAATTATAATTCCTGGGAAAAAAAAAAAGACAGTGTAATTAGCAGTGGAAGCTTCAGGGAAACTTCAAATTTTCAAACAGATACAGGAATCCAAATAATTTTTAATTCTCTGGATTAAATTTACACTTAATAGAAGCACTCAGGAAAATGCCTGCTTTCTAACAGCATTTAGCTAAATAATATGTAATTAAGGAAACCCAATGTTTCTGTATCCAACATTAAAGTCCCAAATTCATAGTCAACAAGTAAGTAGTCTGAGCACTCACAA
>VXBZ01009423.1:0-11933 GCA_013399135.1 Heliornis fulica
CCTTCCCCTCATCCACTAAAAGGTTGGAGTGGTTTACACCAAAGTTTAAGTACTGTGATTTCAAAATTCAAGTACAAATGTGATGGAATGGTTTTGACAGAAAACTTATCATGAGGTGATTAACTCAAGAAGAAAATATACTGCTACAGTACAGGGTAAAGTTTGCATCATCTAACACCAAAAACTAGTTCTTACTACAGCTTAAAGCATCTTGAAGAACAGAACAGAGAATTGTAAGAAAACAGTAAAGACAGTAAAAACCCTCATCTTATAAAGAAAAATCAGATTTGAAGAAAGAAACAAGAAAATCGGATAGATCTTAATAGAAGATGTTTTCTTTTGTTTTATTATGCCTCACTGCTTGTCTTTACTCTTAAATTTTTAACTGTCTCCATTGTCTAATGCATACTTTCATCATCTCTTTATTTTAATATCTTTAAAGATTCTTCCATTATCACCTGCTGGGGTCTTTTAGTCCCATGCGAGACGAGAATGACCAGACACATCGATACGATGCAGAATCATTCCACTTTATTAGCAAACTCCGTGACATTATATAGGAAAACCATTTCCGTACACCCACCACACACGCATCACAAGCTAAGCTGATTGGCTACCTTATCTTCTATAGCCACACCCCTATTCAGGCAGGTATCCTCCTTTCTTGGAACTTCCCCAACTTAGTTGCCACATCAGCAACTTCCCTCGTTCACTGACCTTGGTTACTGCTGCCTGACTGCCCACAGCAAGTATATCTCAGACAAAACTGCTCGGGCCCCAACAATCACCCTCTTATCTTAAAATGTTTCATACACTTTTGATATACTAATTGCTATTTTGCCTTCTGATCCCTTTTGTGTTTCTTCTTTATACCATGCGTCTCTATTTTCTCCAAATATGAATCTTTATTTTTAATTTTCAGTTCTTTGATCTTTGAATTCATATTTTGTCACCAATTCTTTTGTTTTGCTTTGTTTTGTTTTGTTTTGGTTTTTTTTTTTGAGCTTTGGTATTTTTTTCTTTTTTTCCTCTTCTCTTCCATCCCCGAAGATGACCCATGACCATAAATGCTTCCTATAACTATTTCAATTTCTAGTGTGAAATCTTTCCCATTTTTTTTAATTAACTTCCCCTCACCCCATCTCCCCCCTTATTTTCCTTTTCTTGTGTAGCTGGCACATGTACATAGAAATAGCTCTTCATAGTTGTAACTCAGTCATCTCCATAGGCCTGTGTTACTATGGTAAAAATAAAATAAAAAAATCAATCAAACAGAATAAGAATTATAGGAAATCAAGTGTACTTTCAGAATGAGGAAACCAAAATTCAGTAATTCAATTTTTGCATAGACACTAGGTGAAGGGGAAGGAATACAAAGACACTGAGATGGGACTAAGTGGAATTACAGAGTTGGTTAAATTGGATTTGAAGACTTTGCTAGTCGCTAAAACCTGAAACACATGGAAAGCTATGCTTGTGAGCTACCTGACACAACTAGTATGGTATTTGAATGCTGAGTCTATACATATGACACTTGTCAAGTGAGGTAACATATTGAAAAGCATTCCTCTAAGTGCTGTTCAGGATGGCCATCTGTAGTCGAAAGAAAATTCACTTAAATACATTGTTATTTAAGTGTAAAGTGTCTTTTAAACCTGTTTTTAAAGACAGCACATAAAAGAACACGGAGAGCCACTGTACTTTGAAAGTGATACCGTCTCTCTTCCTGAAAATACTTGAGAAAATGAAAACACTTTAACACTACACAAGAAAGGGTTAGAAAGACTTTCAGCCTGATAGTCATACTCCCACCTTTGTTATGGAGTGAGGTGTCAGGTTCATTGAACGCAAAACCTAAAGGCAGTGCATGAAGACATCAGAGTAACTGTGCTTGAGGCAGTCCCAGGATCATGCAGTAGGCTCCTAATGTTTACTTCTGGGAAATGTATTTAGACATCTTTGCTGAATGTCATTTATTGTATCCATACATATGCATAGGAAACAGATTCTGGCATGACTTGAGACAGATAAGGGATGAAAAGTAATGGGCTCATGATTCTGATTTACAAATTATTAGGTAATTTGTTTTTTGCTGAAACCATGTTATAGTTACTTCTAGATAACCAGATTCGGGTGAGAGTGTGTCTTCTGAGGTTATTTAATCTGCAGAACTTTTGTGTATTAAGGCCTATATTCTGCAACAGGATGAATGTAGAAGATGCTTCCATTCATCTAATTAAGTTAAAGGCCATTGCAGTGCTATTTTGCCAGACCAAAAGGTGTTATATTAAGTGCTTAAACTGCTGTGTTATTTAAAACAAAATGGATTGAAAATATGTGACATACAGCTTTCTAGTCTTCAGGGCTGTATTTGTAGCATAACTCTATTTATTTAGGTCTGTTGTCAACAGTTTGAAAGGTTATGATATATATAGATATTGAATGCAGCAGCTTTCCAAAAATATATCAATAATCAATCAGTTTAAAATAATTGTCTAAAGTAATTAAATGAAATTGAATGATTTCTTTTTAAGGAAATAAAAGAAAGGCTCAGGGGTTTTGAAAGGGTGAAAAAATAGTTGAAAATGGCAGTGTATTGTGCACATATCAGACTCAGAGCTAATCTTGACAGAATCACAGTGGGAGTAACAAATAATTTATAACACCAAAGCTTTCAAACTGGAAATGTCTGTTTTTTATTTATTTAAAATTGTTGAATACTTTGTAGCATTTGGAGAACATTCATTCACCACATTTGTGGGTAACCTGTCTCAAGAGAGGCTTTAAAGTAGGTAGGATGTTTGCACTGTCATTTCTTAAGAAACTCGATTGTTTTCCCAACATCTCATAGATGGCTACAGCTATTTACACCTGTGGTTACAACTGACAATGATTACAAGCAGAGGAATTGCCAAAGAGTTTGCCCTTCAAACAACCTTCCAGTGTCCTTACCTGTATAATACTTCATGTGTTCAAATGAAGGACACATGGTTCAGCACAGGATTCCTTAGCACTTTTTTGGCTGCCCTCATGATACATGGAAAAGAAAGATGGTTAGTTACCTTTTCAAGTGGAAAATTAGCTCCACATTTAGTTGAAATCACAGAAAGGCAGATACTGGTTTTGACTTCTAGCTCCTGGAATACACATTCATACATAAGAAAACCAGGCAACGGGTATTCTTGTAGAACCTCCATTTTTGGTGTAGGGCATTATTATTATTATTATTATTATTATTATTATTATTATTATTATTATTATTATTATTATTATTTAGGGTTGGAGTATTGCATTTAATGATTGCATTGGTTCAGAGGCAGAAGCAGATATATCAACATAAGCCTAGGGCAGACAGACATGAAGTAAGCGTTAAGCACAGTTCTCCAAAGGTGAAAAGCTAATGAATTAAAAACTGCTGCTCTTTCTGTCTTCCTGAACTGCTTTGTTAATTGTGGAGAGTTATGCATGGTCTTTACTTCAAATCAAGTGGGCTGAATGAAAGCGACTTTGTAAAATAGTTGACAACAGTTAAAAAATGCAGTAAAAATAACCTAGTCTTTTTACAATATATTATTTTCAAGTGCCTTGGGATATCATGTTACATGAAAAGTGCTATGCTAATAGAAATTTTTAACTCCTCTCATAATAATTGACTTTTTGAATCTTTCTCCAACTTCTAGAAACTGAGGAGGAGAAAGAATAGAAAACAGAAGGCTCCCACTTCTTGCAGTCAGAAAATAAGGAAAAAGTGAGGGAATTCTTTAGGAATGGCATGGTGGAATATGAAATTCTGAACAAGTAATAAGCTGCAGACACAGATCAGTTAGATTCTTTTGGGTGGGTAAGAATTCAAATAGGAAGAATAGCTATGTAGCCCCCTAAGGATAAAGGCCCTTAAGGTATATTATGGGGTAGTCTTGTTATCTTCTAGGTATGAAGGGAGAAGGGGATAAAATGATGCTAAAAATATGATGATAAAATGGGGTTGAGTAAGTAGTTCACAGATACCACCTTGAGTTGATGAGTGAAGAGGGTACTGGTCAATGGGACAGAGAAAGGCTTGGGGATGATGTTATAGTAGATCGCAGGGAAAAATCTTTGGATTGCCCTGAAGGATCTTGTGAGGACTCCTCAGAGGAGGCATCATCAGCTACTCCCCACCTGAAATCTTGTGTTCCTTTAGGGATATGTGTACCTGCTGCTTCCCTAAAGTGCCTGTACGCTAATGCGTGCAGCATGGCAAATAAGCATGAGGAGTTTGTGCAGTCACAAGACCACGACGGGAAATGGACAACCTCTTTTCAGTGGCCTGTGGGGACAGGACAAGGATCAATGGTCACAAGCTGGACCACAGGAGGTTCCACACCAATGTGCAAAAGAAGTTCTGGACAGTGAGGGTGATGGAGCATTGGAACAGGCTGCCCAGGGAGGTTGTGGAGTCTCCTTCTCTGGAGATATTCAAGACACGTCTGAATGCTTACCTGTGTGGACCTGTTCTAGGGAACCTGCTTTGACAGGTGGGTTGGACTCACTGATCTCTCGAGGTCCATTCCAACCCCTACAATATTCTGATATGCGGGCACTGCAGGTCTTTTTCTCAGTTTTTTTTGTGAGCATACCTGTGTGTGTCTGAAAGTGGCAGTACAGCTTCTGAGTAATAAATAAGGAAGTTCATTCTGCTTGCTCTGTGTACATCATTGAATTATTTCCCTTGAAGGGCAATAGAATAGAGTAGAACACTTTTCATAGTTACACTGTAGTCATTCTTTGGGAATGACAAGATTAACACATGGGTTCTCTGGTGGTCCTTCTGTTTGCAGCATGTAAAAGCACAGTAGCTATTAGTACATCATAGTTTTTGCTAAGAGATATGGTGTAGCTTCTGAATTTGGGAATCATTCAGACGCTTAAATCTTAAAGCAGCTTATCTTTTGAGTAGTCCAAAATATCTTGAACACCTTGGGGAAAAAGGTTGATTTTTAAATACATTGTTTCTAGTTGTAAAATTAAAAAACTAGGAGAAATTCAAATGCTGTTTTCATGTCAATAGTTCTCCAGTGTGGTAGAATGAATGATAGATGTTATTCTTAAATCCAGGGGAGTGCAAAAATTAATTCTACTTTTCATAACAAAAGTGGTATATTTTCAAATGGCATTTAAAAAGAAAAATTATAATATATATAATGCAAATTTCAAAAAACCATGGAGAAAAATGTGAGAGCACTTCATGCCAGAACAACGTATTTTCTGACTCTAAACCAAAACCAGCCTGTTACTTCTTGACGGTTTTGCAAAATGCGTTGTCTCATTCAATCAAACATGTATACACATACGCACACGCTTTTCCCTTTCCCTCAGTTATGTTTCAGTGTTGTATCTGATTTGTGCTTTTCAGTCCCATGTGTGACCTTTACAGTCATGACAGCGATTAAAGTTTATCAAATGCCTTCGGTACCTTGAACTGTCATAAAGCAGCAAGAGTGGCTGATGCATTTCTTGGCCTCACTTTCTAGGGGAAAAACCCACTTCCCAAATGCTTTTCCAAATATAAGGCTTTCTAAGCTATCAAATGCTTACTTGTGAAACAAATAAAAAAGAGGAAGTATAAAGTAAAAAACCTCATATACTCAACATTTTTTATTAGATGAAGTGAATGCATCTTTGTATGAATTTGTATGCAGCCTGTTATATGACAAACCCCCAAGTGATGTGCCAGAATGTCTGTGTTTGGGCAATTAAAGACAATCTACTGTTTGATAAAGAGTCTGTAAAATATATTTATAGGTTTAAGGATAAATATCACCTAATAAGCACACTGGTGAATACTGGATCTTAAAACTGTGACTGTTCTGCAGTGTTAACTGAAGGGAAAAATACATATCTCCAAAAATGTATAGGCTTTGAATCAGAATTAAAAACTGTCCTACTTCCAAGCCACAGTCAAATCTCCAAGCACCCTTGGGGCTGGATAGAGTACAGTTCCATACTTTGCATCTGGACTGTGTTTGATCTGGTTGTTTTTTTGGTCAGTGAGCATGCTTTTTATTTCTACAATTCATACAATTAAGTAGCTGAATCTGCAGAAACATCATTTTTTGAACAGCATTTAAAAGCTAGCCTCTGTGTTTGTACCCCTGGCTGCCTCTTTATCTGTATTTGCTTTTACCCTTACTTGTTCCCCTTCACTTTTCTGTGAAGAAAGGGCTTGTCTTCAGCTTGAATTCAGCAGAACAGCTCCATGGAAAAAACAAGTAAAAAACTTGTGAAACTAGTGTTTAAAGCCCCAGGGCTCTTTTGAGAGCATCTTTATTGGAAGTATTGTAATTATAAATCTGTTTATGCCTTGTGCAAAATAGTAACTAATTCTCTAAACGGTCTTTCCTAGTCACTGCCCATAGTGATGTTTCTCTGATGCTTTTGGATGTGAATGGTCCTTGCAAGGATTATAACTATTATGCCATAAAACCAAAAGTAAACTATTTGGGCATAAAATACTTAATATTCCAACTACAGTTGCACTTGCATTTTATTTATAACCTTATTAGGAATTTAATAAAACATTTAGTCATTAGTGCATTAAATTTGCTCCTAAGTACTTCTATTTGATTCAAAGGGTTGAAAGAGACATTACTTTTTTGATGTATTATTATACACCATAGTGAATAAATGTTGCCATGTGGAAGAGACATGACTTTCATTTGAATGCAAAGGCCTGGAAATCAGGAAAATAAAACCTTTTGTGAGCCAAAACATGTCTTTTAGTCTAGGTATCAGATCTCTGGTGAATAGATCTTTGAAAAAGATCTCTGAAAATCGGAGATTACATTTTTAGGAAGTAGAGAAGTGGGAACTGATATTGCAGATCAGGTGAGCTCTTCAATTAGTGTACTTTCCTATATCTCACAGCAACTAATGCCTAATGCTTTAACAGTAATATATATACAAAGGAATGCTATGCCTGAAGCGTGAAGGTTGATCTTTTAACATTTTTATTCTTACAAGGAAGAGGATGTTCTTTCTTATTAATTTAATGTCCAGATTTCTCCATGCTTCAGCTGATTTCTTGGTGTTGAAGGAATTCTAAATAGACTTTTCTGCAGCTGCAGTTTCTGATTAGTGCAGGGTCACCTCTATGTCTGAGTTCTGCCTTTGCTCCTTACCTGGTATGTAAATCAGAGAAACTGCATTAAAAAACGACATTTATGCTTTAAATAAAGGACCTTTAAGATAGGACACTAGGCTGAGTTCTAGAAGCTGACTCAATACCTTATTGGAGACAGGGTACCTTGGGGACCTTGGTTCAATCATTTAGCTCATCAGGGCCTCAATATGTCATTTCTAAACTGGTAATAATGGCATTAATGTTGGATCCTTAAAAGGATTTAAATTTAGCAAATTAAAGAATGTAAGGAATTTGAATTATCACAGTTACTATATGATCTAAGTAGTGACTTTATTTTTGAAGTAAACAACAATTAAACAAACTTACATATTGTTGACTTAATATATTACATACTTCCCTTGTTTATAACACTTCTACAGCAGGCACATGTTAAGTTCTTCGGAGCTATTTTTTTTTTTAATCTAGTTTACAAGTGCCTGAGCATGGATACATGTTCCAGATTAAAAAAGAAACATGCCCTGCAAAACTGGAGATGAAAACATGAGAGACCATTGACTTTCTGACTGTAAAAGATATTCTTTTACCACTGTGATTACTGAAATGTCAAAGTAATAGGAAATTTTAGTAAAAAGGCTTTGCTGAAAAAGTATACAAGAGTTGCATGACCACTTCTTCATATAAGATCTGCTTTTGCAGGTGGAAAGGCATATCTGCTTCTTCCCCAGAGTCCTTTTCTGTCCAGTTTTCTGATTTCAGTCATTCAGATACCAAGACCATGATGACCTGTTAGACTTCAACCAAACCAATGGATACTAAGATTCTTGATACCTAACACAGATGTCCAAGGTGGCCTGGCTAGCAGCACCTGAATCACCAAATCTGTTCCCTGATGTGGAAACCTGTGAATGAGGGGTAAAAATAAATTGGGCTATGTCCCTGGTTTGGGAGGAGACCGAGGACACAGAAAGGGAGGAGCCAAGGAAGGCAACAGGGATGCATAATTTCACCAGATGGGGAGAAGAGGGAATCAGAGAGCCAGTCACATGTAAACAGACTGCTGGCTGCTTTGCTTGTTTGATGGAGCCCTGCACTGAAACACCACCATACATCCTACCTTCATTTTGAAGAGGAATTCCAAGCCCTTTTCTGTGTTGCATCACTCTGTATCCAGTGTGAGTGGGTCCAGAGTCCTGGCTGCTAGCAGTAACAGAAGGGGGGGGAACTCAGGTGACGGGGACCCAGCAGCTGGAAAGACTAAGTGTCTAGGGGTAGCCAGCTACTGGTGGGAGTGCTCTGTGTCTGTATGAGACAGGAGAGTACAGGCTGAGTGTTTCAGGCAGAGGCTAGAAAACAGTATTGACTAGAACACTGCATGCACATGACCTGACTGTTTTATCTCTCTATATCTCTGTTTTCTCTTTCTAGTCCCATTTTATTTTGGGCTCTCCCACTGCATATGTGTGTGTTTTTTTCACATATCTTAATTGAGGGGACCTCTGGACTCTTCAGTCAAAGGTGGAGAAAGTGATGACTTCCTCTTAGTCAACTTCACTCCTTTTATGCTGAGCGTAAAATCTAGAAGGTGAAGCTAGAAGTCAGATGAAAATTAGCTAACAGTATTCTCATGTTCAACAGAGCATAAGTGTTTCTGTTCATGAAATTGGAGGCTGAAATAAACTGATGTAGGAATGGGATGAATTTTAAAAACAGATGTTATGATCTTACCCTAAATGTTCCTGGATTATTTGCTTCTAACTTAGAACACAATTTAATATTTATCCCGTTGTCCTAATTCAGCAAGAGGTTATCACTGGGGGGATCAAGGCTGTGTATTCTACACCCTCTATTCATTCCTCAAGAATAATGGACCATTTGCAACAGTTGTCCAGGAAGTCGTTAGCCCCTTCACACTCAGCCTGAGGGGGCGTGGGTGCTAATGGGCCCTCAATGGTCCAACCATACCCCATGACTCACCGTTAATTACCCATTGTGTGGGTCCCCGCCCTGGGGGAGGGACTGGATGCTCCCTGAGGATATACAAACAGGGCGCAGAAGAGCTTTAGTCTCTATCTTCGTTGGAGGAGCAGCGGGACCTCATCAGGAGGAAGCCATCGCTCTCGACCGGACTACAAGCATCGCTTCTGGCCGGGCCACAGCCGTCACCTGCAGCAACGGACTCTTCACCTCTTTTTGCTTTGGACTTGGGAGAGCCACGTGGATCTCGGCACCGGGGCTAACAAACCCCCCTTTGGGCTTGTGCCCTGGGACACTGGGTTTACTGCTGGGTCTTGGTGAGTTGAAAGCAGGTTGTTCTCTTTGTGTCAGTGTTTGTATGGTAATATCTTTCATTAAATTGTAACTCTGACTTATAATCATCTCTTGTGGTGGGTCCATTTCTCCTGCCGGTTTACCTCTAAACCAGCACACCCATAAACAGCTAAAATAAAATTAAACACTGAAAAAAGCTGATAACTGATTCAAGTCTGGCACATTAACTTTACTGTTTTTGTGTGTGTTAAGTGCAGAAAGACACTGGAAAGAAGGATTTATTGTGAGATAATTTATTGGATTATTTGGTTTATGAAGGAAATAGGAGTAAGTCTCTCCGAATTTTATTGATAAACTACCTTCTTCTGAAACAGCATTTGATAACTTTCCATGTATTAAAGTAAGATTTTATTGGTACCTGGAGGAAAAAGAAAAAAATATCAGGCTTGATGCTTGGGTGTTGCACATATTGTGGAGGAGAGAACTAGATTTGGTTTCTTTACACGTATCTTGAACAACACCACAAGTTTATATTCTACTCTAAGTAGTTGTCTTCATATGCAGGGTGACTTAGCTTTACCAACATAGTAAAGTTTTCTTATTTTCTGTTCCCACCTTTCATAAATCTTAGGGACACCAGTTATTCCATATCATGAAGGAGAGTATATTCAACAGGAAATCTAAGCATCATATGGAAAAGCATAAGCCACCCAATACAAAGTGACATTGAAATGAATATATATCCTGGGGAAGAAACAATCAAAATATGAAGTTGGGCTGCTAGGCCACTATGTTGATAGTAGCTATAAAGAGAAAACAGAAATTTACAAATATGAGTTAAGCCTATATTTGAGACAAGATTCATGGAAATTTATCTTGATTACTGTGGATCACTGAATATGATACTTAATATGATACTTTCACAACTAGATTGCTTACATGGAAAAATAAAACCAAACAAATATCTAAATAAGAAAACAAAGAGGAAAACCCCTGAATTTAACAACAAAGGATAGAAACTGTACCATTTACCAGCAGATAATTTCACTGTTTAAATAAATGATTGTGTTCTCTACCTGATTCATATTTATCTATCTTTGCTCTAGTATTGGGGTTTCTATTATATCTATCAATGTTAGGTCAAGCACCTTACCTTAAACTGGTTCTTGCTGACCCATATTGCTTTGCTGTGTTTAGTTTACTAAATTTGAAAATTCATTCCCTAGGTCATGGACAATTACTTTAGAATTTTATCCATTTCACAGTGGATAGTGATATTAGACCCTAACACTGCTTTACTTGGAGTAAATTCCCTAAACAAGTCATGGGCTATGTACATTATACAAATTTTACACCAGATTGGCTTGTCATCTCTGCACTAGAACTAGTCAAAGGTACTGGTTATCTGATTACAACTGCCTGGTACTAAGTAATAGAAGAAGCATTTGATGCGTCAGTTACATTGCTGAGAACACACCCACGATGTAATGTAGATATTTTAAATTTTCTATATAGAAAAATATCAGTCCTCCAATAGGTATGAATATTTAGTATGTATAAGAATGAAATGCAAGGGTTTTGCTTGTTCTAATTCAGTGGTTCAAAAAAAGTGAGACAGCTATTTGGTACCATCATGACAATTTTCATAGGATACATCACTAAGAGCAGGAAGCAAATTTGTCTTTTCTAATCAAAGATAGCCTGTGCCAATGCCCTTTAATTTCACAAATTGTTAATCTGTAAAGTTGTTTCAGAAAGTTTAAGTGGCTCAAAAAGTTCCTATGAGAAAATTCACTCTTATTTTCGCAAACATAACTTTTTTCTTTATTTTTTTTTTCTAAATGCCCAGGTTTGTCTGCCGTTTGTGCAATTGTAAATAATTCTTCCAACAGCACTTATTCTATCTGGACACTTTACTCTGAATGTATGCTGACAGTGTCTGTACTGAAAACTGTTGGATGGATTTGTTAACTTTCTGTGATTTGGATTTATTCAGATAGATACATGCTGAGAACATTGTTTAATATTGATACTTGTCAATTACTGTAAGCTTCTCAAAATGGGAGCTTGCCTTATGTACTTACAGATGGAGCAACAAGATTTATGTTGCCTAGGCAAGTAAATGCAATAGTTCTGGAGTGAGTTACCTTTTAGAGATGGGGTTATCTGAAGTCATTTTATGCAGCTAAACTTTTACTTTTTACTTATTGGTCATAAAGACAGATTTCATGAGCAGTTCTGACTAAGCTGTAGGTCTTTTATTGCATTTCATTTGTCACTAACTGTAAGCTGCAGGTACCATCAGCAAAGTCGATATATTCAGTAACTGCAACTAGCATCTTATCCTTACAATTTGTATTTCTAGTCCAGAAGTCTCATAGGAGAATGAAAAGTGACAATAAGGACGATGATGTGAAGACACATCTCAGTTTAACAGGACTAGTGCCCACTAAACAGAACTGATGAATTCACAGTGCATTTGATGTCTTCTTGAAGGTTCCAAAATGGCACAGTTTGTTTTGTGGTTTTTTTTTTTTTTTTC